>JALGBA010000118.1:1412500-1770000 GCA_023970755.1 Azemiops feae | reverse complement strand
AACAGGCCGGGGTGTCAAACTGCCGGTCCACGGGCCAGTTGCATCATGCGGAGGCCGCGCCCACCCCAGCTCCGGCAAAGCAAAAAAAAGTTGCGATATGTCGCAACATGTCACGTGACGCGGCGAGTTTGACACTCGTGCCATAAAGGATGACCATATCATGTAACGTTTAACAACAATGTGGGATTTGCTTAACAGCAGCAACCAGAAGTGCTAGAATTTCCACTGGTAAGCAGTGTGACCACATGACATCATGGTTTATGACCACATCATTTGTCAACAAAAAGTCTGGCTTCATTTTGTGCCATTAATTGTGGACTACCTTTATTTTCTTCCCAACTGTAACTATTTAACAAGACGCGGAACTCATTTTAACTCTCTCCCTTCAGAGTTTTGGAGTGCAGATTAACTAAAATCCATTAATGCAGAGGATCAGACAAGTTCATGTGGATCAGGCAAAACTAGGGAATGTGTAGTACATTTCATTCCAATCTCGGGGGGGGGGGGGAGAGAGACTTTTTTCAACACTTTTGAAAAAATGTGCCCAATCAAAGAAAGGAATTTTATATAGGGTGCTTTGACTGAGACACCGATCCCACAGTTATATGTATATTTATGCCAATATCAATATCAAAGATATACTACAAAATGGTGCTATCACTGGAAAAGGTGGTTAATTAGATTTACTGATAGATTAAGGAGATAAAATGTGTAAATTTTGTAATTTTGTAATATCATTTATAACCATAATAAATATTCTTTGATGTGGTTATACTGAAGCTGCAGGAGTTGTAGCTGAGTATTTTCTCAACTGAACTCTTATTCAGTGGAGACAAATTCCTAATCTTATTTCTCCAGATTATTTCCATTAGGCCATGCAGTTTTTCTGTAAACATGTTGATGACCTGGATAAGAGATTTTTAGATTTATCTTTATATTTTGGAGTTGTTTTTTTTCACTTTATAAACTGTATTCTCTCCCAGTCATTCTATTTTCCCTACAATTCTTGCAGTAAATTCATGTTTCACTTTGATTACTACCCTGTCTTTAAGTTTCTTTTTCTAGTACATTTAACATTCGCAATCAATATCATCCCTTGTTTAAATATTGCAACCATATTTGCTGGCTTCAAGCCTGCTTTCCTGCATTCATCAGATGGTGAATACATTCATTGGTTATTTTGTTCCTGTATCCTCTCCACTTTATTAAGTTCCATGTTCTTTATCTCACTTGTCTCTGCTGTTCCTGGAGAAGGAAAACCCTGCCCACTCTTTTGGATTAAATGTATCTCATTTAAAAGCTATCCTTCACCCCCTTGCCTTTTCAATATCTTTATCTCCTCTAAAATACAATGAAGTTTCAATTTATAGACTGTCTTTCCTAAGAAACACTTCTAAGTCATATTTATAAAATAAAAGTAAAGGATGTAGAAACCTGCTAATGTTTGCAAACTGAAAAAATGTTTGATTTAACCTCAGATAGTATATAGAATAAGGTTAAATGAAACTTTTTTTTCCGTTTGCAAACTTTAGCAGGTTTCTGCATCCTTTATAAATGTGTGTGTGTGGGTGTGTGCATAAATTTTTAAAAAAGCTAAAAGTTCAAAAAAGAAAAACTGGAAGGAAAGTAGAAAAGGGAAGTTGTAAAAAAGATATAAAAAGGGCTTCTAATCTTCACAGCACTTATAAATACTGTTATAAACTCTCTCTCTCTCTAAGGTTACTTCATGTCTTTCTATCCTTTATCCCGTCTAATCACCAAAACCCTAAATCACAAGTTTTAATGCAAAAAGTCTGGACAGCAATAAACATAGATATTATCTTTAATCAATAAAGTCAAACTTCAGCTATTTTAGCAAATTCTGTCATCTTCACCAGCTATTCCTTCATTGTAGGTATTTTCATTTTTGGGCAAATAATAATCCCACTGCCGTAATTATACATAAAAGCAGTGTTCCATGGCTCTTTTCTGTGGACTGTTTATCCATCAGTTCCTGGAGGGAAAGAGGAGTCTAAAATAAACATGTTTCTTTCTTTTCATTCTACTGTTGTGTTCTTTAACACAAGGTAAAAATATACTTGTTTCCTTTCCTTCTGTTTAATTTTAATTCTGAAATACAAAATAAATATATATATATTTTTTTTTTTAAGTGATGAAGTGATTTCTTGAATAGAGAAATATGGATCCTTGGAATATCCTCTATTATTAAAAGGGCACAGAAATCTCTTAAAGAAGAATTCTGTTGAAGTAGATCTTCATGGTAGAAATCTTCGTAATTTATCCTTTGCTGTGCAAATCCCTTATTCTGTAGTGGAAAATCATACAATCCTTTAAGAATGCTTGATGCAACTTGCTGGAGAAAAATAAGGGGGGAAATCTCCTTGTCTTTTTTGCCAACTACAATACTGTAAAGCCAGAATTAATGCAACTCTCTTCTAGATGCAAAGTATATTTGTACCAATATGTACCAATCTGTACCACTGTAAATAGAATTTACACTGCTGTACACAATGTACACAGAATGTTTATACAAGGTCTGCCATGAATCATCCAATTGACATAATCTTTTTATGATCCATGGGAAAAATAGAGATTTTTTTCATACCTAAGCTCAAATTTTCCATACCAAATTGGGAGAGGACAATTTTTCTGAAGAATTTTTATCTTTGCAATCAGCATATATTCTTATGTATTACAGAATAGGAAGTAGATGCCTCTGGGTTTTTTTTTTCCTTGTTTGAACTGAAAAAATGACTTATGATCAACTTTCACCCTTATGACCGTTGCAGCATTCCCACAAGCACGTGATCAAAATTTGGCCACTTGGCAACTGGCATGTATTTATGACAGTTGCATTGTTCCAGGGTCATGTGATTCCCATCTCTAACCTTCCCAACAGACATCTGTTTAACAATCACGTGATTCAGTTAACAGCTGCAGTGATTTACTTAATAACTGTGACAAAAAAGATTGTAAAATGGGACACAACTCACTTAACAAATGTCTTGCTTAGCAATGGAAATTTTGGGCTCAATTGTGGCCATAAGTTGAGGAATACCTGAAGGAGTATATAGAAAAATTACAAATATATATAAATATTCAAAACACCCAAACTCAAAGAATCTATATTTATGTATTTAAATATTTCAAAAGCGTCACAAACCATATGTCAAACATAACATTATGAAATCAAGTATCTATACTGAGATATTAGCAAATTAAGCATAATCAAATATTTAGAGACTATTCCTTTAATTTTTAAAAGAAATCTCTTGAACATTTGTTAGTGAAAAACCAGGGGATGGTAATAAAGACCAACTACATGTTATATGGAAATATGTGTGATAGACTGATGTCCTTAAAAGAGAAGATGAAGAAGTAGATGTTTTGGTATGCCAGTTATAGTTGCAGAAGCAGGCAAATTGGGCAATTGCTCAAGCTTCACATTTAAAGGTAATCTCAATTTTGGAAAAAAAAATCAGTAAATTAAGAAAGAAAAAAAATCAGTAAATTAAGGAAGTTTGAATATATATATATATATTGTGTGTGTATATATATATATATTGTGTGTATATATATCTATATATTGTGTGTATATATATCTATATATTGTGTGTGTGTATATATATACTGTATATATATTGTGTGTGTATATATATTGTGTGTGTGTATATATATACTGTATATATATTGTGTGTGTATATATATATATATATTGTGTGTGTATATATATATATATATTGTGTGTATATATATATATATATATATATTGTGTGTGTATATATATATATATATATATTGTGTGTGTATACACACACACACACACACACACACACACACAAACTTGTGTGTAGTACTTCACATTTTTCTCACTCTTCCAGTAACAATTGCATCTAGTAAGAGGTCATATGAAAATTACACTCTTCTGTGTCATGAGAAGGTATAGTGAACAATGATTCAGCTGAAAATAAAATTGTGCAAAAGTTATCTGTTGAGGCTTTCTTAGCTAAAAAGGTCCACAGTAGTTTATTTCAGAAAACTACAGCCATGTCATTAAATTATTGATTTGCATTCTCTCAGAAGATCTTCAGATGAATATATATAAAGATAGAATCAAGTCTTCATCATGAATATATATGATGGATATAATTGAATTTTTTCTTATTTGCTTTTATTTCTGAATTATGATCATTGTACTTTCAAAATTTAATCATAGGTTGAGAAATTTTAAAGTAAATATGTCTAAAATTGCTAAATTGATCACCTGCATTAATCTTTTGGGGATGCCAAATAATTCTGTTCCCCACGGTTCCCCAAATTCTAAGGATACCACTGTGAATTTTTATTTAAATGATTTTGAACAATGTAGAACAGGATTCTCGTCCTGCTATATCTCTACATAAAGTTTAAAAATGAGTGTTTTATCTATTTTTAATGGCCTTTCTGAAGTCAATTTATGGTTGGGATTTGACACAGAGTAAAGAGAGCATATTTTTAAAAGTTTTAAAAAACTTTTTAAACATCTTTTTAAAAGTTCAGTATTATGACCCAGTGGTATTATTATTTAGTTAGCTTCTTATATGTTGTAGAAATGCTAGTAAAACTATAATGTGAAGTGAGATCTGGAGAGATGACCATTTTTTTTATTGCAAAGTAAATTTCTCTTCTGCTATTTTATAAATATATGCTATTTATAAAAACAACAAATGGAGAATGCCAGCCACAATCATCTTAGTTCAGTATTATCTCTACTTCATAAGCTTAACTTATGCTTAATGCTTATCCATTTGCAACTTTTTTTTAGTCTTTAAGGCTGCCTTGATTCCTTGTGACTACATAGACAAATCTTTTAGACAGTACTTTTTTTTTTAGTTTGCCTTCTTCCAACGGCTGGCTCAAGGTTGCCAAGCTGTTTTTTGTACCTAAAACTGGACTTGAAGTTAACTTTTCTGCACCTATTTTAGCACGTTAACTACTACACCACATTGTCTCTCTTTGCAAACGATAGATGTCATCAACTTGCTTTTGTGTTGTTTTTTTCTTCCTCCTCTTAGGCACAAAACATAATGCAGTGTTTAGTCCACCGGAGAAAATAAAATTAAATGTCCGTTCGCCTCTGAATGTTTATTCCGATTAAATTCCCAAGGTAGCAGTTTCCATTGTTAGTTTTTTGGAAGAACAGAATCACAGGACAGGGTTTTATTTATTTGCTTGTTTTTTGTTTTAAATTAAATTACTTGTGGAAAGAATGATATTTTTGCTGCCTGCAGATCGAGACAGGTTCAGCTTCGCTTATGAGGAGATAGCTTTTCAGTAAGACATAGCTTGGAGTGTTAATAAACACATGCCAGGCATTCCGATTTCAAGTGAAGCCGGTGTCTCATTTTCTGTTCTTATTTCTAAACCTACAACCTTTTATTGCCAAAGTCTCTTCTTCCCATCCAGCTCAGTCTTCTGTTCTATTGATTCCGAATTTTGTAAATTCTGTAGCCTGAGTCTAACTTGTGCCTCTCCTATTCCCCTGTTGAGTTTGGTCTGACTCTTTCCTGTCAGGCTTGGCTTGTTCCTTTCCTCTTCAATAGGATCATCTATCTCCATTGGAAGTCTTTCCGACAAGGCTGGCTGGCTGGCTTTCTTCTCCTTTCCGCCAAGCAACGCTGACCTACTTCTTGTCTATTGTATAAAAGCATCCTGATCTGTTCTGCCAGGATTGGCGTGCTATACACTATTGTCCTATTGCCTTCTCACACACCCCTTTTCCAGTCCATCCCAATCGTGCCTTCCACAAATCAACTCATACTTACTCCTATATTCATAGTCATAGAGGTAATCAGGAACTTAACCTGGATTTTGGCTATGAATCTAAAATGGATTCATAGAGACAATGAATTGCAGGTCCAGAAGCAACTCGATCATGGCAATTGCGAACTCTAATCTCTTTCCCTCCTTCCTTTTAGCCTCCCTGCCTTTCAGCTACACAAACTGAATTTCTTTATTGGAAAGAAAATGGAAAACATTTACAAAGGCGCTGTCTATAGTATTTATTCCATCTGATTCTTTAAATGACCCATTACCATATTTTAAAATATGAAATGTGATATTGCTTTTTTTGTTTGTTTGTTGTTTCATTTGTCAAACCATTGCTTTGGTAGATGCATCATACATTTTAACCGAAAGTGTTTCCACAAGTTACAGTGGGGTTAGGAAAAAAAAAATCATAAATCTTTTATTTCTGAGTGACTGATGAAAAAGAAAAGGTCTGCAAAGCAATGAATACCTCTTCGGGTAAAAGATGAAAGTCCCATCAAAAAATAATTGATACTCTTGTGATCAGTGAGACCAAATTAAAAGCCTGTCTCTTATATGAAATCACTCTCTTGTGTGAGCTATGCGAAGGTTCAAAGTTGTAAAATATTTGTTTTGCAGGATGTGATGCTCAAATCATATAGCTGGCTGGTATGTAGCTTGCTCTTATTTCAGTTATTTATTTCTTCATGGACCTCCATTAAAATGGAAATTATCAGTTGCAACTTTTATATCTTTCCCCCCTATTAATTACTTATGTTAGATATTAAATCCTGCATGTTCTCTCAGTATGTTCTGTATGCATGTGTATATATGTACATGTGTGAGACAGACTAAGAGAGATGGCATGTATTTGTGTGTGTGTGTGTGTGTGTGTGTGTGGCTGTTGATGCTTTTGTGAAAACCATAAAGACCATGTTGAGGGCCCACAGGAATAATAAAATATTAATTTGATGGCAAAAAATTAAGTGCTTAAAGAAAGAAGCTGTTGTCTATCCCATGAGTAGCTTTTAAGACACTGATGTCAAGCTCTGAATATGTCTATTTTTAGCTGAGCTAACCACATGTAATGGGATCTAAGTAACTGTCTGACTTCAATCAAAGATTTCACTGGTGAAAACCAATAATTCCTTCCCTTCTGTCACAATGTCAGTATTGAAACACTTTTAACCATAATATCTGGATACGAATAAATGTACTGCATTTTTGCTAACAATGCTAAAAATTGTCTTGCTGCAAAAATGCAAGATTTGTAATTCCCCCTATGCATATGCTTCAAGGTGATTTCTTATTAACAGCAGGAGACAGCTGTGTCATAACATCACAGTGTGTCCTGTCTTACTCAGAAAATGAACAAGTCTGCATACTGAGGATGGTCATTCCCTTTTAGTAAATGAGGCTAAACCTTCAAAACATTTCCTCTGTGGTCTAGTAATACACAACACAGCAGATCCCCTAGATATAAAGATCCAATAATCACTGCAGCGGGAATATTTTTTTTGCTATGTTCATTGCTCTGCAATCCAGCTATTAACAGAACTGAAAAATCCTCTTATGTCTCCTAGCTATGCATCAATGAAGCCAGTGGCCCAAATTACCTGCACACACTTTTCAGGAATTAAACAAGGAACGGATGTGCAGGAAGATGTGCTATCGATGTTAATGTATGTGCATCTAGTGTTACATGTTTTTCTTGGAACAGGTTGAAAGGGAATTAAAAGGCTATGCTGGGCACCATAAGGCTCTCCTCCCATGCACAAAGTTTTCTGATCTGTTTGCCCAAGAGAGGTTTGTGTCCTTGAGCCTTTTGGAGGAAACATTTTTTTAAACAGCACAGATTTATTTAGAGCAGCTGAGTATTTGGCTCCCGAGGAATGTCTTTCCCTTAAATACATGCCCCACTAAATTTAACAGGTACCATGTTACCTAAAATTGGTAACAGAATAGGAATACATATTTGTTTTCTAGAAGCTAGGTCAAAAGCAATTTTTAAAGCTGATTTGCAATCTTGGATTGCTTAGTGATAACTAATTATTAAAACCTCTCTATAAGCACACACACACATATACACATATATGTACATATTTATACATATTAATTGTATGTGTTTACTTGTGTGTGTGTATACATATGTATTATGCATATTTATATGTATACATATGTATATATGTATGTATATGTATATAAACACACACACACATATAAACACAAACACACAAAAACACACACATATAATAGATCGATCGATCGATCGATCGATAGATATAGATAGATACATACATGCATACATGCATACATACATACATGCAGTATGTTAGAGAGAGTCATAAATGTCTCTAACATAATTCTTTTAGTTTTTGTTTTATTTTAATTAATAAGTTTAAATTGAAATTGTCCTGCCATGGCTCACTGACATTTGAGTCTTCATGCTGTGTTTTAAAATGTAATTCAAATTAAGAGAGCTAAAGCAAATCCAATGAATACTGTCAAGATTTAGGTTTATTAGCAAGATAATTGGCAACTATTTATATTTTTGAGGGGAGGACTTCATTATACTTAGATTAAGATAAGGGCTTTTTTTCTGAACAGGCATAAATTAGTTTACAATATCAATGCACACATTTGAGAAAGGATGGGTGGTGCACAACTCTGACATTAAGAAGTATGATATAAAGAAATCAATGGATAATATTATGGACATATCCAATGGTGGGATTCAGCCGGTTCACACCACTTCGGCAGAACCGGTAGCTAATTTTTGTTGCCCAGGCCCAGAATGGACTTCCGGAAGCAGCATCCACACAGAGAACTGGTTGTTTACATATTTGAATCCCACCACTGGACATATCTGTATACAAGTACTCTTCAATTTACAACCACAATTGAGCCCAAAATGTCTATTGCTAAGTGACACAGTTGTTAAATGAGTTTTGCCCCATTTTATGACCTTTCTTGACACGGTTGTTAATTGAATCTGGTTTTCCCATTGACTTTGTTTATCAGAAGGTTGCAAAAGGTGATCATAGGATCTCAGGACGCTGTAACCATCATAATTACTAGTCAGTTGCTAAGTGTCTGAATTTTGATCACCTGACCATGGGGATACTGCAACAGTTCTATGGTGTGAAAAATAGTTATAATTCACTTTTTTCAGTGCTGTTGTAACTTCAAACAGTCACTAAATGGACAGTTGTATGTCAAGGAGTACCTGTACTTTCCATAATAAAAATATGGAACTGACTTGCTGTTGAGGGTCCTTGGTTCTCTCTGAACTTGGTTGTTATCTTGCAGACATTTTATTACCCAAATGCTATGTCCTTCTTCTTTTTCCCTTTCTTCCACAGTGTAGCCTAAAATCCTGGTATCTCCAGGAGGAGCGTCATCCAAATATTAGCCAGACCCAATATTGTTTAGTTCCCAAGGCCAAACAAAATTAAACAGAGGCTGCTACCTTTTGGGATGCTGTCAATATTCCCACTCAAATGGCCTACAAAATGGCCTAAATGAAAGCTGGCAATAAATATTGTGTCAATGCTACAAATGAGTATGGCTACAGCCATTTTCCTTCTCATTCTGGGTTGCTACATAGAATGGAGGGAGGGGGTTTGCCCAGGTGCTTTGCTAGTCATAATAATCTTTTGTCCTGTGGGAACCAAGGTCATCAGCTGCTCCCGAGACTGCAGGCTGGGTGTTGTGTAAAAAGCCCGCCAAATAATCACATTGGGGAACATAGTTGCTTGCATAGCTTTATGGGTGGGATTTTTAACTTTGTATTGGGGAATTGTTACGTCTGTATCCCGACTTGGTTTCACTCTTGACTGTGCCAATACTTTGTAACTAATAAACATGTTCTTTGAGGAATTTGCAAGCCTTGGAGTTCTGCTTTATTTGTCTGTCGGAACCATGACATATTGCTTATCCTTACACCTTAAAAAAAGAAACAATGCAATGATATGCATGCTGCATCTGCACTGCCCACCTGGCTTTAAATTTATCTTTCTAAATTTGCATTCCTCGTTTACCCTCAGAAACTGATGCCAAATCATCAGAAAGGAATGAAACACTTAATAGCTGAGCAAACCAATCATATTGTAGTATCTGCATGGAAGTTTGCACTGTTCTGACACTTAGATTATGGTCTACATTTAGAGCAGTGTTTCATAATGTTGGCAGACTTGAAGATGGGTGGACTTCAAGTCTCAGAATTCCCCTGCTTGGTTGAATTCTGGGAGTTGAAATCCATATGTCTTTAAATTCTACTTTAAATTGCACTTTAAAGCACTGGTTTAAAGGCTACTCTATAGCAGGGGTATCAAACTCACAATGTCACGTGATGTGTCACGACGTATCACGACTTTTTTGCCATTGCAGGCAATGGGGTGGGTGTGGTTTCGCTATGATGCATCTGGCCCGCGGGCTGGCAGTTTGACACCCCTGCTCTATAGCTTTAGGGCTGTATGTAACTCCTGAAGTCCTTTGTTGTGAGCCCTGACAAGTTTTCAGCCTTACTGTTTAATTTGGTGAAATCAGTGTTAAAAAACAGTGGGCCAATTTTCTGCAATTCAAATGAAAAATGCAGTCCCGCAAATAGTTTGAATACATTTAAATGGAACCCAAGCCGGAAAATAATCTCAAATCCCCATATTGAAGAAAGCTTCCTAATCCTAACCATGTGATAGAAATCCTCTCATTCTGTGACCATTCACATGATCTGGCACCACCATCTTTCAATACAGAGCAGCCCTTGATCTCACTAACAAAATGAAAGGTGACCAAAGGCTTGTCAAAATAGCTGTCTCTAATCTATCAAAAACATTACATTTCAGTTGTAAACGTCCTGTTCACCATCTCTAGGCAGAACTTTTAATAGTACATTTTTATTTCATATTGAAATATTCCATCATGCTACAGGTAGTCCTTGATTTACAACCACAACTGAGTCCAGAAATTATGTTGCTAAGTGAGGGATTTGCTAAGTGAGTTTTGCCCCATTTTACGACGTTTCTGGCCACATTTGTCAGATGAATCACTGGAGCTGTTAAATTAGTAACACGGTTGTTAAGTGAATCTGGCTTCCCCCTTGAGTTTGCTTGTCAGAAGGTCCGAAAAGATGATCATATGACCCCCCCCCCAAGACACTGCAACCGTCATAACTATGAACCAGCTGTCAAGCATCCAAATGTAAATCATTTTGACCATGGGAAAGCTGCAACGGTTGTATGTGTGGAAAATGCTCGTAAGTCACTTTTTTTCCAGTGCCATTGTAACTTGGAATGGTCACTAAACGAACTGTTGTAAGTCGAGGACTACCTGTATTTTAGGCTGAAGCTGGAAAGTAAATTGTCATCATTTTCATTATCCTGTAAGAAAAGAATGACAAAGAAAAGGAGCTTTAGTTTTAAATTGGCTGCACATATGAGATTAAAATTATGTCCAAATAACTTT
The DNA here is from genome assembly GCA_023970755.1 of Azemiops feae. Classification (NCBI taxonomy): domain Eukaryota; kingdom Metazoa; phylum Chordata; class Lepidosauria; order Squamata; family Viperidae; genus Azemiops; species Azemiops feae. Next base: position 1,758,750 of record JALGBA010000118.1, on the reverse strand, counting down.
GTGCTTCCCTGATTTGGTGGTAGAAGTTCTATTTTTCTTTTTTGTAGATTTTAATTCAGACAGACAACCAGTACCATCTCAACTTTTTTTTTTTTTTTAATCACTGTTTCCAGGGCTCGGCACTCTGCTTCTAACTATAATGAGCAACTCCTAGCTAGTACAGCTGATGCTATTTGCATGAGCCCAGTGGTTTGATTCCCTGCAAGGCAATCCTTTGTGATGTAAACAATCCCTGAAGGGCAATGGAACTTTCCAACTATATACTGGTTTACACTCTTCACGCCGAGAATTTCATCTGGTTGATAAAACACAGGCCACAGGGAACAGGCATAAACTTCCATAGTGATATATGACAATGGGCTTTGCACAGTGGCTAAGGTAATTTCATTGTCAATTCCTCCTGTACAACCAATTAGTCCTCTTGTTCCTTGTGATTGTTGTGCTGTTGAAAAGCAGGTCTGCTCAAATTTCATACTTTGCAACCCTGGGCAGTATGTGTGAAGGATTGCCTATTTAATACTAGGAAGTATATTTTCTGCGGATTTCCGTCTTTATCGTTCTCAGCCTTTCTGATCTTCACAAACAGCATTAACCATCTTCTAATGGTTAACTTCAGTAACTTTAAGATATGTGGACTTCAACTCCCAAAATTCCCCCAGCCAGCATGCTGGGATTGAGAAACACTAGGTTATAAAATTAGTTTGTTTCAGAGTAGTGATCTAGCATGTAGAGTTGGTTAACCTTACACATAAGACACAATCCCAGAGCAATGTGGACCAAAAACTGGAACCTAAAAATGAAAGAAGCCTTTCTTGCATACGCAATTTAATTTGTCATGGAAGCAAAACGGGCTGTCTCTCTGTGCTTTTTAATTGTTTTAAATGGAGAGAAAAATCCACTTTGTTTCCCCTTTATTTCCTTCAGAAGAGATGACAAGTTTTATTTTAATCTTTCCAAAGCATTTTAAGGTCCCATTAGCATTCCCACGAGATGTCAGGATGAGGTATAGGCAGGCTAGGCTCACGGATTCAGTTACCACATCTGGAATTTCATCCACCCACAGGTAGCAGCGACTGCCAACAGCAGAACTGGGAGAACAGCCTGGAATCCAATCTCAATTAAAGCTACTCAGCATCCACAATTGGCGACTCCTGGGGGGCCTTTCTCTTCTGTATCTGTTCTGCAAAACCACCAAATGCCTCCAGCTGACAGCTTTTCAAAATAGTTACTTTTGGCATCACTTCTATGGGCACAATATGTCCTGGATAATTTATTTCATCTCACATGTTCGGCTCTTTTCTAATTAAATCTTTTGCTTCATGAAAGTGTAGCTTACCCTAATGATGTGCCGGCGATATGTCCAGCTTTGGTGAGGTGGGAGGAAGGGCGCTCTATTTTGAAGATTTAATTCAGAATGGGGTTGAGGGAATGATCTCTTTGAATGGTGTCTTCAGATCAAAGCTGTCAATATTGGATGCCTTCAAATTGATTTGGCAATGGCGAGGTAATGTTCTGAATGTGCATATAGGTTTTTTTTTTTTTAGTGGAATCCAAGACTGGCTGAATCACCTCACACCTTTGATAATTCAAACCAAATATTGGGTGATTTGCACATCTGAATGTTGGAACGACTCAAAGGATGCCTGTGCAACTAGACTGAAATTTGCATAATAGACCAGTACCACAACCACAACCAGTTTCAGGTTCTATTTATTTATTTATAAATTTATATCAGCTATATTATGTAGCTGTTTATATTTGAAGAACTTTGGCAATGTATTTGCTGATGTAATTCACTTTCCATCAGTAGGTCCTGAAAAGCTTATGTAGCAGGGAGAACAATGCTCAGATTAGAATCATGTATCCAATGTTCCAATTGGAGCTGATTTGTGAGTGCATCCTTGAAGGTTAAAGACTGCCAACTGTGTACTATATATGTATAAATATGATATTTGTGTATGTGTACATACATAATACTATATGTACACCATGGGTTTTTTAACAATTATATTCTATTTTGTTCTAGTAGATTTTCCTAAACATTCAGGCATTACAATTTCAAACAGAGGGAGGGAGGAAGGGCAGGAGGGAGGGATTCTGTGGCATAATAAAGTGGGGAGGAAGGAAAAGAAAATATGTCCTGGGAAGTCGAAAATAGAAAAAGTTTCTGAAAATAAAAAAGGAGGAAGGTGGAGGGAGACAGGGAATCGCCTAGAAATATATTAATGTGTGCCTTGACAGCAACATTGGCGGTAAATGAATATTGACCTTGACACGGTATATTGTGGGAACTACCCTTAAGTAGAAGAGTTTTGACCACCTTGCCAAGAAGAAAATATTTGCCAAGATGCTGGGATTTTGGCAGCTGCTCAAGAAAATTGGATGCATCCAGATGGCTTGAGAATAACTTAAATTACTGTCCATAATGATTCTGTCTGTTCTGTGAGATCATCAAGCAAGGGCCTGCTTAAGATCCCATGAACATCTGAGGTAAAGGAGACATAGGTCAGAAGACAGGCTCAGCTATGGCTCCTATATTCTAGAATGCTCTGCCCCTGGAGATTTGTTTGGTGTTGCACTTCTGGCCTTTCGAAAATATACATTTCTAACTGGACTTCTGACGATTTTAATGCCTAGTGGAGACGTGGGTCCGCCATCTGCTTTTATTTTGGGTTGTATTATTAAATAGGGTTTCATGTTGTGAAACGGCATTTTGAGAGCCTTGAACACCCTTCCGAGTCTTTTGATTGTGTTACAATTGATGTAAATGAATAATGGCAGAAGTGTTGTCATGTGCTCTGGGCCAGCTGAAAATCAGCTGTGCAAGGGCAGTGTAGTGAAACAGCGGCATGCCTTGTTTTTCAATTTCTACCCATGGTTTACAGCATCTCTATCTGCTATTTTGCGTTATTTTGGGATGGACCCGTGACACCGACAGAATGACAGATCAAATTGAAATTCAGAATTGAATTGCTTCACTGTGATAATTTTTATACCTGTCTGCACTGGTCAGGGGGACTAGTTTGAGTGCCTGTTTTCTGAACAAGTCAACACAAATGAAGTATCAGGGAAGAAATATTCATTATGCTTCTTGTCATCACAAAGTGCTCCACAGGAGAGTTGCTGTAGCTTACTGGAATACAAATAATGGATTTTAAAGCAATCAGCCCATGAGAATGCAATGATGCACTTGTGTGGATAAATATCTTCCCAAATTGTATGAATTTACTATAGTGATTCTGATCCCATGGTTTTATTATTTGGGAGAAGAACAAGTGACTTCAAAAAATTAAAATGTTTTCTGTTTTGGTTGAAATTGCACAAGTTCCTCCTCTTTTTCCTCCTCTTCCTCACTTGGTTTTTAACCACAGTTTTCTAAACTCAATTTAAACAGTCTCAAGAACAGTTCCTGATAAAAGATATTTTAGGTATTTTAGCTTACATCCCGAGACATCCACTCACTATGTATCACATGACACATTTCAGAGTTTGTTTTTTTGCATCTTAATTAAAAAAAAAACTCACTGACCTGAGAAAGACCCTTTTTATGAAGCTTTGTATGAGGCTCTAAAAACTTCATTGAGAATTTCAGGGAACTTTGCCAGAAGTATAAAGACTTATGGAAAGTGATTAGCTCTGAAGAAGAGGAAATTGAAGACATGATTGACATTGATTTGCTAGGCTCTGCTTCCTGCTTTAATGGTCAACATTTGCTGGAATCATCAAGAGTTAAAAAGCCAAGGGAGGTTTTGTAAAGCTTATTATAAATGGCATTTTAGGTACACTTGTGAAAAGGGTTAGATAACAGCTGCACTTTTGCTACATAATCTATTAAACTGTGTATAGTAGTAAAAAAAAAAAATAGCAAATGGGTTCAAAGACACCCCCATTCCTCTCTTGTCTTTCTTTCCTTCATAATATCTAGCAAAATAAAATGGAAATAATAAGAGTAGTATCTTAGGGAAGTCTGGCTGAATGTGCAATGTCTATAGAGCTCCATGTCTATGGAGATTCTCAATCATCCAGGTCATGGTTGTCCCAAAGGTGCTTTTTCCAAAAGGCAACTGGACTTTCTTGGTTTTTTTTTTCTTTGAAAACATTTCACTTCTCATCCAAGAAGCTTCTTCATTTCAAGCAAAATATTTTCAAAGGAAAAACAACAACAAGAAAGTCCGGCTGCCTTTTGGAAAAAGCACCTTTGGGTATAGGGCTCCATGTTTTACAAATGATATATCTTCACTGCTCTTTGCTGAGGAATCGATCTGTGAGGATGCTAATGGATAATTAAATTTCTCTCCCTGTTATGCACCCTGGAAAAATATTTTAAGTCTATTAAAATATAAACTCATGAGAGTATATTGCTTTAAAATCATCTACGAAGGCTAAAGAGGCAAACTTTGTTTTCAGTCAAGCACAATTTGATGACCACATCTCTCCATACTTTTCTTTGATAACAGTTATAAAGTGTTTTGATGTTGCCTTCTTCTAATATCTTTTTAGGAACTGAAGTCTAGCAGAAAACCCTGTGATTTCCTAGTGATGTCCTATCTAAATACTATCCAGGTTTAATCAATTTAGCTTTTTTGATCAGCAAAGTCCAGCTATGTACAGCCACATTCTCTATGCTTTGGAAACACTACCATGCTAAAACAGCCACAGCTGCTCAACATTTGAAAAACATATTTTAAAATGTAACTTCATTCTCGGCCAAGAGGACCACAGCATATCTGTATGTAATACTCAGAAGCACTCTTATCAAAGGCTTAATATGAAACAATAAAATGGTCTTTTTCAATTTATTTTATTTATTTGTTAAATCTGTATCATACCTTTTCGTTAATGGACAGCTTTAGCACAGATTTATGTTGATTTGTGTCAGACTAACACTCTGTGAAATAGACTTGTCAAATCTGGGTGCTTTCCTATTATTTGTTTCTTCTGATAGATAACTTTTTACTAACTTTTAATAGAACAACTTTTTTCTTTGCCACATAATTTTTTTTTAGGGGTGTGTGTGTCCTCAAATACTTCCTTTTTATACTTGAATAGTAGGATGCAACCTATGCATACGGATCATGTTAATGCAATTTTCTTTGTCTTCTTTTGAAGAGCACAATACAGATGCATACAGCAGTTTTGTGTGGTTAAACCATGCTGACTTGATTAGGATTTTCCACTCAATATTTAATCACTTTAAAAAAAAAAAATCAGTCCTTTAATTTATAGCACAAAACATTTGCACTGAATTTTTTTTTAAAAAAAATGCACTTTAACAAGGCATTTCACGATAAATTAAAAAGAGATTTATTCTTAAAAAGAAAAAAAACCCACAATAGACTACATAAAGATGTATGGATATTTCTCAACTTAGTTAAACTAACTCTCTAAGGGTGGTTGGATCATGCGTGCACATTACAGAGCATCCCAGAGCCAGAGGTTGCCTATAGAGCTAACAGTAGAAAAGCAAACAATGGATCAGTCTTCCAGCCCCAAGTCTGAATAAACCACCTGACTGGAAGCAGCAGGTTCTTCCCCAAATTTGCTACATGTGATTCCCTAATGAAAGTTGAACTTTGGAACTTTTGGAGCACAAAAGCTGGGAACTAAGGGTCAAGGCCATTGTTCTATAAACAAAGCATGTGCCGCTCCATATTCCATCTTGCTTTAATTAATTGCAGGCAGGCTAGGAGACGAGGGGAGAGGAAGGAAATCCTGCTAGGCAGCATTGCATCTAGCAAGGGAAGCTTATGTTCTGATTTTTTTAGCCATGTAGCTCAGCAAAGGTATAAAACACGGTAGATACGTGCACACAATAGTTTTTGGGTCCTCGCTTTCTAGCATGTTTTTGAGTATGCAAGTGTGCGTGTTACTTCTACATAACTTCTGTGCATAGTACCTTTGATTAATATTGGTTGTTGTTGTTTTTTACAGGAAACCTCCTTTGGAAATAGGACACTTTTGTTCCCAATATTTTCCAGAAAGAACCACCTAATAAATTGGATCAAGATAAATGCTGCAGGCAAAGCCTTATTAAAAATTAAACATGAATATGGAAGATTAACAGGGTTAAAGATTATATGAGCAAATGGGCAAAAACGTTGGATTTGACATAATGCTGGAGGAGAGTTTGAAATTTACACTGATTTACAATCGAAAGAGAATTTTTAAAAGATAATGGAAAGTTGGTATTTAAGACCTGATAAATTGTTAAAGATGAATAAGGTTTGTCAAATATATGTTGGGAATGTAAGCAATGTGAAGGTACTTTTTATCATCTTTGGACATGTAAGGAAGCTAAGAAATATTGGGACCATATTTGTATTTTAACTTATAGAATTCTTAAAATAAATGTACAATTAAAACCAGAGGTTTTTAGGTTTAATGGGCAGACTTTAAAAAAAGCATGGGACTTTATTTTTATATATGATAACAGCAGCAAGATTTTTATGTACATAGAGATGGAAGGACTCACAAATTCTCACAACAGAAGAATGGATGGTGAAGTTAACGGAGTTGGCAGAGAGGGCAAAATTCACTGCTTTGATTAAAGAAAAGACTTTGTCTACCTTTGGACTTTTGCTGAAATGAAATGTTAACTAGAATTGTTTATGATTCTATAAGTACTTAATTTTAGAGCTAAAGCTAATTTTTAGAGCTATTTTACCTATATTTGTATCCGTACTGAAGAAAGTCAGAAGTTATTCAGTTCTATATTTTTCTTCTTTTTCCTGTGCTCCCATTTTGTTTTCTACTGCCACCCTCCTTTTTCTGTTTTTCTGCATTTTTTCTTTTGAAACTTAATAACGTTTTGTAAAAAAGAAAAGGAGAGAGAGAGAGAGAGAGAGAGAGAGAGAGAGAGAGAAATCCTGCAGAAGGAGTGAGGTAAGAAGTGATTTTTCCTTCACCTTCCATTGGGAAATTGCATACAGAGTCCCTGGAAGACCAAGAGACTACACCAAGTAGAACGCACATGATTAGAAATAAAAGGGAAAGACATATTTCAAAAAATCAGGAACAATTTCTATGGAGACTTCCCATTCCCAAAATTAATCAGGAACATATTTAGGAATGTGAGAAGCTAATCATTCAAGCAGTCACTTCTTTGGTCACCAGCCTAACCACATGTCCCCAACATGCTTCTGAAAGACACCAAAATGCCCCAGACATGTTCTCTGGGGTCTACAAGGCTTCTTATCCACAAGAGACAACTTAAGAAAAAGGATGAACAGTTATAACCTAGTATATTTTTTGGAAGACTGTCCAAAAGCTTGCAGCTCTCACCACTGATTAGTTATTGGACAAGAAAGTTTTCTTTTAGTTTTCCTTCTGGTCAATGGATGTTTTCCAAATAGCTTATCCATTGTGACATCCATTTTGTGAGAGTGCCACCGGTCAAACCTGCTTCTCAGCCTCCCAATGTGTCCTACTTTATGCTCCTGCATATTGTCTAAAATGAAAATCAAATGGCTAAATTTAAGGAGAAAGAACAAAACTTTTAATAAAGTTTAGCTAATACTTGCGGTGCTCAATAACAAGTAGCTCCTAATTCTCTCTGTATGTCCGTGCATATTTAAATGTCTAACAGATTAGCTAACTCGCAGAATGCAAATCAAACCCCAAAGAAAAAGCAAATGGGATAAAAAAAGGGATCAGTGTGCAGCAATGCAGAGCGGAAAGTTAGACTTTACGTCCTAAACACTAGCCGGTTCATTGTTCCTGCAAGGAAGAAACAGCTAGTTCAGCACCTCCAAGCTCGCTTCCCCAGAATGTTTTTTTGGCTATTCTGTCTCACAGTGGCATTAGGTTAAAATGCATGATTGCAAAGTAATGAAAGCAAACAGGAGACCTGCTGAGCAACTGAAATGGATAGCAAAACCATTCAGAGAGTGCAGAGTTTGCAAATATCACGAGTCCCTCGCTGTGGAGGAACACCTTGACATTAAACCTAACTTTCTGTTCGGATATCCTTAATCAGTATATTTAGGTTCTGAGCAGCAAACTAAAAAAAGAAAAGAAAAGAAGTTTGCCAGAGGATAACAGAAGTATGTGTGAGGAAGTGAATAAAAAAAAGTGGGAGAGAATAACATGGATCAACTTCTTCCAGTAACAGATAGAACTTGACATGTTTCCCCTTTGGCTAGCTCATAATGTATCTGGCTTTACAGCCAGCTGTTTTCTTCTACATTCTCAGTAGGCTTGAAGCCTAAAATTTTACCATACCAATTGTAGAAGTGTCATATACATGATATCCATTCTAATATCTAAGGTTCCTTTCCTCTTCCCTGTTGACTGCAAAGCTGATTCCAGTAATTTAGAAACTCATTGAATTTGCACCTTTGTATGAGATGCTGAAAAAAAAAGAGATTTTAGAAACTTGCAAAATGTTAAGCTCTCTATCCAAATTTAAACAGTATCAAGTTCAGTAAATAATAGTTTTCAGATTGTGAACATTTGCATAGGGTGGTGAGGAAATGGATAAAAATAGCAAAATGGCTGTGATGACCATGTACTGAATTCCTTTCCTCTTTTATTGGCCATTCAAAATTGTCATCTTTATATTTTTGATGCACACACATCAAACACAACCCTGGAGTTGCTTGTATTTCATACAGAGGCTCTATCTTCACTAGAGATACAGAAAGAGTTAGAAAAATACATTAAAAACACCAGTCTAAACTATTTGAACTATTTGAAAACCTCATTCATATGTTAACACAAATTGACAAGTCATTGCTGTAGTAATAAGCCAGTGCTGTGTAATAATTCTTGTAGCCAGTCAGCATGCCTGACAATCCATAACTCTTGATGGCTTGACAATCCTAGACAATAGGTAAAGTCCTGAGAAATATGCATACTTTTAATACTTTATAATCAGTATAGATTTATATTATTCGAAGCAGAACAACTAGATTCTGTAATAGCTTTATGCCATATTGTATCAACCTTTTTTCTGCTATGTATTCAATATATTTATTTTTTAATGTGGGTCAGTGTGTTCACAGAAAAAAGTGACAATAAACATTGCCTTGCCTTGCCTTGCCTTACTTTATCTATATTATCAACTTAAAAATAATTTGATCATTGGTGGTCCCAACTTAAATCTAACTGTGACATCTTTTTCATCCTTCCGTACAATCACAGAGCCTCAAGTGTTGCCTATGCACACATTAAGCTCTCAATATGATAAGTGTATAATGCCACTCTTCCCCTGAAAATGAAAATGAAATATATGAATGGTGGCTTCCAGTTGTACAACACATGTGTGAGCCTGAATGCTAAATCCAAATGTGGTGGGGAGGTTTTACAGAGTTGTCATAGGTTCTATTGTGGAGACAAATATTCTTTCTTTAATGGTTCTGTCAAGCAAACAAATGCCTCTGACAACAGTTGCTGTTAAAAGCAATGGATTAGAGAAGAAGGCATTTTCACTTTGCCAGTACTTAATTCAATCTCTGCATTTCTAGGAATACTTTATTTTTTTCAGTAAATCCCACCATATGCTGCTAGGATTCCTGGATATGCATGCAGGATTGGATGAGATTGATACTAAAACAGTTTATAATGTAATGGGGAAATGTGCACAGCTCTAAAATCTGCATAAAGTTTTGCACATGTATTGGTCTTGAAGTAATCCGATTTCAGCCACATACTGTTACCTTGATTTAATTAAAATATATAGAAGCAGGATACTGATATAATGAGGTATAATTTAAGCTGCCTGGACTGTGCTTTTGTATCGGAAGCATTTTAACTCAGAAAGATTGAGGGAATATTGAAAATACACTGTTGGGGGCAGCGGCAAACACATTCTCCACTAGTCAGTCCATTTGAAAAGCCCTAATTTAATCATCCCTGTCCCTTGCATCTCATGGTTTTACATAATTCAAATGACAAGTTGAGCCAACCTTGCTAGTGCTTCCATGTAGATTATTCAAAGTCTCTTTTCAATGGGCTGAACTCTTGGAAAACCAAATGAGAAAAAGGGATGAAAGAGTCTATGGGGGAGAGAGAGAGAGAGAGAGAGAGAGAGAGAGAGAGAGAGAGAGAGAGAGAGAGAGAGATAAAAAGGACATGAAAATATAATGACTTGAAATGTTTCACATATACCAGATGTTGAAGGAAATGTTTATTTTCCTTTACACTGGAGATGAAAACGAATATTCCATTATTTCCGTGGCAAGGAAAATGTCCGTGTTACCATCAAGGACCTAATGAGGAAGAACGGATCATCTAGTTGGCCAAAGGCTATTCTGACCTCGAGGTCTCTGGCTCGTGGAATATTTTATGAAGGAATAATTGTATCTCACAAACAAAATTTTTGATTATTCTGTTTTTACATTCCTTTTCTTTTGGTTCCCATTGTCACTCCTCCAGCAAGCAAGCTGTATGAAACATTATTAGATGTTTTTTTTTAGAGTTAAGGGAAAATACTGGATTAATGCCAGGATCAAAATCTTTGTGTGTGGGGGGGATGTGGGCTGTTGGCTACAACTGATGACAAAAAGGAAGTTAAAATTCTAATTCATAAACACCTCTTTTTTTTTAAGCATAAGTTACCTCACTAGATGGCTGCAATTGGAGTGAATAATTTCAGGCATAAGTTCCTAGAGAAAATGGAAATTGAATAATAATAGCAATAATGATGAGATAAGGAATAAAAGCTTTTAAATTTCAACTGATAATATTTGTTCATGTACTGTGTTCAACCTGTTCACTAATCACTTACAAGCATTTTCCCAACTAACAGTTAATTTTGTTCATAGGAACTGAAACATTAACTTACTTACTTACTTACTTAACTTACTTAACTTACTTAACTTACTTAACTTACTTAACTTACTTACTTACTTACTTACTTACTTACTTACTTACTTACTTACTTACCTATCTATCTATCTATCTATCTATCTATCTATCTATCTATCTATCTATCTATCTATCTATCTATCTATCTATCTATCTATCTATCTATCTATCTATCTATCTATCTATCTATCTATCTATCTATCTATCTATCTATCTATCTATCTATCTATTTATTTATTTATTTATTTATTTAAAGTAATATTCAAATGGTAACCTGGATTTGTTTTCTCTTATGACCTAGATGGAAAATATTATAGCACCTTTCTATGTGTAAATGGTAAAGCTGATGTTCTATTCAAATTATTTTTGCATGCTCAGCTAGCCTACGTATATAGTTGCTGTGAGCCATATATCCTGGCAGAGTTACTGATAAGCCTTTCCTGTCTTACATCCAGAGTCAAATTATATTTTCCTACAATATTGGTTCAAAATTGGTTCTTAGCATATGCCTCACTCTCAAGAATGTGCTTGAGGCTCCACCATTTAAAAGGAAGCATCAGGACAGATTTGTCATTACTGAGCTACCAATTGCCTTTCTGTACAAATGGTACAAGGTTGATTACAGGATTCTTGAAATACGTAACACAGGAGTCTGCGGTTTACCGCATGTACAGAGACTTTACTGATGATGATGGTGGTGGTAGTATGACATTGACAAGAGGAAGATCACATACTACTATAGACTCATTTCATGTGAAAGGGGAAAGAATTGGACTTGCTGTATACAACTCTGTTAATGCTCACCAGTTACTCACTCATTACATTTTAAACGTTTCTACGAAGGGTGAGATCAAAGATATCTCCAAACATTTGAAGGTAGTAGATGATTGAGTTCATAAATTTGCCCTAATCGATAGCTATGTCAGATGTCTACTCTGATTACATGTCACACACTAAAATTCAGCTGGGGGCTGAATACAGCTCTCCATGTGATCTGGGATTCTACTTTATTATGGTTCAAATGAAGATATGTGCTTGTCTTTAAGCAAATCTAAGTATAATTCCTCTTCAAACCTCATGGCTGAACACATGAAAATCAGAAGTAAGGAACAGACTAGTCTTCTATTCACATCTATTCTGGGAAATATTTCAAAATGGAAAGCATGCGCAGTTCATTACCAGGATCCATTCAGGTGAGCATTTAAAGAAGGCTCCTGCTGATCAATGTATGTGATTAGGCCATCTTCACATTCAGGTAGATGATCCTTACATGCATATTTCCATAAAGTCTGTCAGTATTCATGAGTTTACCAGAGTGGAAGAGGTGCAGTGAATTCTGGGAGTTGAAGTTCACAGTTCTTAAAGTCACCAAGGCTGAGAAACACTCATCTTGAGCAGCAGTGTATATAAATGTAATAAGGCAAGAAAGAAAATTCATAAATGAACAAATAAATAATCCAGAATTTTATAATCCAATGCAGAAATGTTAATCTAATTATCCAGTAGAGCAGAGGATTATTTTTTTTTTGAGAACTGATGATTTCTTGAGGTAGAGAAATATTTATTTGATATCCTGCTGTCTTTTAGTATTCTTACTATTACCTCAGGTTTCTCTTTATGTTATCTAGACTAAGTCTTTAACCTTTTATACTGGTTGTCCTTCGAAAAATAATAATTCATAAGGGAAGAAGCTTCTTGGTTTGGAATAAATGGCCCGCCAGAAGTGAGTGAAACATGGAAGTCAGTCTGCTTGAGAATGCTGCCTGCAGAAAATATAGATTTCCTTCCATAATGAACCATTCCTCATAATCGAAGTGCAGCAAATTCTTGCCACCAATGGCCATCAAACTAAAACGCAAGCTCAGGAATTGCCTTCTTCATTACTTCAACAGAAAGCATCCAAGATCCATGGATCAGAGTGAGAAAAGCAGACAAAAATGCTTAGCTTTTAGTGGATGGATAAACTATAATGAAAAGAGAATCAGTTTAGCCCTAGCTGCCCTGTGGGCTACATGGTTTTCAAATAGCTTTCTGTCAGGAACTTTTCCTCAAGTGTTTATATTATTTCAGCAATTACCTCTGGAAATATGATTGTTATAAATACGATAAACAACCTATAACTGGAGCTGTGAATTGTACTTACAAAATGTTTGCACTGCACTCGCTAAAGCCAAAACACATGCCTGAGACCAGGTTCTCGCAAAAGATGTTAAACTCTTTTTTCAGTGAAGAAAATGGTTCAGAACAATTCCGCTAACACATCCTATTCATCTGGATTTTGGATAAAGGCTATGATTACTGCAGATGGAATTTTATGTATTCAGGGTTTATATGGTACTTTAAAAAAGTTATCAGTGACTTCTATTTAAGGATTTCAAGCTGTAAGAAATTTCTGATCCCTGAACTTATGCAAAAAGCATGCAAACCATTAGTCCTTTCCTTCCTTTCTATAATTAGCATCAAACAAAAGAAAGAAAATGAAGAAATTTACTAGGAAAAGAAAGAATAACAATATTTTAGGTTATTCCGGTGTTTAGTTAAAATGTAATCTAATATTTTTATTTTATACTTAAATATCATAACAGCACTCCAAAACAGTCTAACTCGTGTTGTAAAAAAAGCAATTAATTATATCCCATTAAATACATTTTAAAATCCTGCATACGGTGTAATATTACAGGAACATTATTATGACTACAGGTTGTCCTTGTTTAGCAACCGCAACTGAGACCAGTTGTTAAACAAAACAGTTGCTAAGTAAAACTGTGACTGTATGTATAATCTGACATCATCTTTCCTTTGCTTTAAAGATCTGTGACAGTTGTAAATGCAAGGACTATTCATAAAGTTACTTTTTTATCACTACTGTAAGTACAAACAGTCATTAAATGAGGTAGTTATTAAACAAGGACAAACAGATATGGTTTACTTGCAGGTTGTAAAAAGACAAAAAAAAATGCTGTAATGTCTGAACAGAACAGAATGAAGCTTTGGGGGTTCTGAAAAAAGAGAGAAACAGCAAGAACTACTTTGATATAAATGTGAAATCAATGGTTGGAAAGTCCATTAATATTAGTAAGCATTTTCCTTGTTTTGATGTCCAACTAGAAAAGCAAGGATGTGAACTCACCAGTTCTAGCTCTAGTTTTCTCTACTTTATTTATTTATTTATTTAATTTAGTGGGATAAAAAAGTATAAATTAAATGCTGACATCCACCAAATAGATTTAGCCATCAACCCAAACTATTTGTTTGATAAAAGAATCTTCAGGCATTTGGAAATAGCCAGTCTAATGCCTACATCTATGAAGCACTAAACTGCTTTAAATTCAACTGATCCGGGTTTTTTTTTTCTTCTAAACCAATAAACTTTATAAGAGATTGGCTAGATACTGTGCTGTTTAGTAAGGCCAAAATGAAGCTGATTGTGAGAAGTTTCAGTGAGTTGAAGTAGAAGTGATTGTGAGATTCTGTAAATTTTATTTCATTTTTTTAAAAAAACCATTCAAATCAAACTCAATATTTTTAAGAAATAATATTGGATCAGCAAGCGATCAGATTAACTTATAATGGTACAGGTAAGCACATTTGCTCTCTTGGATTTTCAACCTGACGTTATCTTAAGAGGAATAACTTTTATGGTAATAACTTGAAAGTAACTTGCTAATTGAAAGAGAATTGAAGGAAGCCAGTTCACATTCTTCTGGGATTGGGACTCCAGTGGTAATTTTCAAGGTTACTTTCTCCTGATTAAAAACTCTGCAAAATCGTAATGAAGCAAAAACGGTCCCTCATTAAGGGAAGAATAAGATCACTCCTGGCTTTCTCATCTGATGTTCTGCTGGTAGCAGAATTGTGCTGCAACGTGTTCCCAGCATTATTTTTTTTACCCCCCCCCCAAACATTCACTGTAAGCACAGAGGAGCCATAATTATACCATATTTGATCCTTATCAAAGCAACTGATCCATGTATCGATTTACATAACGGAAAGCACATAAAACATGATTGCTTCTCACCTTTACTCTTCCCTGCTTGAAGGAAAGTTTCCCTTTGCAGACTTCATTTGAATATAGAAATCTCCAGTTGAAATTTGTGATGTTAAACAAACCATACCACTCATTCAACTTTTTAATTAAGGATTCAGTGTTCTGTCCCTTTTCAGGCATTAAAATTCAGGTGCAGTCATTAATCTTTCTAAACGAATTCACCTGTGGCTAATACTGATGTATTTTCTATGAGGCTTGTCATGGACTGCATAATGCATGCATAACCACTCCACAGTTAATTACACAAGAGATTATCATTAATGTCACAAAGATAAAACTGTTCTAGAAGCATTACCAAGGGTTTTTCTTTCTTTCTTAAAAAGCAATGCCTTATTTTATCTTTGTTAACAAGAACATCAGCATTTAAGAAATAACAATAACAGCAACAACAAAAGTATGAGTTCACAGCATATGGAATGGTTCAAGAATCATCAAATCCTTCTTGAGATGGTTTAGGGATTACGACCATAAAGCTATTTATAGGGTAAATGAATTCATACTGAAAGTTGCAGTGGTATAAAATATAAATATCACGGGACAGAATACTCTTTTTCCACCAGTTATGCTCTTTTCCAGAATACTGTGTCCCATCACCTTCCCTATCTTTGAATCCCTTTTCCACAGCATTCCTATCTGACTGATTGTGCCAAGAGGTATCCTTATCTCTTTCCAAGGTTTTCTTTCTTTCTTTCTTTCTTTCTTTCTTTCTTTCTTTCTTTCTTTCTTTCTTTCTTTCTTTCTTTCTTTCTTTCTTTCTTTCTTTCTTTCTTTCTTTCTTTCTTTCTTTTCTTTCTTTCTTTCTTTCTTTCTTTCTTTCTTTTTCTTTCTTTCTTTTCTTTCTTTCTTTCTTTCTTTCTTTCTTTCTTTCTTTCTTTCTTTCTTTCTTTCTTTCTCTTTTCTCTTTTTCCTTTCTTTTCCTTCCTTCCTTCCTTTCATTCCTTTCCTACCTTTATTTCTTTATAAACATAAGGCACTGAACATACCCAATACTCCCTCTTCCTTCTATTCCCCCCCCCCAAAAAAAATAACCCCTTGATGTGGTTTGAGCTGAGAGACTGTGACTGGCTCAAAGTCACCCAGCAGGCTTTCGTCCCTAAAGTGGAACTAAAACTCACCATCTCCTGATTTCTAGGCCAAAATCTTTTCTTTCTTCAAGATTCTTTCTTCATATGGAAAGTAACCTCACATTGGGAAGTGTAATTTATATGGTAGTGTCTACTACAAACCTCAAGTAGTAGCTTTTTATTTATCTATCAAGTTTATATGGACACCTACTTCACAAAAAGTGACTCTGGGCAGTGTAGAACATTTAATTATAATGCAAAGACACATAAAAACATTCATGTGTTTTTTTTTAAAAAAAAAACCTATGAAAAGCACATCATGAAGCGAGGATGGTGTTAGCTGCAGTAAGGGAGCCATTACAAGATATCTCCTATCTCTTAGGATTCTCAGGTCCAAAGGGACTTCCAGAATGGTAAGAGACATGGAGCTAATTTCACTGTTGTGTGATTTTTTTTTAAATTCACATCTCTCATTGACAATTCCATTTGCATTCCCTTCAATTCTTCTTTAATTTCCCTATGCACCCCCAAATCTCTTCCTTTGTGCAGAGTTCAGTCTGCATCTCTGCTGTTTCAAAGTAAAAAATCACCCCTTACAACTTATCCAATTTAAATGTGGAATCTTTTTCTGTCTGATTCTGTCTGAGGAAAAAAACCCTCTTTCCTCTTGCACAGTATTCTGATTGGAATTTCATTAAGTACAATTCCTTCTGTATTATTACTCCTCACTCTAGGACTGATAATAAAGATGTGATTTCTTAAAATGGTGCTGTAAAAATTGATCTCTAGTCTTCTTCCTGAGAAAGAGTACATGGACATCCCTTGGAACATTTCTTAATTTTACAAATCATATATTGAGCCTATAAACTTTATCAATC
The DNA here is from genome assembly GCA_023970755.1 of Azemiops feae. Classification (NCBI taxonomy): domain Eukaryota; kingdom Metazoa; phylum Chordata; class Lepidosauria; order Squamata; family Viperidae; genus Azemiops; species Azemiops feae. The sequence continues at coordinate 1,741,954 of JALGBA010000118.1, read as the reverse complement.
TCTGACCCTGTGTCATTCTTATCTGATCAAACCCAAAGGTTAACAGGAACTTAACAATCTTTTCTTTGACATCTTCCCCGTTGTCCTCTCAATTTGCTCCAAATCTTAAACAAAGTTATAAAAATCTTTCTCCATATCACTGTTTATAACGTCTGTCTTACTTTCAAAACTTCCACTTTCTCATCAATTTGGTTTACATCTCCAGCCAATTGTGCTATAGATTCTTCACTCTTCTTAACTTGTTTTTTCATATCCTTTTTTTATCCCTGCAAATCATTTTTCCATTTGTTTTTTTTTTTTAAAAAAACTTCCATTCTATTGGCAACTGTTTCAGTCATCCTCTTGCTGAACGCCTCAAATATTTTCTGCAATAAATTTATCTGTGAGTTGTTCTCTCCTTCCTTCTCCTATTTTTGCTGCTTTTATTGTTTTTGCCATTGTAATATTTATGGTCCCAAAGGGAAAATAAGTCAATTACTGGAGTGAAAGTAAAGGCAACCTTCTCCATTTCCCCCCCTTGTTTTCCGGTTTTGATTTCCTCCATCTTTAACATTTAGCCCTAACCCTAACTCTCCAGAGCTACAGTCACACAATCTAGCTCATATCACTCTTATCTTGTTATTTGTAATGGTGTGAATGTGCACCTGCAGGAGCAGTGGGGGAAAAGTTTGGCACACAGAATTTTCCTAGAGAGAGGTCTGGATTATGAGACTGCACAGTCCCAAACTAAATAGGGGAGGGGAAAAAAGATACAAGGCAATCACACCCTAGAATCTCTCAGGCTATATCTTGTAGCTTAGAAAGTTATACGTTGGCAAGATTTTATCTATTAGGTATAAGCAAAAAAAGGATTGGACTTAGTTAGATTTCACCGTCTTTTCTTTGGGCTTAGGCCTGATCAATAGGCCTTGACTCCCAAGCTACTCATTAAAGCACAAGAAATTCAATTCCTGTGGGGTCCTCACGAGGAGCAGTTATCGAGAGGACAAGTGGGTGATCTCCTGATCTCTCCTTCTCTGGACACAATTTCATTAGCCAGGACCTTCTCTGCAATGATGTCCCTAGTCTTGGCAATGCTCACAGGGATGTCTCCCTAACCATGAGTCCTCACCCAGAAGCCCCATGGATAATAATTTATATTGGTAATTTCATCATTTTTTTCAAATAACTTTTGAAAATGGGAAAAATAAAATTTCTTTAACTAGAAATATTTATTTTTTGGATGTTACGACCAAAGATATTATATGAGCTTTTATATAATTTCAGGTTTGGACATACAAAAATACTGCCCGAATTGCTATTGCAGCCAATCTGATGTGAAATATATACTATAAGAAAAATTGCGAAGACAGAGTAAGTGCAATCCATATTTTTTATAAGTTTTTTTTTTAAAAGAATGCTTTTGAGAATCTGTAGTGCTTTGCAGACATTTTAAATAAACCGTACTTTCTTAATTCTACCTTATCCTAACTAAATTTCTGGATGTTACCCAGATGATCTCAGAAATAAGACTCTGCGTGCATACAGTATGTGTTTTAAGTGAAGAGAGAATGTTCTTCAGATGAAAATTTGAAAATGAAGGCAAAGCAAAATTTTGAAAAACAGAAGTACTGCAAAGGGAAGATAGCTAGATGGGCAAGGAATTGAAAGAAGAATAGATTTGGATAGTTTCAGTTAGGATGGAGAACTAAGGCATCAGAAAGTAAGCAGAAAAGCAAGATGTAGACAAGAAGATGTAGTGATAGCAAAGAAGGATTGTCTATTCATCTCATAGTAAGACATTTTAATTTTTTAAATTTTTTTTCAAGTCTGTTCTTTTCCTAAGTCCATTCTATGTAGGTAAATTGAAAACTTCCAATATTTATTGCATTTTCTATTCTTTTGACATCCACGCCTGCCTTGCAGACATAATTCTCTATTGCAAGTGGTGCACATCCTTGTAGAAAACTTGAAATATTTTTGTATTTGAAATCTGAACTACGCAGGAAAACAAATCAGATATTCAAAGATAATTGAGTAACTTGCCCTTTCAAATTAAATATCAATAGTGATCACAATCCAAACAATTAATAACAAACATCTACTTTACTGCTGCCATCCTGCTGTTTTAATCTAAAAATATGCAAAGTACATGAGAAATGAAACAAAGTTTGTGAATTTTAATGTCCAATCATGCTTTGCTTTCTTTCTTCAACATTCTCCTTTTTTTTTTTTTCAGGTGTCAAGTGCCTTCCATGTTCAAACAAGCTACTGCTAAAAATAAAAATGCTGAAATGTTAATCTGACATCACAATTGCACTATTATGTTGTTTCTAAATGGGAATATTTGACATACAAAGCTCTTTATTACCAAACCATATTATTAGTCTTTTTAAGTGGGTACAGTCAACTATGTAGATTAGATGCTGATGATCAACCTGCATCTCTTTTGCATGATACACATTCAGAACTAGCCCCATCATGAAACAGAGTGGGTCACCTGTCTCAGATGGCAAATGCCAAGGATGTAGGGCTTACCCTACAATGTTAGCTTGACAATGAACTTGATTCATTTTGGGGGGACTCAAAGCAACTGTATAGGCTGGATATGTACTACATATTAAGGCAAAAAAAGAAAGAAATAAAACTGAGTAAGCCTTTAAAGACACTGAAACTGCGATGCAAATGCAGCTGCTAGGTCTTTAACACTTCTGATTAAATGATGTAAAATTCCAGCCTGCTTTATTTCTCTGAGCTAGTTTGTAATGTTCTTGAGTGCAAAGGATGAAGCCACCCCATTTATCAGTGTTAAAGTAAATGCAGTTTGCTAATCCAGTTGACCAAGCAGTACTGTGATGGCAGATTTGGAATATCAAGTTTCAGGAGTAGGCTTTGTGCCAGGAAAGAGATTTTTAGTTACTGTAGTTAGTATTTCATCTTGAAAATCTCTTTTTCAAATGTCCAGTAGTGTGGATGGATACAGAAGAAACCCATAAGTTTTGTCCTCTTGCTGATAATCCTCCATAACACAAAAGTGAATACCTTTACACTAATTGCTTCAATTACAAGAGAATGTTTCCAATGGTAATTGTCACCCTAAAGATTTCCTTGAATTAAGCTCGACTCCTGGTGACTATAGGACAGGCATGTCAAACTCACGATGTTACATGACATCACGTGATGTATCGCGACTTTTCCCCCATTGCCGGCAATGGGGTGGGCGCGGTTTCGACATGACGCATCCGGCCCGCGGGCCGGCAGTTTGACATGCCTGCTATAGGGCATAAATTTCCATTTTTCTTGGTTGTAATATGGAAGTGGCCCACCATTGCCTTCTGCAATATTTTCCCACTTCCCTGTCTAGCTTACAGTCCTAATATTCACTACAGTCTCCCATCCAAAGACTAAACACTTTTAATCCTGTAATGCAGAAGGGGCTAACTAGGTGCTGCAAGTACAAGACACGCAATTATCCCTATCTGTCAAATTATTTCTCTAATCAATCCACCAGTAATAATCTTGTGCTATTATCTATGGTGGAGTCAGCTCTAATGCTTTAGAGACTGGTACAATGTGCTTTTCAAAATCAATTGTCTCTCCCTTATTACTTCTTCCCACCCTATAGGTTTCAATATAATGGAAACTGTTCTTTTGCCATTTATGAAGTGACATCATACTGATTGGATTTTGGAAATGTGCCTGTTTTGCCTCAGTACCTATCCTCTGAGAGGTGCACTGACTCAGTGGCTTAAATGTAGCAGGAGAAGGTTAGTGCTCCATTAGTTTGAACCTTACCACCATGTGACAAGAGGAGATTCCATTACTTGTCCCAGCTCCTGCCAAGCTAGCAGTTCGAAAGCATGAAAAATGCAAGTAGATAAATAAGTACCACTTCAGTGGGAAGGTAGCAGTGTTCCGTGTTTCACCATATACTCTGTGTTGCAGCATGATGTCATGCTGACTACATGTTTTAGAAATTCTGTTTATATAAAGCACCAGAGAGCAAACAAAGAGTACAATCACCATGTGCTTTACTGCTCAACTATATTACTATAACAGAAACAGGAAACTCTACTTAGAACAAAAGAGCATGGAGTATATCATAGACCCAAACTTGTAAACACTGACATCTACTGGCTGAATACTATTGTAGTTGCTGCATAGAAATACATTCCAACAATGAATTCCAACAACATGACTATGAAAACATATTCAGACAGTGTTGGCTAAATGGCTTAAAGAAAGGGAGATGATCACCACCCTCTAAAGGCGGCTATGGGTAGTGGAGTAAAATCCACAGGGACACTTTTACCCTTTACCTACTTCTGGAGTAGCATCTCCCTTAGGTATAGATTGTCCCTATGGAAGACATTATTGCTTTAGCATGTACCCTATAAGCTTTTAGATGATCCTTAAAAACTGGGTTGCCACCTTCCCTGTGACTCCAACTGTGGGTAAATTATTTGTTCTGATTGTGATAGGTGTTTTCCCCACCATATTATACTCATTTTGTTCCTTTTATGGTGTGTAGATATCAGATTGGATTTAATTTTATACTGCCCAGAGTCTGTTTTGAATTATAAATCAGAATTAGCAATAAATATAAATAAATAAGATCAGAACTACAGTGACAGAATAGGTAAGGACAAATCCTGAAGACTTTGTAAGTGTATAACTCTTACTTTCAAAAAGATTTCTAAGTGTGCAAAGGATCAGCAGAAGGAAAACCTGGCCAGGCTATGGACTAACAGCCGAAACCTTACCTTTTCATTGATTATGGGCATATATATTTTGCAATAATTGTTTTACAGGAATCTAATCAAATCACAGTACTTCTTTCTAGAAGAATTAGCTAATAAAATATATTCAATGATACAGCTTTTGTAAAATTTCTCATTGCCTTAGTTTATTTAATTAGGTATTCAGCTTCAAGATTCTATAATGCAATATGAGAATTTTATGTTGTTTAGACCTAAAACTGGTAGATTTCACACTATGTTTGAATGTATATTTCTTTTTGTAAGAGAACTGAATAAAAAAGTTGTGAAGGGGTTATGAAGAGATAGGGCTGAAATCTGAGACTGTCAGAAACATTGTCATGAAGCATCTGCTTACTTAAAATCAGTTTGAATCTTCAGAAACATATGATTTGTATCTTAAGATACTGAAGAAAGTAGATGAAAGTCTGTTTTAGGAATTGCAATTAAGGAATGTTGGAAAACTGATAAAGTCTGACATCAATTGCTGTAAGATAGTAGCACATAAATAAATTGATCTGTAACTATCTTGAATGTGATAGTTACCAGAAATCAACATGCATTTTTTAAGAAAAAAAATAAATCTTGCCACAGTAAAAAACTTTTTTAAAAAATAGGAAACTCCCTTAATAGATTCTGGGAATTCTATAGAAACAGTATCCCTTAACATGGGCAAAGAATTTGACAAATTACCCCATGATATGCTGACTAGCAAGCTAATTAAATTTGAGTTGGGTGCCATGACAAATGGATACATAGCTGGCTTGAAAATTGCCCTGGAAGGATGTTCAGAAAATTGGAGAGACATATCAAGTGACTGCCATAAAGATAAGTTCTGGATCTTCTACTTTTCAATATTTTCTTATTAAACATTTGGATAATAGATGGAAGGAATCTCTATCAAATTTGTAAATGACGAAACGTTGGATGAGATAACTCATACCCTAAAGGAAAGAAATGAAATGATCTTGATAGATTGGAGACATTCAGTGAAAGTAATAGCATGAAATTTATCCGAGAGAGAGTACAGAGTTGTTCTTAGGAAACAAAAGCCAAATGAAAAGCTGGATGTGATGGGATATTTGGCTTAGTAATAATGTTTGTGGAAAAAGTCTAGGCAGAGTACTTGACTCTCAAACAGAATCTTAGCCAGCAGCATGATTAAGTTAGACAGAAGATAAATGTATTTCTGGAATGCACCTGCAGAAATAACATTTTGAAATCAGACATAATTCTACTCTATTGTGTTTTGCTCGAAGCTCATCTCGAAGTCCCATGTCGAAGTCTGCGCCCCACACTTTAATAGGAATTAATTAAAATCAGAACAGCTTAAAAAAAAGGGTAACAAGGTAAGGGAATGGTAACTTGAACCCACAGAAACAGAGATTAAAGCTCCTTGGTTTGCTTCATCTTGAGACATGATAACCAAAGAGACATCCTGTAAATGATTTTTTTTTTTCAAATGCAGGTAAGGCCATCACATAAAAGAAAATTAACATTTTCTCTCATTGCTAAATTCAGGACACAGAATAATGGATTTCAGTTATGAGGAGGCAGGTTCCACCTGCAAATGAGAAAACTTCCTAAAAGTAAGCGTGCTTCCATAGTGGAACTAAGTTTCCAAAGATATTACTAGGTGTTTCTTCTTTAGATATTTTCAGGTGGACCGGAAACAGCCATCTTCTGGGAATGTTTTAATTTGGATTATTGCCTTCAGCAGAGGTTAGTGAATTGAATAGCTCTCCAAAAGAATTTTGAAAACAGGCAAAGCAACTCTGCAGCTTAACTTATACACATACAGTTTATTTATTTATCAAATTTATACGGCCACCTAACAAGAAATGATTGGGCGACATATAACAATCAAGTAAAACAACACACACACACACACACACACATATATATATATATACACACAAAGACAATAATTATAAAAATATAAAACATTTGCTTTGAGTTTCCTTCTCACATTTCCTTCTTCTGCAATAGTCCTTCCTCCTCAAATGGCTGTGCGTCTTTCTCCCCTTTCTCAGACGGTGTTTGCTCTTCCATCACAGGGAGTGAGTTCATGCATTTCTAACTACCTGTTCATAAAATGGGGCTTGACCATTGCAGCTTTACGTCTTCATTCCAGAGCTCTAGGAACACTTCTGAGTGCAACCTAAAATATCAAAGCACCAGGTGGAACCAAATTGGAACATCCTTTTGTGTCCTCATTTGATTTCATCTCTGACCATGCAGCCTTTGCAGATTCAATGTATTCCTTTCCCACTATTTTTTCTTTCTCGCACCCTCACCTCCCTCACTTTTTTTTGTCACAACCTACCGGAGGAAAAGATGACAAGATGTTACATCTTCTTTAGGAAATGTCTGTTGGTCTGTTAAAAATGCTTGGCCGGTCTTGGATAATATTTAGATCTATTCAGCTTTTGTTTGGGGCCCCCATTAAGCAATTTCCTGATCCTAGTTAGCAGCAAAATATCTACTGTACAATGAGCACATCAAGGCATGCAAAAGCTTTCTCAGACAAGTGTTTAATGTATTTGCACAAGTTGTACTCCAGAGCTTCAAGGAGGGAAACACACAGGCTTCAAATCAACTGACAACACTCTGTGAAGCCTACTTTGCATTTTTGGACATATGTTCAATTTCAGCTCATGAGCTAGCAACTTACTGGCCTGATGCACTATCTGCAAAAGGCTTCATTTTTCTTATTTATTGGTTCAGCAACATGTCTAGTGGAGTATATTGCAAGATGTCATTCTAACAAGCATGTAAATAGGGTGTAGAATCAGAAGCAGATTTCACACAAGACAAGTTCCTCTCTTCTTTCCTTTTTATCAGTGGGTTTTAGTGCTAAACGCCCAGCGGGATCCATCTAGTTTACAAAGGCGTTGCCTTCTTATCCACAGTGTGTGCTCAAATATACCATCCCACACAGAGAGATTTTTTAGCCCTCTCTGCTGATTGCTTTTCTGGCTGCTCAGCTCATATTTGTCACAAGTTTGCAAAACCCCGTGTCTAAAGAAAGCAGAAGCACCATGTTCATCGCTAATCTCATTACAGTAACAGCAAGAGAACTAACACCCCAAAGTATAGCTGGCAAGCCAGTGACTGTATAGACACACACTTCCATGCCATGCACAGCGTGACTCCCTTCAGAACATGCATAGCCATTGCCTCACTTCAACAATGGACAACGGCAAATGTGTGTTTGTAATTCCTTGCTACTGAGCCCCTTTGGCCTTCTTTTAAATGGAACACAGCCACAAAGGGAACAAAGTCACTGCCTCAGCTTCCATTCCAATGGTCAGGACTTTGCCAAGACACAAAATACTTTCCTTGCTTCATTTTCTCTCTCTGAAACTGAAAAAATTTGACTATTTCAAAAGTTTATTTATTTTTCTTTTTCCCATATTGCAAAATGGGGAATATATATATATATACCTTATTCTCTGAATGCTTTACTATCTCTTTCTTTCTTTGTATTTTTTTAAGCTTACTATTGTCATGAGATCGTGGAGGCTGATCTTATTGTTTTATTCTGTTGGTTCATGGAGCCTAGCCTTCAGAGGTTGCTATTATGCACTGAAAAGAAAGGGAATGTTATTTCACTTTAATACTTTAGATCAAAGGTAAAGAACAACTTTACGTAAGTGCCTGCTTTTATAGGCAGACAAATGTTTGCACTGATTTTATTTTATTTTTATAGGAAACAATTTTGGAAAACTGCAAAAACAGAGCCAGGGTAAACATTGTTTTGTCCCATGATAATCCCATTAGTTTAGGGGGAACCGTAATTCTGAATTTAGGGGGGGAAAGAACTGTAAAAAGTCTTTTGGGGAGCTTGGTGAATCAAGAAAACACTCCTGAGTTCCTTGAATATTTTAGAAATAAAATCTCTGTCTCTGACTTCTCTGCACTTTTCTGGGAAAGCTGAATATTAGCTGGACATTATTTCTAATGATCTCATCAAATAATCCATTAGCAGAAAAAATATTCAAATTCTTCCTCAACAGACTCTATGGCAGATTTTTGTTTCTTTAAAATCCAGACCTAAATCAGTGGGAAAAATGTTGTGTCAACATGGAACTTTCCCTCTTGCTAGGTTATTGTGAGAAGAGTATTAAAATTATATAGACCTTGTTCCAAAGGGGATTTTCAGAAGGTCGCAAGTATCAGGTGAAAAGGTCATACTTCCTCAGGTGAACTAGCTAGCAACAATCCACAGAAGAATTAAATCAATATTCTAGAGTAATAAAAGTCTTATACTAGATCATCTCATGCTTCTGCACTATATGCCAACATTAACTCCAGTATGGAACTGGGGTTACAATATTGGACTAGACTTTAGAAGGTTATGTATTCTTGTCCTTCCTTAGCCATGAAGCTAAGGGGATTTTAGGCCAGTCACTCTCTTTCAGCTCAACACGTATCACAGGGGGTTGTTGTGGTAGAGAAAATAGGTCCCAAAGATGTTTTTTTTTTCAAAAGGCAAACTGTACTTTGTTTTTCCTTGAAGATGTTTCGCTTCTCACCCAAGAAGCTTCTTCAGTTCTGACCAAATGGTGGAGGATATATGCAAGGAGTATATTCCTTGCAATCATCTGGTCATTTGCACTCTTTCTGAGAATCGTTGAGGCCACTCGGAGGCCTCAAAGTTCAGTTGCTTTTTGAAAAAAGCACCTTTGGGACAACCATGACCCGGATGACTGAGAATCTCCACAGACATTTAGGGAAAATAGGAGAGGAGAATGTTATGTATACTTCCTTGACTTGTACAAAATCCAAGTAGCTAGCAAACAAACAAACAAACAAACAAATAAATCTCACAAATAATACACTCAGAAGCATAGCTAAACAATTATGTTGAAGCAATTATTCTTATTTATCTTGCTGAAGAAGAGCTGTCAGCTCCTGTTTGAAAAAGCCTACCCTTACATGTTAACACTGAAAAGTGTTATGTGCGAGGTAGTACCTTACTTTTAATTTATGACCGGTTACTTTTGGATTGGAACAGTTAGGAAGCACTTGCTACATCTCTAATTTATACAGCGAAGACAAGAGCGTGATGTACAACCTGCCACCATTTCTGCAATGTGCATTCTATTTATAATAATTGGGAATTATTTGACACATTTCTGTATTTAAACTTGACTTTGACAGGAATCAAAGTCAGTTTTCTAGTAAATGTGGGACATGCTGTACAACTTTTTCAGAATAAACAAGTGGAATGCATTTATAGTGGGAATTGGATTGGCTGGCATGCTTCATTTATCTTATTGATGAAATGCATCAAAACAACCCTTTTAAAAATACTTTAATTTCTGAGGTTTTTCCCCCCCCCCAGCATCCAACATGGAAAAAGAGGTTTTGCTTTGTTTGTTTTAAAGGTTGCAGCCTTGGGACCTATTATGAGACTGTACATCCCATGTATTACCATTTATTGGAATAAATGTGCCTAGGAATGTACTGCATGGTTCCCTAGAAACATTTTGATGCCATCACAGGCCATTTTTGTCATTCTGTGGGCTGTTCTGTAGATTGCCATATGCCTGGCCATGAGCAACCATGAACAGATGTAGCCCTAATAGGACGTGTTAAGGCCATTGCAGATGTTGACTGCCAGTAAGGACAACGGTAAAATCCTAAAGGGGGTGTCCAAAAAGGATTACTCAATGCCTGAGCATAGCTCATCTCTTGCCAGTACCACAAAAATGAAGTCATCCCCTCCAGGATATCTGTCCATTCACTGCAAATATCTGCTACGGGAAATATTCACTACACTCTCAACCCTCCTGAGGAGCTATTATCATTTGGAGCTTATCAGGAGTGTTCCTGCCTTCTTTCTGAAAGTGCAAATAAACATAAGTATATAGATGTGGGGCTCTCTATGGAGGGGTGGACTCACACACCTAATGGGACCAATGAGAAAATGAGGGATTAAAAAAAAACTATTTTTTCCCCTTCTGAGCTATTCTAGTGAGATGCACAGTTTAAGACTTGTTGCTAGGACAGAAGTGTTGGTTAAGAGAATGGGAAGGGTATATGCACAGACCCACTTGTGCATGTGTACACACACATGCATCCATGTGCATGCATGGATGCATGCACACACACATGTGCGCACACACAGGCACTGATTATTGCTATATATCCATAAGCGAATAACAGTTAATTATAAAGGGTTTTATTCCAGTCACATGAAGAATATTTACAATATGTATGGATTGGAGGTTTTAGGAAGATTGGGTAATGTATGTCCTCCAAATATTTTTGCATCCTATGTCCATCAACCCTACGAATTGTGGAAGATTCAACCCAGCAACCTCTGGAAAGTCACACTTTGCCCACTACTACATTAGGTCAAGTTCTGATCTATAATAGTACAAATAGTACAGTAAAAACTACTATAAAAACCCTACTCAGCTCAATTTGCAAATAAGTATCTTCAGCCTCAAATCAAACAGCTTGTGGGGAAAGAGAAAAGACAAAGAGCTTACAAATGGGTAATGTAATTTCTCTCTCTCTCTCTCTCTCTCTCTCTCTCTCTCTCTCTCTCTCTCTCTTTCCATTTATCTCTCCCTTTCCCTCTAGTTCTCTCTTTCCCTCCCTGTCTTCCTGACTGTTCTGTTTCAGCCAAAAAGACATTGAGGTGAGGCAGGAGTAACAAACACAAGTCTTTATTGAGATCACGAACAGAACAGAAGACAAAATGGCGCCATGGCCTTTTATAGCTCCTTGCAAGGGACAGCATCAACCAATCAATGCAAGGCTAGTCTCCCGCCTTGCGCATGCGCACAAGGCTGGAGACAGCCTGTCTGGTCCCGGGCAACCACGTGGATTGCCCGGGCCTTCTGCAGCCTCCTGAGCCTGCTGAGTCATTCAGCAGTCCCAGGACATAACACCCCTCCCCTCTTGGATAAAACAATAAGTGAATACTTATAGTTTTAAAGCAACCTACATATACATGTTTTTTGTTCAATTATCATGTTATTAATTCTAACACAATTATGCCTGCACACAGGCAGACCCTTATACCTCATATTGTTTCAGGTTATCAATAGAACACCCTTCTATGAGTGTCCAGAGTTCTAGAGAACTAGTAAGCCTCCCTAATACTTGACAGGAACCTCACATAGTCCTTTAGATACTTGGGTGACCTTTGGCCCTCTCTGACCTTCTTGGAGCCAGCGTTGGTGCCTGGCGTGCCACCTTGCCTGTTGGGATAGGCAAGCCAGGACTTTGATGCCCCCAAGACCCAGGCAACCCTCCAGACTGCTCACTGGCTGGATCCGCTAAACCCAAACCAGAGTTCCTTGGTGGGGTGGAATTCCCCAAGTCCAGTAGTGGGGTGGAATTCCCCAAATCCACAATGGACCCCTCTTGGGAACACTGTCCTTCGAGCCCAAGACCAGCAGCTGGAGTGGCCTGAGTAGCCGATTGACAGCAATGTCCCATAGACCCGGTGCCTGTGCCAGAGTCAGGAGCCGCCTCCATGGCAAAACCCCCTTCAGGAACATGTGCAGGAACATTTGAAGGTCCACCTTGGTGGAGAGACTATGGTCCACAATCGTAATTGTGGTCCTCCCCCCCCCAGAGCAGAGCCAGGGGCGGAAGAGTGGCTGGACAACCTCCAGCGCAGTTGGTCAATGTGACGTCTGATCACACGACCATCATCCAAGGCCACTTCATATGACAGTGGCCCAGAGACCTTGCACACCACTGCTGTCACCCAGAGATGTCCAGGTCCATAGTTCCTTGCCCAGACCGGATCACCCACCTGTAGTCTCCTAGGTGCCCGCGGTTGTGACACCTGTGAAGCCACCCGGTCAGGGTGTAACCTGTCCAGCTTAGTGATGAGTTTGCGACCCCAGCGGAGTTCAGCTGGGCTTTTCCCAGTGGCAGTGCAAGGTGTAGTGCGGTGACAAAGAAGAAAGTCAGCTAACCTGTGATGCCAGTTTCCATGAGTGATTCTCTCTAAAGCATCTTTGGTAGTACGCACCATACGCTCAGCTTGACCATTGGAAGCTGGATGAAATGGTGCAGATGTGGCATGCTGGATCATGTTGGCTTGAAGGAAACCCTGAAACTCAGAAGATGTGAATTGGGGTCCATTGTCTGAGACAAGGACATCTGGAAGACCATGTGAGGTGAAGTTGCCTCTCAGCACCTGGATGGTCCTGGCAGTAATAGTGGAGGAAACAGGAACAACCTCTAGCCACTTGGAATGGCTGTCCACGAGGAGAAGGAAGAATTGCCCCTGAAAGGACCCAGCGTAGTCAATGTGTACCCTCGACCATGGTGTATGTGTCTCCTCCCACCTATGTACAGGGGCCTGGGGCATTTCTGGCCTTGACTGTTGGCAGACTTGGCACCCATGCACCTGGGCCTCAATCTCTTTATCGAGCCCAGGCCACCAGAGGTGGCTACATGCTAGCGCCTTCATCCGGACTATTCCCGGATGTCCCTCATGCAGAGAGAGCAAGACTCTAGTCCTCAATGAGGCCGGGATGACTACCTGGCTACCTCCGTCCATTTCCATGGAGCCTGTTTGTCTAAGAGCCGGTGTAATGGCTCAGCCACTGCAGCCTTGTGGGGAAGGAAGGAATGGTAAAAATTTAACAGCCCCAGGAAGGCTTGAAGCTCACTCTTCGACTGGGGGCTTGGGGCCTGCTGAATTGCTTGAAGCTTGGATTCCGAAGGATGGATGCCTTCAGCATCAATACGGAATCCCAAGAACTCAGTGGAGGTGACTCCAATTTTACACTTGTTTTGCTTCAGCTTCAGCCCTGCTTGGCGGAAACGCAGCAAAACAGCTCTCAGCCTTTCAGCTAAGTTCATAGATGACTCCCCAGTGATGAGGACATCATCAAAATAGGGACAGACCCCCGGAATACCATGGAGCGTTCACTCCATCACACTTTGGAATATGCCAGGGGCTACATTAACCCCAAACTGCAGCCTTTTTACCTTAAAGGCTCCCCAGTCGTCACAATTCTTTGGGCCTCAGCCGCTGCCTCATCAACAGGTAACTGTTGATAGGCCTGAGACAAATCCAACTTTGCAAAGATCCGGCCCCCCTTGAGGGAGGCAAAATGTGGCTCACCACTGGCACCAGATAGGCATGCTGCTGCAATGCTCTATTAAGTGTACATTTATAGTCCGCACAAATCCGGACCTCTCCATTGGCTTTCAGTGGCGTGACTATAGGGGTTTCCCATGGACTAGAGTCCACAGGCTCTAAAATGCCTTGCTGGATCAGCTTGTCCAGCTCTGTATCTATTTTGCTTTTCAAGGCAAAAGGTACCCTTCTGGGCTTGATTCTAATGGGTGTGATGGCTGGGTCCAAACGTAAGGCAATGGGAGGCCCCTTGTATGAACCAAGCTCTGCACTGAACACATCCGCAAACTCCTTGCACACATCTGCAAGGCCTGACGTTTGCAGATTGTGCAGCCCAGTCACTTGGATCCCAAGGGCCTCGAACCAATCGAGTCCTATAAGACTCGTGCGATTACCCCCAACTACCACCACGTCTAGCAGTCCTTGGAAACTCTTACGCTGCACTCTGACTGTGGCCTCCCCCTTCACGCTGACCCTCGAACTTTGAAAGTCAGTGAAGATTAAATTTGAAGGCCTGAGTTTGACTCGAAGGCCACTTCTGTGGCAAACCTTATTAAAGGTGTCTAAGGAGATGATTGATAGAGCGGACCCAGTGTCCAGCTCCATCGACAAGGGAACCCCTTGCAACTTCACGTCAAGGCGAAGTTTCTTTTTTAGAGGCCTGTGAACCCCAGTTTTGAAAATGCCCCTACGGGATGCGCAGAAGCCCACCCTATTTTGGCTGGGGACCTTGGTACCTTTCAGAGGCAATTCTACTGTAGACCGTTCCTTCTGGCGACCCAAACAGACGGATGCAATGTGGCCTTGCCTGCCACATGCCCAGCAGGTAGCGGAGCGAAACCGGCAATCAGCTCGCTTGTGGCATCCTCCACAGCCGCAACACCGAAGGGATGCTGCCGCTCTTTCTCTGTGCCCTTGAGGCTTCTTCACTTTGGCCTGTTGAAGCCTGTCTACCTCTTCCTCCAGCTCTGATTCGGATGCCTCTCGAGCAACATCTTGATGGATAGAGACCGCCGCTGGGGGGTTCCGGGCGAGCCGCAGGGCCTTCACAGCTCCACCTGCTGCTTCTTCAGCTGCAATCTCTCTCAGCACATCTCGGAACGATACATCTTCCTTTGCAAAAAGTTTCTGTTGTAGCTCACGACTTCGCAGCCCGCAAACCAACCGATCCCGGAGTCTCTCTTCCAAATCCATGAAAGCACACTGCCTAGCTGCTTGTCTTAAGGCAGCAACAAAGTCCGTGGCAGACTCACCAGGCCTTTGATCTTTCTGCTCAAATGCATGCCTCCAAGCAATTACTGATAGCTTGGGTTCGAAATGCCCACACAGCATCCTCTTCAAATCGGTGTATGCAATTGATTCCAATGGTGCTGGGGCTACAAGATTTTCTGCAATGTCAAAAGTCTCTTGCCCACAGACACACAGCAATGTAGCAGCTTTGAGGCCATCTTCCTGGATCTTATTAACTCTAAAGTAATTCTCCATCCGAGCCACGTAAGAACTCCAGCGCTCAGGGTGAGACGTGTCAAAATTTGACAAACGGCCCAGCTTTGACATCTTTACAGCCTGTAACCTCTTCGATGCCTCTCACTGCAAGGAATGAGTAGGGGTCCCTTGAAGCTGAGTTCACCTCCAGCGTCTTCATACTGGCAGGCAATTGCTTCCACCGGATGCCGAACTTCTCAGTGCTTCAGGCCTCCTTTGGTAAGTCAGCCTAGCTTCTCCTGTTTCTTCTTGCAGCGGATCCCACCTTCGTCGCCAATGTTCTGTTTCAGCCGAAGAGACATCGAGGCGAGGCAGGAGTAACAAACACAAGTCTTTATTGAGATCACGAACAGAACAGAAGACAAAATGGCGCCATGGCCTTTTATAGCCCCTTGCAAGGGACAGCATCAACCAATCAATGCAAGGCTAGTCTCCCGCCTTGCGCATGTGCACAAGGCTGGAGACAGCCTGTCTAGTCCCGGGCAACCACATGGATTGCCCGGGCCTTCTGCAGCCTCCTGAGCCTGCTGAGTCATTCAGCAGTCCCAGGACATAACACTGACTGTCTCTCTCTCCCTCTCCCTCTCCTTCTATCTCCCTCCCTCTCTCTTTCCCTCTCTTCCTATCTCTCCCTCTGTTTCTCTTTTTCTGTCTTTCTCTTGTTCTCCATGTCCTTCTTTCTCCCTCTGTCTGTTTCTCTCAGTCTACCGATTCTCCCTCCATGTCTCCTTCTGTCTCCTTCTCTGTCTCTCTCCATCTCCCACTATCTCTCCTGTGTCTCTTTCTCTCTCTCTTTTATCTTTCCCTCTCTCCCCCACCTCTTCCTTTATCTCTTCCTCAGTCTGCCTGACTGTCTCTTTCCGTCTTTCTCTCCCTCTATCTCTGAACTCTGCTAATGTGAACCCTGCAGTCTGTATTCCACTCAAAACCAAAGTTCAGTTTTGAAGTTTGAAAGACAGAGGACCAAATTAGTTTTGGAATATTAGGTTTCTTGCTATAATAAATTTATCCATTACCATTCTGTGGGTGATGATAGAATAACATTCAAGACTGCCAGAATAAAATGAGAAAATAAAAAAATATTGTTCCAAACATTGGTGTAGATTTATTAACAAAGTAATGTGAATGCATAGAATTTGTGCTTATCAATCAGTATTAGTTAAGCAATTCTTTCAGGTATAGGAATTCCAAAGCATTTACAGAGATTCTATCATTAAGTTGCCCATTCATTTCATATGTTTCCATATTGAAACAAAACTGAAAAACCAAACACTAATACTGAGGTTAGCAAGAAAGTATAGGTAGTCCTCGACTTACAACAGTTTGTTTAGTAACCGTTTGCACTGAAAAAAAGTGACTTATGATTGTTTTTCACTTACGACCATCGAGGCATCCCCATGTTCACATGATCAAAATTCAGACACTTGGCAACTGACTCATATTTATGACGGTCGCAGTGTCCCAGGATCACGTGATCCCCTTTTGCAACCTTCTGACAAGCAAAATTAATGGGGAAGCCAGATTCACTTAACAACCGTGTTACTAACTTAACAACTGCAGTGATTCACTTAATGACAGTGGCAAGAAAGTCATAAAACGGAGCAAAATTCGCTTAACAACCGTCTCACTGAGCAACAGAAATGTTGGGCTGAATTGTACATAACTGTCATACAGGACTACCTGGAAACTCTTAAACAGCTACAGAATGCTAACAATTACTGTACACGCAAACATGTAATTTAGAAAAAATGTAGGACTAAGTTTGTAAAAGTTTTCTGAACTCTTGATTTTTTAATTGTTAAACTAAAAACATTGGGATTGTATTGGTATATCAGATACTGATGTTTTTTACACTCATGAGTATTTTATATTCATATTTGATATGAACAGGTAACTTAAAATCCCAATGAAAGACAAGACATTTTTATTAAAGATTTTTTTTTAAAAAAAGGATTCAAATAGCTCTTTGGGAATTTTGCAAATGTGATAAATTCTTCAAAGAAGTGATAGCTTATGACATGCTCCAGAAACATTTCTCCTACTGGATGCTACAATTTTTTTGTCCATCACCATTGTAATGTGCTGGTTGTCTAAAGCTTGTGATGTTTAAGTTGCCCAAACAAGAACAGTTATATTTACAGTATACCATGGTCTCTTACTAAAGCATTATCAAGTCATTGGTTCACAATCTTTCTGATACTGAATAATAGGTTAGACACAAACAAAACCTATATATTTCATTGGGACTGACATACATAGAAAGATATATTCATACACTAAGTAGCAATATGCAAAAAAATGTACATGTTTGCATGTACGTGCACATGGATATACCTGCATACAGTGCTATTGCTCTTGATAAGAAAAAGAGGTATAAAAAATAAAGTTGAGAAACCAGGATTTAACTGTACAATAACTATGAAATTACAGTATCATGTTTCTTTCATGCATTCAAACAGAATCTCAGTCTCTCTGTCATCTGAAGTGTCTACCCTGCTGGGAAGCATCAATTTGTTTGCCGATCTTACTGAGAAACATTCAGTCACACCATTTACGGCTACTGGAGCCTGTAAAACTATTACAAAGATTTAAATGAATGACTCTAGAAATATTTTTCCCCAAAGCTTTTGAAAGTTCATTGTATCCAACCACATATTCTTATTTAATAAGAATTTTGCTCTGAGGGACCATTGCTGCTTACTGCTACTTACTGCTGTTTATCATTTTAAAAAAAAAAAAAAAAAAGCAAAAGCAAAAAACGAGACTCCCAGAAGTGCACACCATGTTTATGTCTTTTTATCCTTCCAGCAACTAACAAAGTAAACTATTACTAGTTTTAAGGCTACAGTGTTGTAACTGAATTGCTTTTCTTTTTCACACTGCAGTAAATTTTATTAGACTGTGTGGAGATTTCTATTCTGAAATTAATTAATACATACATAATTGCTTTTAAGTAAGATACTATGTGTCTGCGTGTGCCTGCTTGTGTATGGAACTACTTGGTTAAAAAAAAGAGGAGTTTAAAATCATGCTCAGTTACAAAAAAGAGCTAAATCTGCTACACTGCTGGTAACCTGAAGGCAAAGGTTCCCATGAAAACCAAGGCAAGCCAAAACGATGTTTTATAACTTTCCCATTTTGCCATACATAAAATATTCTTTTTAAACTAGAAGTGCATCCAAGTTCATAAAAATTAATCAGTCACATGCAAATTAAATGGAAGCCATTACAAAATAAATTTCTCTCTCTTTCTTTCTCATCTACACGGACACATCAATTAATTTGGTAATATTTCTATTGTCTGATTTCTCAAAGACATGGCAACATAATCCAAAAATCTGTTGCTCCAGAGACGTGAGAGAATGCTTATCCCTTTGGGATATACAATAAAGGGATAAGTTAATATTCAGCAGTATAAAGCACAAAACATATATTTACTTCTGATTTATAAACCACCATATTACAGACACGTACATGTGTTTAAGACTAGGCCAAATCACTTCCTGTATGCTTTACCAGATAGACTAGATAGGAAACATGACCAGATAAGCTAATTCTACTTTATTGTAAAGCTACACTAATAGAATCTTGCAAATCTGAAAGTAAAATTATAAAATAATTATGGTTTCATTTTAATGCTGAAAGGTGCCCAGAGTCACGTTGATGGAGATGGGTGGCAAACAAATTTAATAAATAAAATAAATAAATTTCTCCCTCCATCACTTTTACAACCAGATACTTAGGGAGGGTCCCTCCTGAGAGTCTTGCTCTGCCCACCATGCAGCTGTGGCCTAGGCCCATTTTTATCTGACTACAGGTAGTCCTCAACTTACAACAGTTCATTTAATGACCGAAGTTACAACAGGATTGAAAAAAGTGACTTATGACTGTTTTTCACACTTATGACCATGGCAGTATCCCCATGGTCACATGATCAGAATTCGGATGCTTGGGAACTGACTCATATTTATGACAGTTGCAGAGTCCTGGGGTCACATGATCCCCTTCTGTGACCTTCTGACAAGAAAAGTCAATGGGGAAGCTAGATTCACTTCACAACTGTATTGCTAACTTAACAACTGCAGTGATTCACTTAACAACTGTGGCAATAAAAGTCGCAAAGTGGGGCAAAACTCACTTAACAAATGTTTCACTTAACAACAGAAATGTTGGGTTCAACTGTGGTTGTAAGTCAAGGACTATCTTTATTCCCTAGGCAGCATCTCTACAACTCATCTTTCAAGATTTTTCCCCATATACAGCTACAGCTCCATATCACTGCTAAGAAAATATAACATGGCCATCTCCATGTAATCTATAGGAACTGAGCTTGGGTCAAGGAAATTATGACTTGGGTACCTCCTTTTCAACCCCACTCAATCAATCATGAAAAACTGGGAAAGAAAGACAAAATTCATGGGATCTTAAAAAAATATTGCTAGTTTATATTTTTGAATTTTAAAAATCCAAAAACAATAAGCAATATATGTCATCTTTTTCTTTATGTCTGTGTTGGTGCCTGGATTTGGAGAAAAAAATAAATGCTGGGATTCGTTTTGTTGGTGTTGTTTGTTTGTTTGTTTGTTTTGAGAGTCTCTTTACTACTGTCAATCTATCCAACACATTTTGGCAATGTGTTGGATACTACCCAAAGTTTTTTATGACTTTTCATTGTCAAGTAATTGGATGTGGTATGCTCACTGTATATAGGATATTTGGCTTTAGAAAGTACAGCCTTTATGGGGACAGAAATAACTGATTAAACTTGTTTTCTCTGTGGGTTAGGAAGAGTATTAAATGATTTAATAGCGAAATCATACAATGAAAAATACTTCACACCTTCTCAAGAGGACGCAACGCCTTAGCATTCATTGTAAGTGCTGTCATCACATACTCAAATGTGGGTCTTCAATCTTCTTTTAAAACTATATTTTGATTGGGTTTAATTTCAGGGCCTCTCAAAGAATTTGTGCTTTCAAAAGAAAGCAATTTAATTTACAACATGATAAGAGTGGCACGTTTATTTAATTGAAAGGTCTGACATACTGACAGGACAAGCCTTTTAATACCAATTACCCAAACAAAGAACCCTCTCAATTTCTCTCTCCCTCCCACCTCTTTTCTTCCTGCACCTATTTGACCAACGTCAATGTGAAATCACTGAAAAGCAAGCCTTTTAAGCAGTGGTGGGATTCAAATATGTGAACAACCAGTTCTCTGTGTGGATACTGCTTCCGGAAGTCCATTCTGGGCCTGGGCAATAAAAAATTAGCTACCGGCTCTGCCGAAGTGGTGCGAACCGGCTGAATCCCACCACTGCTTTTAAGGTATTCGTAACAAATGATAAAATGACCAAATATGTTTGTTTTAGACCAAGCCTTATGTTATAAGTGCATTCAAGTTTATATGGGATGATAAGGTAAGGTAAGGTAAGGTAAGGTAAGGTAAGGTAAGGTAAGGTAAGGTAAGGTAAGGTAAGGTAAGGTAAGATAAGATAAGATAAGATAAGATAAGATAAGATAAGATAAGATAAGATAACTTTTATTGTCATTTTTTTTACTATGAGCACACTGGCCCACATTAAAAATGGAATTATGTTGCCTGCTCTCAAAAGAAAGTATATATCTACCTGTACAATACATGACACACATATACACATCCTATATACATCATATACATATACATATACAATAAAAACAAAATAGTTCGAACACCAGGATAACATTAAACCAAAAACTGTTTAATACAAGTGCTAAGCTTTCGTCGGCCAACACTGCCGACATCAGAGCATAAAAAGCAAGGTTCCTGGGAGTTCCCTTATACTGCCGGACGGCTCTGCACCCGGCTTCTCGACCTGGTCATCGGTCCACTCATCGCCTCTGGTTGTTTCATTTTTAAAGGGCACGCGTTTACTGCTACGTTGGTGGTTTTTAAGGTTGCTGCTTTCTCTTCTCCTTTCCCTTTCCTCCCCCCAATCCCTTTCTTCCTGTGTATCCCGCTGTCAGATGGTGCAGGGCGCTTCCGCTCACTTCCCCCCCTCCCGGCTCCGTCCCGAGACCTATCTGATTCTCCTCAATAGGGCTGTATGTATGTATGTCTAGGGGGTGCACGTGGGCACATTGGAGGTCTTCCCCCAGCCGCTCACTCTTGTCGCCTTTCCTCTCTCCCATCGCTCGCCATCGCCGTGAGCCTGTCACCAGGCCCCCCGCTGGGTGCGCATTCAATCTTCCTCTGTCGTTCACCAGCTCTCTTGCCTTTCTCACGCGTGTATAGGCTCCCGCGGAGCGGTTTTCTGTCAATTCCTCACGGGTCTCTATTCTGGGATCATTGATGGGGTGTCTCACCACTCTCCTCTCACTCACAGAAGTTGTGGTATGTGTGTGGGTGTCTCGCGGGTTGTTGTCCAGACGTACACATCGTTCGCATTCATCGCTCTTTTTCCTCTTTGTAGTGTGGGTTGGGCAGGAAACCCTATACCATTTCAGACAAATGGCTGTCCAGTCTCTTCTTAAAAACTTCCAGTGTTGGAGCATTCACCGCTTCTGGAGGCAGGTTGTTCCACTGGTTAATTGTTCTAACTGTCAGGAAGTTTCTCCTTAGTTCTAGGTTGCTTCTCTCCTTGATTAGTTTCCATCCGTTGCTTCTTGTCCTGCCTTCAGGCGCCTTGGAAAATAGCTTCACTCCCTCTTCTTTGTGACAGCCCCTGAGATATTGGAACACTGCTATCATGTCCCCCCTCGTCCTTCTCTTCATTAAACTAGACATACCCAATTCCAGCAGCCGTTCCTTATATGCTTTAGCCTCCAGTCCCCTAATCATCTTTGTTGCTCTTCTCTGTACTCTTTCTAGAGTCTCAACGTCTTTTTTACATTGTGGTGACCAAAACTGGATGCTGTATTCCAAGTGTGGCCTTACCAAGGCATTGTAAAGTTGTATTAATACTTCACGTGATCTTGATTCTATCCCTCTGTTAATGCCGCCTAGCACTGTGTTGGCCTTTTTGGCAGCTGCAGCACACTGCTGGCTCATATTTAAGTGATTGTCCACTAGGACTCCGAGGTCCCTCTCACAGTTACTGCTATTGAGCAAGGTACCCCATATACTATACCTGTACATTTGGTTTTTCTTGCCTAAATGTAGAACCTTACTTTTTTCACCATTGAATTTCATTTTGTTAGATAGTGCCCAGTGTTCAAGTCTGTCCAGATCCTCCTGTATCTTAAGCCTGTCTTCTGGAGTGTTGGCTATTCCT
Source organism: Azemiops feae (assembly GCA_023970755.1). Classification (NCBI taxonomy): domain Eukaryota; kingdom Metazoa; phylum Chordata; class Lepidosauria; order Squamata; family Viperidae; genus Azemiops; species Azemiops feae. Next base: position 1,719,357 of record JALGBA010000118.1, on the reverse strand, counting down.
GCCAGCTTGGTGTCGTCTGCAAATTTGATGAGTTCCCCATCTATCCCCTCGTCCAAATCGTTGATGAAGATGTTGAAGAGCACTGGGCCCAGAACAGAGCCCTGGGGCACCCCACTACACACTTCCCACATTTATTATTTTATTTATTTTATTTTATTTTATTTATTTTATTTTATTTATTTTATTTTATTTTATTTTATTTTATTTTATTTTATTTTATTTTATTTTATTTTATTTTATTTTATTTTATTTTATTTTATTTTATTTTATTTATTTTATTTTATTTTATTTTATTATTTATCCCACCCATCTTCCCTATAAGGCAACTCTGGTGGCTTACAGTTTATAAAAAGACAAATTTGCCAAAAGGTATATTAAAACTACGCAAATTAAAATTTTAGAACTACCGGGACATAAAAAAACAGAACTAAGAGACAGATGACATGGAGATGACCTTCAAAGTGCCAGAACATCATTTATATTGGCAATGCAAAGCAGACTTTATGAATATATTTTGTAACTTTCTTTATGTTCTCCTCATTCAATCAATATCTGGCTGCTGATTAATACTGGGCCTATCTATATACTTCTGAAACTCTTATTGGCCTGACTTTTAACTGCCTAACAATGCATCATAGGACAGCCATTTTCGAACGAAGGCACTTCGAATGAACTAATTTACTTACTTGTGTTCAAAATCTAAGGCTCATATCTCCTGAGGGAATGCAGTTTGGGTATGCTTCAGTGCTAACAGCTGCTGCTGGGCTACTGGGCTGCTGCTGCAATCATGTGATCTTCATTTTCAACACTCTGGGACAGTCTTGCAAACCCTTGCTCCATTCCCCACCCAGCAGCAGTGCTTACCTGCCTGCTGGAAGAGAAGGGGAACAGGAAGGGAGGAAGATTTCTTATGCTCTCTGCCAGTCTCTGCACCAGAAAATTACTGGGGAAGCTGGCTGGAAGTCAGAAGTCACTCATGCTCCCACTGCTTTTTGCCTGCCCTTGATTATCTGTTTCTCTGTCTAGATAAGGAAATATCTTGGGGAAAAATGACCCAATGGGACATAGGTTGTCTAGTTAAAACTGCAAATTGACTCTGCTTCAAAAAAAAAAAAAAAGATTCCTGGACAATTTCTCAACCTATTATATCTAATACAATATACTTTTTTTATTGTACACCACCCAGATCATATTTTGTAACTTAGGCAACTATATAAAGTACATATGATAAATAAACAAAAATATGATAAATACTTATTCTTTTGCTGGCCCAGATAGTACATATCCTTTCTTTGTTGTGCTTGAAATAGCATTGTCATTATGTGTTATTTTCTTAGGTAGGGTTAGGAGGTTTTCCAGCTACATGCCTGCTTGTCAATAAACCGAATATCTAGATCTATTTAAGTCTAGATTTAGGCCTGGAGGTGTACAAAACCATTCTTAGCTGTCCTGATTGATGATGTTTATTAGGAAAGATCCAAAGGAGTCCTGCCTCGTTGATACTAGACTCCTTAGTGGTCTTTGACACCATGAACCATGGGATACGCCTGGAGAGATGCAATGTTGAGGAATTGGAAGCATTTTGTTGCATAGATTCTGTTCCAATCTGCAGCTGTGCCATCAGAAATTTTCTGTTTGACCCATAATATATGAATTGTTCAATTCAGTGAATTTTATTCTTTTATCTCTGCACTTCAGTATCTATACAAGGAGATCTACCATCATATCTCTTTCTGATACCGAATTGTATTTTTCATTTCCCCCTGGATCAGGAAGTATTAGAGAGTTACCTGTAAGCTCTCTAAAGAAAGTGATGAACCAGATGAGTATCAGCACACTGAAGATGAATCATAATAAGATGGAGATACTGTAGACAAGAGGTTCTCTAGCCCAGGAATCATGAAAGTAGTTGCTACTGGAAGAAGTATCACTCCCTAGGAACTAGGGAAACACAGATGCCTTTCATGGCTAGGAATGATCGATGCTCTGACAACCTCTTAGTTGGATTATGGTAATGCACTCTATATGGCTAAAGGCAATCAGAAAGCAACAACAGGAGCAGAATATAACTGTCCAATTGTTAAAAACTGGATGGTTCTATGGCATCATACTGCATAACACTGGAACTGAAAATGCTACTGTCAATGCTGCTAACATTGGATGTTCTCGCTTTGAGAACAAATGGAAATGCAGCCATTTTCTCTATGTTTTTAGAATTAGTCGATGCTGGGAGGGGGAATACGGATGAGAGTCCAGCTAGTCATAACAATAATAACTCAGCCGTGGGAACCCAAGGACATTGGGCCCAAAGCTGATAGTGTTTTGGCAGGCTGGAGAGCTGGGGAGAAAGCCCGCCCTTCAAGCTAATTGGGGAATGTGATTTATGACTGTGTATTGGAGGAGGAAATTGTACTTTGTTACTTTGTATCCAGGGAGGGAAATTTAGTTTTTGGGTTCAACTATGTAGTGCCGATATTTTGTTTCTCAAATAAAAGATTATTTAAGGTAAACAATGCCTCAAAGTTCTTTTGAAGGGTTTCATCTGTCGGAACCATGACAGCTACTTTGATTGCCTGTCAATTATTATGCTCAATTTAAGGTTTTGAAATCTCCTCTACTACCATTAAGCTTGTGCATTAAAATCAACTGGAGATGCCATACTTGTGGCCTCACTGATGGATTCCTCTCACAGCACAATGGCTAGGAGCAGGGCTTGCCAGACCAATTTTCATCTAAGAGGTATTTGACCGGATTCCTCACTGGCTTTTCAGAAAATAATCGAAGGCAAATTTCTTCACCTGCACATTTGTAAGGTGACACCACTCAACAGCCAGCTCTTCTTTTGTATGCCTCATCGTTTTCTTTTTCTTTTCTTTCTTTTTGCTTTTTACCATGAATTTAATTTTTATATTGATTGTTTTGAGCATTGTTGGCTTATTATGCTTTCATTTGAGACTGTTTTATTAGTCTTTTGTAAATTGTTCGGGGCCCTGTCAGAGGAAAAAGATAGAAATGTAAAATACTAAATAAGATTAAAAAAAAATCAAGTGTACCCCGTAATTTGATTTCATACAATTCATGACAAAGGCTCTGTGCCTAGCAAACTATTTCTTAGTCTGACCAGGAAAAAAACTTGTTCAATGCTTCTAAGTAAAAGCTACAATATAAAATCCTTTTTAGTCCATGTATATTGTCAATAGGTTCTGTCAGTGTTCCAGATTTGTAATTTGGTAGGGCTTTCCTTCTTTCTTAACCATCTGACACTGTAGGTGTTAACAAGCTAAAGAGAACCATTGAGCAATCTGAACAATACACCTAAAGACTCAGCAAGTTAGTGAGGTCTCTGAGGTTGAACCATGTAAAAGTCAAGTAATTAAACACCAAGTACTTACTGTAAAGAAGGAGAAGAAGAAAAAAAAACCGCTGGGAAAGTTTTGATTCCAAAGCTCTAATTTCACACACAGAAGATTTCAGTGGAAATAAAACCTTTATATTCCACTTGACTTGATCTGAAAGAACTGGATAAGAAAAAGAAAAGAAAAGAAAAAAAAGATTAGGAACTCAATTCAATGGTTCCTTTCTACAGTTGAGCTTTGGGAGGTGACAAACAGTTACGGGTAATTCACTCAGTAATCGTTCCTAAAATGGCATTTAGAAGCTTCCCCCCAATTTGGCTGAACATCTATGGTGTCGTTATTTTCGCAACATACAAAGCCACATCCTTTCATGCTCTTGGCTAAAGAGTCAATGTTTTGAGTTCTAAGACAAACCTAATTGAGTGCAGAGTTTGCAAATACTAGGACAATTTCAACTCATGCTGATACATTCTTCTTTAGAAGGTCAATAAAGCATCTTTTTTTTCTGAAAAGGTGCTTTTACTTGTTTTCTTTCCTTGTTTTTTTTAAAGTGTTACCTAAAGGTAAGCATTTATCATCCCTGCAGTCTACTCGGCCAGGTTTGGTATGGTGGGGTGTGGTGAGGAGAAAGAAACAATGAATTTGGCAGAGAATCCATTATTTGATTGTCATATTTTTCGAGCCTTAGGCAAGCTGCCATGCCTTTTCTTTTCATAATATGAAAAGAATTTTGGATTCAGTCCAAGGTGTTATTATTTCTAAAGCCTCACAGGTAGTCCTCAACTTACAACCACAATTGGGACAGAAACTTCCATTGCTAAGCAGTGCAGTTATTAAGTGAACCAGACCCAACTTTTTTGCAGCAGTTGTTAAGCAAATCACCATGATTATTAAGCAGATCACATAGTTGTTAAGGGAATCCAGCTTCTACCATAGACTTTACTTTTTTGGAACTCCCTGTGAAGGTTTCAAATAGCAATCATGTAACCCTATTATAAATACATGTCAGTTGCCAAGTGCCCAAATTTTGATCACATGACTATGGGAATGCTGCAACAGTTGTAAGCTTAAAGACTGGTAATAAGTCATATTTTTCCATGCTGTGATAACTTCAAATGTTGCTAAACAAATGGTTGCTTCACCAGTTGAGGACTATCTATACTGAGTTTTTCACAGAAATGAAATGGAATCAAGCTGCATACTGCATGGAGATTAAACTTTACCCTTTAATATAAAATACTGTGATGCCTACAAATCAGGCATAGCTTTCTATGTAAATCTGAGTGCTAGACATGGTTTAGGTTCCAGATTTCTGTTACACCTAAATCTGAACGTTCCAGTTTGAATCACTAATTTGAAGTCCGAATTATATATTAGTTTATCGTAATTGATTAAAATACATTTTCCAGTTCTCATGCAGCAGGACATTTAGATGTTTTAAGATTTTTCTATATGACATATAGCCCACATTATTCTTTAGGAAAGGAAGGGCTGTGAAAATCTAAGAGGGCAGTAGAAGACAGCATGCCTAGCAGGGTGAAAAAAAGACACTTGAGACTTAAGATCTACCTGCTTTTCACACAGTGTAATATCTGTTCAACATTCTGTCTTTGCTTGAGGTACCACTGAATAAAACCACGGAACCAATGAAATATATATATGATTAAAATGTTGGACCAGAATAAGATGATCTGGGTTCTAGGCTACCTTCAGCTAAGGAAGCTCACTGATTCTTTGATTCAGTCCTTCTCCCTCTCAGCCCATCCTACCCAACAAGGTTCTTGTAGGGAAAATTAGAAAGAGGAAGAACAATATACATCCCCCTTAAACTTGTGTACAAAAGGCAGGACACAAATCTAACAAATAAATGAAACACCAGTTCTCAAGCCACCTGCAGCTGGTTCACTTCTGTGTAGCTGTCACTGCCTTATTCTTATTCTCTGGTGTTAGCTTCTCTACCATCCTTATGCTCTCCTTGAATGAAAGTCACCTGTTCCTTATAAATGTCAAGCATAGTACACAGCTGCCTTAGACTGCCACCATCATTTAAATCCAGCAGCCAAATTGATTACATTTGGAGTAGGCAACCAGAGGCCTTTAGGTATCAATATGTCTGTAGCTTCTTGGCGGTTGGCTATTTGATTCATTTTATATTATTTTCAAGGATAAATGCATACATGGATTATGGTAAAGTAAAACTCTATACCTCAGCTTTGTTCTTTGTGGAAGAATGTCTCTGGAATGTTGACACATCCCACAAGCATTCCAAGAAAAAACAGTGTGGTTTCCTTTCTTTAGAAATATGCTGCCCTCTTTAAGGGGGAGGGGGAAGATGACAAAGAAAAATTGGGTTGGTGGGGAGTTTAAAATCTCCTACTGTTTTTGTCATTCTGATGAAACCAGGGTCACAGTGTCATACAGCAAGCTTGTTATATTGCAATGTGATGCAAATAAAAGGATAGGGCACACTGCTTGCATCACTTTGTTACCACTTTTCTTCCCTCCCATGGACCCAGTGGGTTGGGAGCTCAAGGGACATCAACAAGTAACTGGAAGGTTGCCCCCCTTAATGATTAATCTGAAATGGGACTTGCTAATCAAAGCATTTCTCACATAGCCCACAGTTGCATAATGGCAGAGAAAGAAGACTCAGAAAGCAACCCCCCCACACTACCTCAGACTATAAAAGAGATAGTGGTATATTTGTTCTATCAAACTTGAACGATTCTGTTCATGTAGTCTTACTTTAAAGTAGAATTAGATCATCTAGTTTTTCCTATTCAGTGTATTGGGAAGGCTGACATCAACCAAGCTAAGTGGTCCACATATATTTGCATTATAGTAAAAGAATGTGTGATGCTTGATGAACCAATGTACAAACACACACACATTGCATTGAGTGAGGAACAGCAAGCCACTCACTGATATTCAGTAAAAGGTCTGCCTGTTAAATAGCAGTTGACTGTTAACCATTAATTCTATAATTATGCTTCTTAAAGTTATTGTATTCTTATTAATAAAGGAAAATATTTGTAGCTCAGGGTTCACATGAGAGGTCCTTGGTGCTCTCTGAGCTTGTTTGTTTTCTTGCAGATGTTTCATTACCCAGACTAGGTAACATCATCAGTACTACTACCGTGTTTCCTACCCCGAAGCCCTACCCTGAAAATAAGCCCTAGCTTGATTTTTACACATGCGGCCAATATAAGCCCTACCCCCCAAAATAAGCCCTATTTAAGACCTTGCCCACTTCATTGCACCTGGTTGCACAAGGTGGGGTGAGGCGCATGGGTAAAAATTAAGCTAAGGTGGGGAAGGGGGGGTGGAGCTGCCCCACACCCACTTACCTTAGGACATTTGCAGCCAGGCCTCCCAAATCCTAACACCTGCCTCACCTCACTGGCCCACTTCTTCTGCGGCTACTCGCCCCTGCTCTGGCACGTCACCCCTGGCATTCATTTTGCCATCAGAGGCCTTCAGGAAAGACCTCTGCAGTCGAGAAAACAGCTTTCCTGAAGGTCTCTTACAGCAAAGCAGAGGCCGGGGGACACTGCGCGCGTCAATCCGGAGCTCGTTTCTCGCCTGCAGAGGTCTTTCCTGAAGGCCTCTGCCAGCAAAACAGACGCCGAGGGCGATGTGCACGAATGATAATGAAGAAGTGGGCCGGCAAGGTGAGGCAGGTGTAGGGGCATGGGAGGCCTGGCTGCAGCGGTCCTAAGATAAGCGGGTAAGACATTGCCCCAAAATAAGACCTGTTGCCTTTTTTGGAGGCAATTTATTTTTAAATAAGACCGGGTCTTATTTTTGGGGAAACACACTAGCTGTGAGCACTGATGATGTTGGGTAATAAAACATCTGCAAGAAAACAAGCAAACAGAGAGAACACAAAGGACCCCTTATGGTATACCTATCTCTGCATTATTTTGCAGTTACTTTCTACTGCTTATAATATTTTAAAACTGAAGTGGTTTAAATGTTTTATAAATAAACTAGGGAGGAAAAAAGGCAGGAATAGATTTGGAAAGGGTAGAACAACTGGGCCTCAGGCAGAGAAAGTATCTTGAATTAGTTCTTCCCTAACATGTACTAACTATGCAGCATTACTGGATCATGCCTAGATAAGTGATTTATTATATATTCCAATGATTGCATGATAAGCATGCATTTCTGGTCAATGAGCAAATTCGTTTGAAATAATTTGTTTGAATTTAGTTATACCTACTAAACTGTAAATGTGCTCATGCTTATATTAGAAATTTCAAGAAAAACATGAGAATTATCAGAGGAATTTTAAATATAGCTACAGTTGCCTGAGTTAAATAAATAGATCTTGTTCTAATCTCTGATGGTTAAATATTTGAGAGGAAATATAATATTTAACAAGGTCTTTTCCTTCCTTCCTTCCTTCCTTCCTTCCCTTCCTTCCCTTCCTTCCTTCCTTCCTTCCTTCCTTCCTTCCTTCCTTCCTTCCTTCCTTCCTTCCTTCCTCCCTCCCTCCCTCCCTCCCTCCCTCCCTCTCTCTCTCTCTCTCTTTCTTTCTTTCTTTCTTTCTTTCTTTCTTTCTTTCTTTCTTTCTTTCTTTCTTTCTTTCTTTCTTTCTTTCTTTCTTTCTTTCTTTCTTTCTTGTTTTCCTATATAGTTCAATACTGATGTAATTATAAGGCATTCAGAAAGTGAATACTGCCTTGGGAATAGAAGGGATTATTTCTTAGTACTGTATGTTATGTTTTGATAGTTGAATTTAAGCTATTATATATATATATATAATAAGCTGATTCATTATATAAAATGGATCAGAAAAAGGTTAACTTTGCCAAAAGGAAATTAAAAAGAAAAAGGGGATGTAGAAGGCATTATGAAAATTGAAGGTGAGTCTAAATCAAATAGGAGGAAAAAGAAAGTACAGCTACATCACTGATCTCAAAGGCTTCCAGCTGAGTTTTATGGTGAATTGTACAAATCCTTTATGACCTTAGTCAGCTAAGTTACAGCTTGGCCTGGCAACACCCATTTGTATCTTTGTAATCTCAAAATCTAACTATTATTAAGATCCAGCCTCAGAAGACTGTTCAGTGATTCTGTATACAAGTTGCAGAATGTTCCTGAAATAAAAAAAGTTGAAACGTATGAAGTTTATTTGTCATATCTGAGCTTTGCGAAATCAATAAATTGCATACCATGGAGCACAGACAACTTTATAAACAATAGATCCACATTAAAATATTACACTCAGTAATTTACTACACAATCCAGTGCAGATGCTTTGGATAAGGCATCCTTATAAATACCAAATGATATTCTAATAATATGGGATACTGGAAATTTTACTTGATATTTAGGATGCTAAATTGTTTACATCTGAGTAAGATAACTCGAGAATATACTGCTATGTTTTCCTGTCAGGAAAGGGGAAAGTCAACTATAATTTTACTTTGTAGACTGACGGTTTGGATGTGGTTGGTGGGCTCTGGGAATATCATAAAATGTAATGGCCTGTCATAACTAAGTGTACAAACACAGACCCATCAAGCCTCTGTGTTCAATAGCTGGAAATTGCCCTGTTTCACATCCCCTGGTATTATTGTGATTAAAGACAGAATGGGTCCAGCTGTTTCTCCAAAGCAACCAAGGTAAGCAAACTATGATGTGGATGCACTTATCAAATGAAGTTGGAGAATAGAGATCTGGAGAGGAACTAGTGAATGTGTCAGGAGCTAGGAGTAAAGAAGAAATCAGTTAAGTCCCTCTAAATAACTAGCACAAACAAATCAAGAGACTTAATGAAGATGGGTCTAAATAGATATGTCAAACTGGTGACCCAAGTTCAAGATCCGAGCGCCATGCAACGGGGTGAGCTCCCATTCTTGCCCCAAACTAGCAGTTGGAAAGCATGCAAATGCAAGTAGATGAATAGGTACCACTCCGGTTGAAATATAACAGCATTCTGTGCATCTCGGCATATAGTCATGCTGACTACAAGACCACGGAAATGTCTTTGGACAATGTTGGCTCCCTTGGCTAAGAAAACAAAGATGAGCACTGCCCTCTAGAGTCAGAAAGGACTGGACAGAAGAAACCTTTACCTTTATAGTAATGTATAATGTTACAGATTAAGGTACTGTATGCCAGAATCAAAGGTAAGATTGATCAAACCGGAGCACATTTCCTTCTCACTGTCTCCCAGGCTTGACAGAGGCAAAGCTAACCAACTACAGTAGAATTTGGTATGCAGTGAAAAGGAGAACAAATTATCCATCTTCTTGAAACTCCAGTCAAGAGATGTAGAAGACTGTTTTAGACCCCATCCTTTATTTTACCTCACGAATTACCAGCTGATAGCAAGCAGAAATGGATTGAAAACTCTAGTATTTTTTTTCCCCCTGGGGACTCCTGCATTAATGTATGTACTGCACAAAAATAAACAATAGGAATGCATTAGAGGTGAGTGGCTAATAAACTCAAACAAATAAACAAAAATGCTAATTTTATAGCTAACTTTCTGCCTCAAATAGTAATCCTTCAAATGTATTACACTATTGTTTTTTGCCATCAGGTTTACTGGGAATGATGTAAAATATAGTTCAGGACATCTGAAGGAAACCAGTCTGAAGAAGAGTCAGTAAGCAGTTTGCAAACATATTAGAATTAAAACAACTATTGTTTCTTCAGGTTTGTTTTTGTATTAACATTACTAAATATAATACATTAAGCATTAATTCTAATTTAACATTAATTAGAAAAATGAAAAATGCTTAAATACAAAATTTAAAAATATTCAAGTTATTCTGAAAAAATCAAAAGTGTGTTAAAGAAAATGTAAGAACAGAACTATGGTTATTTAACTCAAATATATACTTACAAGGTTTGTCTTCATTCTAGTTTCCAAGGACATATTGAATGAACTGGACCATTTTGAGAACAGTTGATAGCATATTACTATTTTTCTTATTCTACAGCTTGATTTTCTTTTTTTAAAAAACTGGCTTTAAAAGTCCATTCCTAAGACTCTGAGGTTGTCATAAGCTTTTGGGAATGAACAAAGGTTTTTGTTCATGTAATAATAATCAAGTGAGGGCAAATGTATAAAAATAAACTTACGTTTTAGTATTGTTGTAAACCCATGATAGTTTTAAAGATGAAGCAAATGTTTAAATATACATAAAGTGAATTAACAAAGGCAACAAAAGTAATTATGAAAGATCACCAAGAAAAAAATAATTTTATAAAGTTTATCTTAGTTTTATAGAGATAAATATTACCTGTCCAGTGCTTATAGTGGTCCCATTAATAACAGCCATTTTGTAAATGATGATTTCCAGTATGAGATACCAAGCTTATGATATTTATTGTGTGCCAATTTGGCTCTTGCTGTGGGTATATTTTACTTACTGACTTAAAAGATATCCTCCCCACTTGCTTGTGGTGGATTACAATCTGGAGAGACAAAGCAAAACACCAAACCAAAAGAAAATAAAGAATGAATTAATTTAAAAGAAACACAGTTATAAATAAATGACACTGACAGAGAAGCATGTAAGGGTATCAGGCCAAGTCCTGAGTGAGAAAATAAAAGGACTGACACTGAAAAGCAGACATTTCCAAGGCTAATTTATATATGGAAGAACATCCCCAAACCAGGTACTACATCAGGGAAAGCCTCTCTTATATCCTCACAAAAGGCATCGTTTTGAGTCATGGTCCATCAAGATCTTAATATTTGGATAGTACAAACTCTAAGTGCTCCTCTCTCCTAAACAATTAAAAACCTTAAATATGCGAAGTCTGACTGGTAACTTAGACAAGCAATGCAATACTTTCAAACCAAACTCATGTAGTTCCTGAAGGACTCCTTTGAAGGATGACTCAGTTACAGTAATGGCCTCATTACAGCATTCTGTAGTAGTTGCAACTGCTGAAACTTCAAGGACTTCCCTGGAGTGTGTTGCAGTAATCCATATGGATTACCTAGCAGGTCATTCTTTTAGAGGCTGCAAATGTATTCTGGTGCCATCCATATAACTTGGACCTCAGGAGAAAGAGACATATCCAAGATTACCTTGCTTTACAGGAGACTGCATCCTAATTAAGTCAGAGATCAACCAGATTCCTAGGCCTGCTAGCAATAATTTCATAGGGGTCTCTATCTTAGGGGGATTTAATTTTTGTCCTTTTCAAGCCTTAGACGGATGCAAAGGTCACTAATTTGGAAAGGTTTTGCCTAAGACTTTTAAGTTTGCTTTCCTGTAGGCTGGTATAATTGAATGAGCCTATTAGGAAGTGTGTTACATGTTCACATCTCACATCTAGATCCGGTGTACACAAAGTGAGGATTTGCTCCATTCTTTTCAGCATCTGGAACCTGTGCACGAATGCAGTCTCTCTATTGTTGAATTCAGGAAACTGATCTGATTGGCTGCTACAAGCTAAAGCCCCTGGCACTTGGAATCTGGGCTAAGAGGTTTCACATGCCCATGTTTGCTGTAACAGCCGTTAGATATTAAGAGTGCTGGATTACATATGTCGAACATGAGTAAGGAAAAGATATTTATACATTCTATAGCTGGCAGACTTTTTCTTGCACTTTCAGAAGTCAGGAGTCTTGCTCAGAGATATATTCTTTTATTAGATATTCATATGCAATCTAACTTAAATTGATCTCCCTTTTCTTTTTATGCAATCAATAATAGTCCAGCCGCCTGCTCAAGCAGGAGACCCTATACAATTTGAGACAAATGGCTGTCCAGTCTCTTCTTAAAAATCTCCAGTGATGAAGCACCCACAACTTCTGATGGCAAGCTGTTCCACTGGTTAATTGCTCTCAATGTTAAGAAGTTTCTCCTTAATTCCAGGTTGCTTCTCTCCATCCATTGTTTCTTGTCTTGCCTTCTGGTGCTATGGAAAATAACTTGACCCCCTCCTATTTGTGGCAACCTCTCAAATACTGGGTATACTATTATCATGTTGCTCATTATGAAGTGATGTGTGTATGTTTATGTGCTTCAAGTATTTTCTCCCTCTTGTGTGGTTGGCCTACCAGGATTGTTAAGGAAAAGCATTTTAAAGAGATTCAAACGTGCCAATGAATCACCTCAGAAAATATCCTCTGAGGAATCCACAAAAGCTTCAGTCTTTAAAAAAAAACCACAATATTTAAACTGGGATAACTTCACTGAGTAAATTTGTGGTGTAGGCAATAGCCCATTTCAAATGATGGAAAGAAAAACAGAACACTGAATGGCGGATCTTGGAATTCCAAAGTAATTGTGGAGTTATTGTTCTTTGTAGCAATTCAGAACTTTAAATCTATCCTTGAATAAGATTTAAACCTCAAAGAATAAGAATAGTTTCTTAGAAATCACCTCTCTCCAAATATCTACAAATGAAAATTATTTCAATATTTTTAAAGAATTTTATATCCCATCTATCAGAATATATGGCAGACTGAAGTTTGAAATTCACTCTGATTAATCTAAAACAGAATAAAATATAAGATTGTTTGCAGAAAAAAGTTATTTATAAAAAGATCTTTCAAATACATTTGGAAAATACATCTAATAAACATGTAGTATTATCTTATTATCCACACCTGTTTTCATCAATCATCTTACATACATATATTTGTGTTTTTTTTCCTTTTCCTTTCCTTTTTTAAAAATCTCTTAAGAACTCAACACCTACACTACATTCAGACAAACAAATATGGGAGTGTAAATGTATTGGATCGTCTAGCTTTTCTACGTTCTTGTAGGTATTGTTCTTTATATTCCATCCATTGCTGAAACTGTTGATTAGTGCAAAAAGAAAAAAAAACCATCTGATTAAAGCATTAAGATTGTGGAATCCTTTCCTCACATTGGGACTATTTGGCTTCACATCTAATTGATTCAAACTTTCCTTCTCTGCCAAGAATTTGTCTCATCTGCTTGATGATTCCAGCAGCAGAACCTCTTTTAAACTATGACTTAGCTAACCTGTTTTATTCTCTTGCTTTATTTCTTGTATGAGATTAGCTTTATTTAAATTGTTTTAAGCTGCCTTCTAGGATGGAAGTAGATTGGAAGGTGGAGTTCTTTTTAAAAATATGGTTTTAAATAATAATAATAATAATAATAATAATAATAATAATAATAATAATAATAATAATAATAATAATAATAATAACAACAACAACAACAACAACAACAACAACAACAACAACAACAACAACAACAACAAACAACAACAATAATAATTATAAGTAAATGAAATTAATTACTAAAAGCAAGTCTCCAGTCTCATAGATCACTCTGGTGACTGAAACAAATAGATTTTTGTTGAAAGTGATTTCCAGAGAGATCAAAGTGTTCTCTATTTGTGTTCATACCATGATGGCTTAATTGCATGTGGAAGTCACTTGATGCTCTGGGTAGGCGATAACATGAGTAGATGAGAATAAAGATACATGCATGTATCAACCCATGTGGGTGATCACTTTCAGAAGCTTGCTGTTATGATCATAGATATCAGTTATTTAAACAACTACTGGTACTGAAGACGATAATGGCATAAGGTTTCATGGCTGAGATTTCACATACTCCATTATAACAATAACATTTTAACAAGTGCCCTAATGCTCTTGGTATGTTCTACTTTAAACTATGAGAGGTTCTTGGTGCTCTCTGAACTTGGTTGTTTTCTTGAAGACTTTTCATTACCCAAACTAGGTAACATCATCAGAGGTAGTAAGGAGTGGGCTTTGCTTTGAGTTTATATTCTAATGGCTTGCCCTGTCAGTATTGGTGGGGGTAGTCTTAAAGATTCTTTGGTTGGGTTGTTTACTGTTGGACTATTTGGCAGTTCCTTGATTAGGGTATTGTTTACTTGATTGTCGGTTAACAATTAACTCCAAGATTAACATCAGACCAGATGAGTGGCACAGTGGCCTAGAGGTGAAGATACTTGTCTTCCACTTGGAAGGTTGATAGTTCAATCCTAGGCAGCAGCAGATGTATCTCCATTAGGGTGCAAAGACAAAATATCTGTGGTGAACTCTGCAAAGGCATCAGGAAGGGAATCCAGCCAGTAAATGCTTAGCTCCACTCACTTGCCCCAACTCCATCCCGAAAGAAGGGATTAAAGCAGGGGTGTCAAACTGCTGGCCCGCAGGCCGGTTTCATCATACCGAAGCTGCGCCCACCCCATTGCCGGCAATGCAAACTCGTGACCTGGCGAGTTTGACACCCGTGGATTAAAGGGTTGTAAAAAGAAAAAAAAAATCAGTTGGATGATGCCTTTAAGTCCAAGAGTTTGTGATCACATCAATGCCAGAACAAAACTTAGAAATCTTTTCACACTTTCAGCTTTTTCATATGCATATTTTTCATCCAGCAAGCAAACTTAGGAGTTTTTTTTTAAAGCAGTAGTTTGATTATTGTAGCTAAATAATGGAGTCTTAAATAACATTTGCTGATCAGACTAGTACATCTATTTTCTGCTGGTATGCTTGTTTTAGGGTACCAGGTGAACACAATGATTATAATGATCAGACTTCAGAACTTAGAGGTAAAAGTTTGCACATCAAAAGTATTATATAAAAGATAAAATCAGGGCTTTGAGAGCTTTAAATTCTTCTGCAGTATTATCTCTCAGAACTTGGAAAAGGGGAAAAAAAACCTTGCAGGAGTAAAAAAAAGAAGAAAGAGAGGGGGATCGTTTGCTTTTTAAATGAGTTCAGCTGCAGACAATGTCATAGCCTACAGCTTCCAGTTAGGAAAATAACCTAACAGTGAGGCATATCTACATTATCAGTTCATAGAATACTGCTCTTATCCTCGTCTACAGCATTATTCTTTGATCTTCTGCTATTTTTGTTAGCCCTTCACTCTAGACTTGGTTAAAACATATGCACTGTTTTGAAAGTTTTTATTGCTTAAGAGGATCTAGGGTAACCAGGCTGAAATATTCAGAATGACCCCCAGCTTCAATTCACGTGGCAATGGAACCTTACTACAATAAAATTAACATTTAATTGAAGATAAACCAGGGACAGAAATGTTTTTCTAAAGGGGAAAAAAAAAGGCAGCAGAGTTTATTGGAATTGACCGGTGGTACAAAGTTTGTGAATTAAAATGCAGTTTTCTAAATGTTTAGAGGCATAAATGAATGACTTTGAATAAAAATGCCATGCTGATCCTTGGAAACTACTGGGAGCTTTGCCACTGACTTGAATAGGACCAGGCGTCCTCAAATGATAGCTTTATTCACATGTCACTGAAGATATCCTTAACTTACAAAATGGGGCTAATTTGATGGAATTTGCACTCTATGTTGGCTGTATCAGAAAATCAAAGTAGAGGGGAACATAATGTCTAATAGTGATGATGATAAACTTACCTTTCTTGACAGTCGGTTTGCAAATTAGGGGAAGGCAACATGAAGCTTTCCAGATGTTGCATCTTTCACAGCCTGGTCAAGGATGATGGAAATTGCTCTAAAACAATTGGCAGCAATTTATATTATAAAGACATTTATCTTTTTATCATAGCTAGCTCTTTCCAGCTAGACATGTGACCATTTCACATCTATTGTTTTATGTACAAAACCACTCCATACTAATTCCAATCATCATTTTATTTGGACTGTTTATCTGGAAACAATACTAATTTGATTTTTTGAACTGATATTCTTAATGAATCTGTATGGAAATTTGTAGATTAGTCCATGAATCTGGAAGCATTAACCATCTATAGTAACAAACTATATGTGTTTTCTCTCTCTCTCTCATTGCCTAACTTTCTACCTATTAATAATTTCCATTAATAAACTTCAAGGTGTATTAGCATGCTAAATATTTGCCAAGTGGAAGAGTCATTAAAGCAGGTTTTACAAATCTTTGATAAATTTATGGTAAAGAGGATGTTATATCTGACAAAAAAGTAATCCTATCCTTGAGGTTAAGATACCTCACCATGGATGTGGATGCTTCTGAAATAAAATAATAATAAAACTTATTTTTCATATATTTCTAATTATCTTATTAGTAGCAATGACTCCAAGGTTCTTTAATACCCCGGTACAACTGTTCTAATATTTAATATGATCATGCTTTTGAGTTATGTCTTGTTCACTGGTAGGCAATTTAAACGAGCTTTTCCTAAGAGACAGACTCAAAGGATTATATTTATCCATGCAATGGTTGAAAGAAGATATATGAGTTTCTTTAATTATAATTCACTATATTTGTATGGAAGCAACTGGGAGAGAGACAGAAAATATAGTCTAACAGTGTGCTTATATGTAATAAATATACATTGAGAAGTAATTTTGCCAACTCTCAGAATAATAACCCAGAACTGCACTATTAGGAGATCTAACTTTAAGAACTTTAGGAGCTGACAAATTTACAAGTGGAAATAAGATACAGTGAAAAATCCTTTCTTGCCCCTATATCTATGGAGGAAATTATTCCAGAATTATGAAGGCTTCCTGTTTCTAGCTGTTCCATCACTTATGTTGGATCAATTTACCGGAGTAATTTTACAATTATGAAGCACTGAGAGAAGAAGAGCTATGTCATATCATTCCTGAATTCAAGCAAACAAGTCAGCAATAAGGTTTGTTCCTAAATCCGACATGTTATCCAAGTCCAGGAGTTGGTCTCATCTAGAATGGTTTAAGCTTTAAAAAGCAAACAAACTCTTTTCATTTGATTAGCGATTCTAAACGTTCACTTTTTAATTATTTATAATTTAATTTTAATTTTTATCTTGCCCATTACAACCATATTGCTGGTAACATCAATTCAAGTTCCAAAAAATGTGAGATTGGTGCAGAGAGAAATAATAGTAATAACTCTGCTAACCCTACATCCTTCAAAATAAAATGGGAAGAAAAGGGATTCCTGTTTCAAGAGTTGAAAACACCTAAAAGTTGACTAGACTTAACATTTGGAAAAATGTACTATAGCTACAGAAAAAACTCAGTAGTAGTGTGTTTGGTTCCAGATTGCTCCTGCATGTAGACTATATTTAGTGTAAAAGAGTAGGTTTTATCCATATTTATTTAGCTATAAAATGAGAAGAATGGATCAGATCAAGGCTAAGATAAGAAGGCAGAAATTTTTTTTGTTTTTGTTTTTATTCAGTTTTTCATTGCTCTCAATAGCATTATCTTTCCTTTCATAGATATAAATATATATTGTATATTTTTGTGACCATAGCTAAGCTCCATAGAATCTCCATAGATATTTAGCACTGCATTTCGGGATGAAACACTCTTTGAAAGTGCAGGATATGAATGTATTTCCAGAAAACAGTGCAGACTACAGGAACGATTTGTGCTTCAGTTTGAGATGCAGACAACACAGGCTCACCCCCAAGAGGCTGCACCTGTCTTCAAACAGTGAAGGGACACAGGGCAGAACACATCCTGAAGCCAAGGACCCATTTGCACTACTCAGGGACCCTGACAACACAGATAAACCTCCAATGGCCTCAATGACTCTCTAAAAGAAGCAAATGACCAGCTGTCTGCAGGAGTATAAAAAATCCTTCCTTTCCCCACCATCCAGTCAGAGCTGAAGCAGCTTCTTGGATGAGAAGCGAAACATCTTCAAGAAAAACAAGAAAGTCCAGTTGCCTCCTGAAAAGCACCTTTGGACAGCCATGATCTGGATAACTGAGAATCTCCATAGAAATTATTGTATTCATTTATTTAATTTGTATCCTGCCTTTATTATTTTTACAAATAACTCAAGGTGGGAGAACATATCCAACATTCCTTCCTCCTCCTATTTTTCCACAACAACAACCCTTTGAGGTGGGTTGGGCTGAGTGAGGGTAACTGGCCCAAGAACACTCAGCTGGCTTTTAGCCTAAGATGGAACTTGAACTCATGGTCTCTTGCTTTTCTAGCCTGGTGCCTTTAGACCAAACCCCCTGCCACCCCACGCTCTGTCACCCAGCTGACCTTCACGATTTTTTGCTCCTGCTGCTGCTGAAAAGCTGCACCAAGCCAAAAAGTCCCTTTGTGCCATGCTCCCGGCCAGGCTGGGCTGGCTTTGCATTGCAAAAAAGAAATGGAAAAAATATCCATCTCCAGAGCAAAAAGGTGGTTTTTTTGGCATGCTATGGATCTGAGGCAGTGTTTCTTTCTTTCTCCTTGGACTGCAAAGGGACTAACAATCAAGTACTGGACCATTGTAACTCCAGACATGTCACTGGAAGGCAAAAACCATGAAACTGTGTATCACTTATTTGGCCTGTCACGCGGGGGAATTCATGGACAAAGCAATCATGCTTGGAAGAGTTAGCAGTAAAAAACCAGGATGCCAAAGAACACAATGGCGGATACCCATCAAAGCTGACACCAACCAGAGCATAGAACAACTCAAAGAAGTAGTGCAAGATTGGAAAAATGGAGAGACCTGGCCCATAGAATTGTCAAGGTCGGACATGACTGATGATACTTTTCTTTCTTCTTTCTTTCTTTCTCTTCTTTCTTTCTCTTTCTTCTCTTCTTTCTTCTTTCTTTCTTTCTTTCTTTCTTTCTTTCTTTCTTTCTTTCTTTCTTTCTTCTTTCTTTCTTTCTTTCTTTTTTCTTTCTTTCTTTCTTTTCCTTCCTTCCTTCCTTCCCTTCCTTCCCTTCCTCCTTCCTCCTTCCCTTCCTTCCTTCCTTAGGGTGGTAGACATTGAAGAGACGGCGGTACAATAACATGGTTTATTCATCACACACAGGGAAACAGAACAGAACAGAAATGAAATGGCTCCGCCCTTTTATACAAGGAGCCCTGGGTAACTGTAACCAATCATTGCACGAGGTTTCTCCAGCGCTAAAAGCAAAGCATGCCCGGGTCTCCAGACATCCAGTCTCTGCAGCAGCTACGTGGCCACCAGCTTTGCCTGGTTCCACCCTGCACCTGCTGTCTTAGCAACTCAGTACATTACACCCCTCCCCCTGGGTTGAAAGTATAATGCACCCAATATTCTGCCTCCCCATGGAGGCTTCCAAATCACTCCCACTACCCTTAGCCCCGGTCTGGGACTTCTTAGGACGTGGCGATGTCGCCATTGGCAGGCACTGAAAGAACAAGGTTGTTCTTTTGAGATCGTGCTCGCGCTCGGCTAGCACGGTTGTTATCTGAGCATGTCCTAATTCTAGGGAAATACTAGATAGTCCAGCTCAGGCTGACAGAAACCTCATGTAGTCCTGTAAGAACTTCGGTGGGCCTCTGGCCCACTCCGATCTCCTCGGAGCTGCCACAGATGCCCGGTCTGCAAGCTTGCCCGCTGGCTCGGCAGACCGGGGCTTGGGGACTCGAATTGCGTCGGGTTGGCATGCAGGCTGGCCGGTTGGTCCAGCTCTGCGTGCCGGTTTGGGGTGGAATTCCCAGAAGGGTGATATTCCCACTTGAGGGTGGTATTCCCCTGAGCATTCCGCTGTGGGGTGGAATTCCCCTGATCAGCGGCCTCTATGGGGTGGAATTCCCCTGATTGCATAAGTAGCCATTTGGAAGTCCCTCTGTAGAGTAGAACTTCCCTGGTCCGTTAGCCTGCGGGTGGGAGCAATGTCCTCAGCTGCAAACCCCCATATGGAAGGCTTGGACAGCCGATTGCGAGTAATGTCCAAGGACGTGGTGCCCGGGCAGGGACCGCTCGCTGTCAATCCCTTCAGGATGATCGTCTCGATCCAGATCGAGGGCCCCTCCCCCCCGAGAGCAGAGCAAGGAGCGAAGGTGGCTCGGCAACTGCCAACAAGCTGATCAATGTGCCGCGGAGCACACCGTCTTCCAAGGCCACCCACAAGTTACCAGGGCCGTAGTTCGGGCCCAAACCAGATCGCCTAAGTTCAGCCGCCTCGGTGCCCGTGGTTGTGACACCTGCGATGCAACCCTCTGGTCCTATCCAGCTTAGTGATAAGCCGGCGACCCATCAGAGCTCGGCGGCTCTTGCCCGTAGCAGTGCATGGAGTGGTGCAGTGGCAAAGGAGAAAGTCAGCCAACCGGTGATGCCAGTTGCCGTGCGTGATTGTTTTCAATGAATTTTCGTTGTCCGTACCATGCGTTCCGCTTGGCCATTTGACGCAGGGTGGAATGGTGCCACATAGCGTGGCGGGAAAACTGAACTCCGAGGAAGTAATTGAGTTCCGTTGTGAGACAATTACGTCAGGGAGTCTGTGAGTGGCAAAATGCCACAAAGAACCTGATGGTGATAGTGGAAGTTGCAGCGGACACTGGAACTACTTCCAGCCACTTAGAGTGACTGTCCACGACGATAAGAAAGAGTTGCCCCTGAAAGGGGCCAGCGTAGTCGATATGGATCCTCGACCAAGGATCGTGTTGTTTTTCCACCTATGATGGGAGCTTGGGGCATTTCTGGCCTGGACTGCTGACAAATGTGGCACCCTTGGACCTGGGCTTCGATCTCTTTATCGAGCCCAGGCCACCAAAGGTAGCTGCACGCAAGCGCCTTCATGCGGACTATCCCAGGATGTCATGCAAGGAAACGAGGACTCTAGACCTCAACGAGGTCGGTATTACTACCCTACTGCCCCACAGTATACACCCCTTGAAGGTGGATAGCTCCGACTTCCACTTCCAAACTTGAAATTCTGTGCCCGGACATGTGTCCGGCCATCCTGATAACCCAGTTCAACACGCGTGTCAGCGTGTGTCGCAGCTGTCTCAGCAGCTATCCCCTGCGAGAGGGGACTCAGGCAAATCCTGAATAGACAGGATGTGGTTTGCCGGTGCAGGATCAGGCTCTATGTTCCTTAAGGGCAATCTACTGAGGCCGTCTGCATGGCCCATCTCTTTGCCCGGCTTGTGAATCAGGCAAAAATCATACGCAGAGAGAATATTGACCATCTCAACATTCTAGGAGAGATTATGTGGGGTGTCTGCTTGTTCGTTGTGAACAACCCCAGAAGTGGCTTGTGGTCTGTAAAGACCGTAAAACGGCGACCATACAAGAAGTCATGGAACTTCTTGATGCCCGCTACGATTGCCAGTGCTTCTCGATCTATCTGCGCATAATTACGCTCCGCGGCAGACAGAGTTCTGGAATAATACGCTATAGGGACCTGAGTTCCATCTGCTTTAAGGTGACTTAAAACAGCTCTGATCCCGTAAGGGGAAGCGTCGCATGCTATGCTGACAGGGAGTCGCTCATCGAAATGAGCCAGCACCGCATTTGAAGAAAGTATGCTTTAACTGCAGCAAAACTCTTCTCATGGACACGTGTCCGACCATAGAGCTTGTTTGTCCAGGAGCCGGTGTAATGGCTCTGCCACTGGCTGCCTTGTGGGAAGGAAGGCATGATAGAAATTTAGCAGTCCCAAGAAGCTTGAAGTTCTGCTTTTGTTTTGGGACTGGGTGCCTGCTGATCGCTTCCAGCTTGGACTGAGCAGGATGTATGCCTTCTGTGAAACCCCAGAAACTCTGTGGACGCGACCCCAATTTTACACTTGTCCTTCCTGAGCTTCAGGCCCGCTTTGCGAAACCACAGCAAACGGCCCTGAGTCTCTCAGCCAAATTTTCCACTGATTCCCCTGCGATGAGGACATCATCGAAGTACGGGCATACGCCCGGAAGGTCTCTGAGCATTCGCTCCATGACACTCTGAAAATACCTGGGCTACGTTAATGCCAAACTGTAGCCTTCGCACCTTGAAAGCCCCCCGATGGGTCACAATTGTTTGTGCCTCTGCCGTGGCATCATCCACCGGCAGCTGTTGGTAGGCCTGGGCCAAATCAAGTTTTGCAAAAATGCAACCCCCTTGTAGAGATGCCAGAATATGGCTGACTACTGGCACGGGATAGGAGTGTTGCTGCAGAGCTTTATTCAGCGTGCATTTATAGTCAGCGCAGATTCTGACTTCTCCGTTGGCCTTAAGTGGCGTAACTATGGGGGTTTCCCATGGACTGCTGTCCACAGGCTCTAAGATGCCTTGCTGCAAAGTTTGTCCAATTCCGCATTAATTTTGTGCTTGAGAGCGAACGGCACCCGACGAGGCTTGATCCTAATCGGTGCGACAGAAGGATCTAACTTCAAGGCATTGGGGGCCCTTGTATTCCCCTAACTCTGTGGAAATTCTTTGCAGACCTGGTCCAGGCTGGCCGTTTTTAGACTGTTCAGCCCCGTTACCTGAATTCCCAGGGCCTCGAACCAATCAAGCCCGATTAGGCTTGTCTGTCCCATCGACCACAACGATGTTCAACATTCCCATGAATTTCCGGAATTGCACCCTTAGTGTGGCCTCCCCCTTAACTCTAACCGGGAATTCTGAAAATCGGTCAATATTAAATCCATGGCCTGAGTTTTCACCCGTTGGCCGCTTCTGCCACAAATCCGTTAAGAGTGCTCTGGGAAATGATGGACAGGGCGGACCCGTGTCCAGTTCCATCCTCAATGGAACTCCTTGCAACATGACTTCGATTTGCAACCTTTTCTTTAAGGGCCTATGTCCCCCGGTTCTATGGACCCGCCTGCTGGCACAGAACCCCACCCTGTTCTGGCTGGGGACCCCGGTACCTTTCTGGGCAACTCTTTCTTGGAAATTTCTTTTCCGTGACCTAAACAAATGGCAGCGATGTGGCCTTGCTTGCCACATGCTCAGCAATTTGCTGTCTGGAACCGGCAGTCGGCTCGTTTGTGCCATCCCCCACACCCCATGCACCTAGGGAAGGGATCTGCCTTCTCAAGAGGTCTAGGAAGTCCTTTTGCCAGGGGTTGTCGCACCAGGTCAACTTCCTGGTCTGAGTCGGCCTCTTCCTCTGGTTCGACGTCCTCGTGGTGGACGGGTTTGCGATGGCTGAGGGTTCTTTGAGAGCCGCAAGGCCCGTACAGCTCCGCCGGCTGCTTCTTCTGCTGTGACCTCTCGCACCGTCTTGGAATGATACGGTCTCCTTCTGCGAAGATCTTCTGCTGTAGATCTCTGCTCCTCAGTACCCACAAACTAAACGGTCTTGTAACCGTTCCTCTAGGTCCTTGAATTCACATGGCCTCGCTGCCTGTCGAAGGGTGATGAATTCTGTGGCGGACTCTCCTGGATGCTGGTCCCACTGCTCGAAAGCGTGTCGCCATGCAATGACCGACAGCTTCAGCTCGAAGTGCTCCTTGGCATCTTTTTTAATTCGCCGTATGTCACGGTCTCCAATGGCACTGGGGACACTAGGTTCTCCGCAATATCAAAATGGCTTGGCCACAAACACAGAGCAGCGTTGTCTTCAACTCGTCTTCTACGATGTTTACTTGGAAGTAATTCTCAGCCCGGGCGACGTATGAGCTCCACTCTCCGGTGAGCAACGTCGAATTCCGCGAGCCTCCCAAGTTTTGCCATGATAGGTCTCTTCTCTACCACATGCTGCCACTCTGCTGGAGGGGTTCCAGGGCAGTTCCTCACAGCACTCTCCCCCAGCGTTTGCATACTGGCAGGTGAGTGAGCCAAATTAGGAACGCCATCCCTCAGTGGTCTGGCCTTCCTTCACGGTGAGTCGGGCCCTTCATTATGGTAACAGCACATCCCACCTTCATTCGCCAATTGTTCTGTCTTAGAATGGTAGGCATTGAAGAGACCTGCAATACAATACAAGGTTTATTCATCACACACAGGGAAACAGAACAGAACAGAAAATGAAACTGGCTCTGCCTTTTATACAAGGAGCCCTGGGTAACTGTAACCAATCATTGCACGAGGTCTCCCATGCTAAAAGCAAGCATGCCGGGTCTCCAGACATCCTCTCCGCAGCAGCCACGTGGCCACCAGCTTCGCCTGGTTCCCGCCTGCACCTGCTGTCTTAGCAACTCATACATTACACTTTTCTTTCTTTCTTTCTTTCTTTCTTTCTTTCTTTCTCTTCTTTCTTCTTTCTTTATCTTTCTTTCTTTCTTTCTTTCTTCTTTTTTCTTTCTTTCTTTCTTTCTTTCTTTCTTTCTTTCTTTCTTCTCTTTTTCTTTTCTTTTCTTTTCTTGCTTCCCCTCCTTTTCTATCCTTTTTTAATGATTCTATTCTACCATTTCTTTGCTATTAGTGTAATCTTGGCCATGGCAAGTTGTCCCACTATGTCCATGGCGAGTTGTCCTATGGTGAGTTGGCCACAGGGAGTTGGCCATGGTGGCTGGCTGGATGAATTGTCATAGACTCTTTGGCAGGAATCTCACTAATGAGGGTGGCAAGGGAACTGTGGTTGAAAAAGGGCTGGAGTACTATGACTTCCATGGGTGTGGCAAGCAGCCCCAGAGCTACATGGCAGGGTACAGGGCAAGCAAAGGGCAAAATGGGGGGAAGAGATGGGGGGGACATGGAGGCAGTCTCTTACCAAACAAGATTTGGGGCTGGGAGGACCAAGCCAGAATAGTTTGGATTGAGATAGCTACTCACTACTGACGCAAGTTTCAGTGACAATGGCAATGGGGAATACTCAGATTCCCAGTAAGCGATTCAGATTGTGATTGTAAGTTGAGGACTGCCTGACTTCCTGCTGGAATATTCACATTCATTTTTTTAAAAAAAAAATCTGTTTGAGAAATATTTATATTTTCTTTGAGCACATCTACGTCCTTGCTTTTGATGATTGCTAACTTGCCCTCTTTAATCAGTTGCAACTAGACAACCTGAAGGTTGAGTACTGTTTTGTTTTTTGTTCTTAAACCCACAGAAATGGAAATTTGGGGCTTCCCTCCCTCCCACCTACATTGCCAGTCACCTTGAATTGCCATTTTTGTAATGCCATTTTTTTTTAATTAAAGGAATGTGAGAACTCTAGTGCCTTGCCTCAAAGGCCTCTCTCTTTCTCTTATATTTCACATAAGAGAGGGAGGAGGAGAAGAAAAGCATTTTCTTCCTCACAGAATGTGTCCTAATTTTAAAAATATCAAGCCCAGCTTCTAATTATTACCAGTACTCCAATTTTTATGAGCTTTTGCATTATTGTTTTTTCCACTCATTGTTTCAGCAGCAACAAGCTCTCATATTGCCAGCAATATCCTTACTGGCAATGTTCCTAGGCCTTAAATTGATTTAAAGCCAATATCCCTCACACACACACACAAAGTTACCATGTCTGGGCTATCAAAATCCAGGTGACCAAAGATGCCTGAAAGCGCTATATGTAGTTTTCAATATTTCTCTTTGGCTACCTAGCTTTCACATGGATTTTTGCAATATCGTAATCCTAGCACACATCTTCTGTTTGTGGTCAAAGGTAACACTTTTACAAAAAAATGATGTCGTGTAATAGCTCTGTTCACAATGGCTATTGTGAGAATAATTATGGTTTTCAAAGGGTTATGAGAGCTGAATTAAGACAGAGAGAAAACCGAAATGCCAAATTACTGCTATTTTGGTTTCTAATTTATTAGAAGGCTATCAATGGACTTACTTCCAGTAGAATTTCAAAGAACTAGCATGGGCTCCGTTAATCTTCTATAGGTTTTTCATTCAGAAATGATACGTTTTTATTATTATTTTGTCTCTTCAGTGTCAACCTTGCTACATACAAGAACGGGGACAGTACCGAGTGGCATGATTAATTCAGAAATTGTATTGTATGTTATTTTCTTGGCAATACACAAAGAGGCTGTGTCTCGAAAGTGAACTTTTTATGGTCAACATAAACGGAGCAGTCATATAAGTGAAGCCATATACATACATATTGAAGATATATAAGCAGCCCTTATCAGTATCCAAGGGAAAAAGAATATGAATATTGCTTCATATTGTTTTTTTAAATATAAAAACAAAAAAATAAACTAAAAGGACTTTAATTAAAATATTTATTTAAAAAAACAAGCAAGTCAAAGAACTCTGGAGAGATTTGAAAATCCAACTACAAAAACAATATTAATAATTAGCAGTTATGTCACACTCCAGCATCTTATATTATCGAAGAGGTCTTTCAGGCCCTTTATAGGACGAAGTGATCTCAGGACAGCATTCAGACATAATCCATAATCACAAATAATAAAATATAATTAAAGTATGTCATGAATTGGAAACCGTCTCACACAAGGCAGAACACACACACAAAAAAGCAACCATGTTCTTAACTACGGCTTAATGTACTCACCAGGTTAGCATACAATTATTACTTTTTTTAAGGAAGGCAAATTAGCTCCCAAATTAAAGCTCTGAAAATATACTCTAAAAACAATGATCTGAATGCCATAGCATTCTGACAAAGAAAAAAATAACTACACCAAAACCCTCTTTGGGCATATTACTGAGAGGGATTTCGGCCAAACGTGTCTCACTGCTTTGTGGTGATAGATCGGTTCCCTAATGCCATTGGTGCATTACTACTAATCTTTAAAATGACTTTTATTAGATGTTTGTGTTGGTGATTTTTTAAACAGGAAACAGTTCACAGGTATATTGGTAGTCTATCTCAGGTTCCTTAACCTTAGCACATTCGGGAGATGAAATCCACTCATCCTAATACTTAATGGGAAATGCTGGTATATCTGATACAGTAATCAATCTTAAAGCCATTTAAGCTTCAAATGGGTCTTCAGGATATTCATGGAACAAAATGGCAGCATTGGCAGGGGTGAGCAATGAAAGTTCATAGCTACACACTGCATTCGATACTCAAAACATACAATATCTACTGTAGTACAGGTTATCCTCAACTTACAACCATTTGTTTAGTGACTGTTCTAAGTTACAACTCACTGGAAACTGGACTTATGACCAGTTTTTCACACAACTATTACAGCATCGCCATGGTCACGTGTTAAAAATTCAGGCATGGCAACTGGCAACTGTATTTATGACAGTTGTACTGGCCTGGAGTCAACGAGCGTAACTTTCCCGGCAGCTTCCAACAATGGGAGAAGTCAGATTCACTTAACAACCACATGTTTCACTTAACAATTGGCTTGATTCACTTAACACCGTGGCAAAAAAAAGGTCATAACATGGGGCACCACTCAACTGTGTTGCTTAGCAACAGCTCAATTGTGGATGTAAGTTGAGGGCTATATATGTATTGGCACCAACTAAGTATTTCATGTGCCATACCTGGGGTTGCTTCAGTGTACTTCTAAATGAACAAACAAAAGTTCACTAATTTTGAAAGGTATTAAATGAAGGCAAGCGATATAGAATTAGGCATGCGGCAGCTACAGCTTGAAAGGATCTGTTCAGACATCATCAGCATGCTTTTCCTGCTTTCATCAGAATAAAGTAGTTTGCAGCATTGTGTTTGGGCCATGCATGCGATGTAACCAATGCAAAAGTGCATGGAGCTTGTGTCATAACTAGAAATGGAAGGCCTGGAAAAAAAAACCTGGAAAAAATTGGGCAAAGCCATTTTTTTTTCCTGGAAAAATTGCAAAAAAAAAAGTGTGGAATGTGGTCTTTTCCAATGATAAATAATATATCTATGACATGGTATTCAAATTATACAATATGAAGACCTTAATGGAAAGATTTCTGAGACTGTTGATGGTTTCTTTCTTTTTTTGTGTTGTTGCTTTGAGGGAAGGGGGATTGGATACCTGTTTACTGCGGCCTAATAACTTTTTTTTATATACACTGCATTTCACGCAATTTGTAAAACTACTCCACACTGAACTTTTTTAAAAAAAAATTCCAAAATTTCTATTTTTTTCTGGAATATTTTTTTTTCCCTCATGGCTTCAAAATTTCCGGAAAATTTACATCTCTAGAACATCTAAGACTGTTTGCATCAGTAGACACCTCTTATCTTTCCCTACAGAGTACTACTGATTGGCTGTGGGTCGGTAGTGAGTTAAAAAAACATTCAAGAAAGCTGAAGGATGTATGGAAGATAGGAAAGGTTATACTGAATCTTTTTTTAAGGTTCCTTTCAACAGTCTAAGAGGGCAACAGTTAACTGATCTCTTCAAGGAGTCAGAAATTCTTCAGATGTCATTTTGAATGAAGACGGTTTGAAGAAAGCACAGTGATGATAAGCAGGTACCAGTGAGAAGAGAATGCAGTATTGCATAAGCATATCAGATCCCAAATAACTGTGGCCCTGTTTTTAATTCTCTTACTCTTTCAATTTGAGGCACACCATCAAGATAAATAAAGCAAACAATTCCAGGCTACAGAATAAGCCAATATCAAAATCATTGAAAGCGACATGAAAGCTCTTTAGGCGAACATTTGGAGGTTATCAGGATAAAAAAAAAAAAAAAAACCCACTGTATATTTATCAGAAACTTAGCCCACCATGCTTTAGCCTTCCTTAACTCCATGTGCATTTGAATAATTCAAGAGAGCTAAGGCAGTGGACTACGGTTTGCAGCATTCGTTATCTGACTGTGCTAGCATAATGACTATTAAACATTTTATTTCTCCTGGCTGCTTTTTACCTCTCTGACAAAATGGTTTAAGTGAGCCATTGCAAATATATTGAAACATGATAGTGCAAAAGGATGGTCTTGGTGTTCCAGCTTGGCCTAGGATCAAATATACTTCTGATCTGTGCTATGCCTGGTGTTGTGCAGCTTTGCAACACTCTAAAGGCAGTGATTGGTGGATATCTCAGAACAAATTCCAGTCCGTCCAATGCTTCCAGCGCATGGAAAACTTCCTCTAATGATATGTACAAATGCTCTGTTTACTCCACTACATTTTTCTTTTTAGTGTACTGCCAACCAATGGCTTTTAAAAATAATTTCTTGATACAATAATTTATCAGTTTACTGTTTACCTAGTGGCCACTGGGGCACCAAAAAGTAAAAGCTTGGTACCCTTGGGCACTGTCTAGTGGTCATTCATGTTTGTGAAGGAGATGAAATCAATGAAATAGTGCTGCTAAAGGAACTGGTAGTTGAGAAAGAGATCTAGTTGTGGTGATTGGTGTGGGAGCTAGAAGAAATAATGTGAAGAGAGGAAGCTAGGAGCCATGGGTCCCAGGAAGCCCCCTCTAGTGGAAAGAAATGACCAATCATCTTGGGTACAGGAATATAAGAGCTGTACAATAGAAGTACAAAAGTATGCTTATTAAGTTACGCTTGTTAATTATACTTGTTGGGAGCCAGTTTGGTATAATGGTTAAGGACTCAAGCTAGAAAGCAGGAGACCCTGAGTTCTAGTCCCTTTAGGAGTTTGGGCCATTCATCTCTCTCAGTCCTAGAAGAAGACAATGCAACACTTTTCAAAAAATCTTGTCTAGAATACTTCAGGGACTTACCCAGTAAGTGTCTAAAAACCAGATATGATTGGAGAGGCAGGAAAAACCATTGTTAAACCAGGCAGAAGTTGCTTAGTTGAAAGGCTTTGTACTCTCAAGGTCAGCTAATTGACCAACCAATTAAAAAAGAAGAAAAAATGGCAAAGGAAGCTGGAGTTCCAGTCTCCATTACAACCAAGAGAGAACTGAAGAGTAAGCAAAAAGATCAGAAGCAGGCAGACCCAACTGGAGCCAAAGTTTGCAAGCTCTAAGCACATCATCCAGGCTGTCTTTTTGATGCAATCAGTGTGGCTTATATTCCTTCAATAGCATGTTGAAGTGGGATATTAAGGAAGACACCACTTCCAGAATGTAGGATCTGTGCAGATGTGCAGATATTAGATATAGATTGAGGAAAGTGAACTTTGATATGCTCAGGAAATAGTTAATGAGACAAAAAAGGTCTGTGGACTTACCCAAAATTGTTGTACATCAAGGTTTATTTTTCGGGATGCGATAGTCAGATCGAAAGTTGCAGCTTTCTTTCTGGGGAAAAAAGTGCATATCAGAGCAAGCAGCATTTTGTGGCTCTAAGAAATGTAGAAATGCTGGGATGTATGTTTTGCTTCCAGGTGAAATTCAAATTTCTTGTAGTCTTCCATGGTTTCTCAGTAAGTGCCAAGAGGCTGAGTTTAGTTGAGATGGATAAGGCTACAAGAATTGTAACTGTAAGAATCCACACAACTATTATGTTGCAAACAGAATGGTATAAAAACCTCTAAGTCTTTGCTATCATTTATAGCATTAGATTCTGGCAGTCCAGATCTAGCAACCCTAATTGAGGATTACTAACCCATATTCTTTTTTCTTGTCATTGACATTCACATATCAAGTTATTCTGAGTTTGGCTGATCTTGCCATTGTTAATTAGGATTATGTTATTTACAAGCTATAGTTAAATCATGCCATGATTTACTGAGTTTATTGTTATGAGGAGACTAGCATACAGAGTAGAGAATGATATTATTGTAATGCCATCCAATCTTCATAAGAATAAACTGCCAGCTTCCTAGACAGAATCCCATTTCTTTCATCTTTAACAGAATATCTACACTGGGACAGGCATAACTTTTACCACAAAATGAAGGCAGATGCTCCAGCACCTTTCCTCCTAGAAAAAAAAAACTTGTCTGTTTACAATGAAAGGAATACTCAAGAGAAACGAGAAAGAACTGTCTGTTCTTAAGCTAACGAAAAGAGGTGGGATGTATCACTTTCTATAACCACTAAAATTATCCCAAAAGTCAGGTCTAGCAAAATCGCATTATTTTAATTTCTTTTTTTCTGAGCACTTAAGTCCAATGTTTTAGTAACTTTGAAAAAGTTCAGTGATTGCATATATTCAGTTGGATGCATATTTCAGGCTATGCATGACACTCTTTTCCTTTAAATCTCTGAAAAATATATATGTTATATTTCATGCAAGAAATTCTATGGAATCTGGAAAGAATTAAACAGATTAGTGCATTCTGAGGTTTTCTGGATTTTTTTAAAAAAATATTTTTTTAATAGCTATTATACACTGTAAATGGATGGCTCTATATGGAGCACTTGTCGCAATGCATTTACAATTTTTAGATTTAAAATTAAGAAGTGACTTTTTATAACTTTTTTTTTTAATGAAGTTTATTTTTCTTCAATTTTGTGATATCATTTGTTTCCTAGAGGGGAAAAGACGGATGATATCTTTAGTTACATGCCATGATGCTATGTGACTATGACTATGTGGTAGTGCTTAGATAGTATTTCATTTTTTAGCTTTTGATCCACCAGAACAGCAGGGGATCCCTATCTTTCTCACCAATGAAGGTTGGGGGTAGGACGCATGTGAGTTTCCCTTGCAAATTAAGTGATGGTGACAAGAACTACAAAGTCATTACTCCAGGGCAGGCAAGGTGTAGGATATGAAGTTTCAGAGGATTCTAAGAGAGGAAATGTGTGATGCAATGGGCTGAGCCCTGCTCCTACAGGATTTATCCTATGTAAACCAAACGCAGAGATAGGCAGATGTATTTGGAAGTAGGCAATATGATTTTGAATCACGAAAAGATTTACATTTCTTAGGTTTTGATTCCTTTCAGCTATTGGATTGTATATGATTTTGATTTTCGGCTGTTACAGGAGAGCTCTGTAAAACAGCAGGAAGTCTACCTCCAAAGAAGAGGAAACAAAGAAAGACATAAATATGGAAACCATGCAACTAGAGAGAGAGAGAGAATCCAATCTATTTGGACACCAGCATTTATGCAAGGGTTGAAATACTATTTCACCTTTTTTATTTCTCTCAGAAAGAGATTTAGGGACACATTTTGCCAGATGGTAAAAGCAACAAGTGCAGCTTAAAAGCAACTTGCAGTAGGAAGGAGGCGAGACAAGCGAAGGTGGTAGATTAATAGAGTTTTGGCCCCTTGCTATCTGTTTTCCACCATCCTTTCCGTAATAGGTTCGAGGAAGCTTAAGGCCCTTCTGTGCAGGAGTAAGGGATTCCATATGAAATGGGGAAGATGAAAGCGAGCGGTTCAGCAAAACTGCATCTGCTCAGCTTTGCAAAGCTGATCCCGACATTAGATCTGCCATTTCAAGAAGTTTTCTAGCAACAACAACAACAAAATAAGTTATAAAATTCATAGCTGTAGGTTAGTCGTCTAATGCCTGCCAGGGAGAACAAGAAAATGCTCTTGCTGCTATTGAACAGTTGAAAAAGCAAGTGGAAAGGTTTCAAGGCTGAAATCCTGAAAACAGAAGATAAGTTAATGCGGGTCATTGAAGGAAGCACAATATGTGGATAAAATCTTTGTCTTCAGTTCTTTTAATTTAGGTCTAGGGGTGGTGTCTATGTCAGTTCAGGCATCTCTCAGTTTCTTATTTTTGCAAAACTGCCTAACTTATTTAAGACTTGTTTTAAAACTTGGCAGTATATTTTCTATAATCTTATGCACATTCTCTCTCTCTCTCCTCTATACCTCTCCCTATGCACACAGATGACACACAAACACACACAGAGTGTTTTTGATCTATACAGATTTCCAATTTCCCTAGATATAATGCATTTTTGTATTCGCCCCCCCTTAAATATACACACATTTCTGCAGACTTTCTTCCTAATATTCTTTTGTTTTGTTTTGTTTTTTGAAAAATAATGAAAACATTGCAGTGATGGAATAAAAGTGACTTTTCAATGATACTAAGTATAGTTCATGCATTGGATTCATAATAAAAAAACACTTAAGTTTTTTTTTTTTGCCAGAAACAAACAAAAAAAATCACCTTAATTCTTATCTCCCATCAGATGCATTTAACAGCCTTCCAAAACTGTTAATTTACATTATCACATGCCAAACTTCTATCACAACCATATTAATGAAGTAATAAAAAGGAGTGTCAACCACAATGGATTGTTCTTCTACTATATTGCAATCTATCAAAGTTTAGGCAGTGATTCTAGTCAAGTATCTTTTTCCTCTGGCCACGTTGTGCAATAAATACAATTTACATTTGTTAAAGTTAACATGAGAAACTTTAAGATTGATTATTTACAATCAGAGAAATAAAGGTAGTAAGAGCAACCACCGCAGTAGGTCTAAACAACTGAAACAGTCAGTTTGCAAAATCGTAGCATAGCATTATGATTTAAAATTTGCCAGCCTGCATGAGCCTCCTTTTTTTAAATCGCAATGCTAATAACTGTAGTGCCTTCCAAACTAATATTATTAACAGATGGGTCATTTCAGCTTCATGTTTAGTATTTAATTATATAAAAACACAGAAAGAAAACACATTGTCTTATTACTCTATAACTATTCCTCCTTCTTCCGTTTTTAAATGGAAGTGAGTGCAGCTATGAATTTATAAAAGAAAGATTGGATGGAAGCAATTTTGGATGGTTCAGGAACTATAGCACAGCAGATTGGCCAGCTGGATCACAATACAACACAGTTATAATTATCTTTAAACCCATGCAAACCATGAGCTTAAGATTCATAAATCTGCACTGGATGGTGCCTTGATCTATGGAAAAATCTCTCCAAATGTATTATTAAATAATGCAATTGCAAAGAGAGGCTTGTTTAATAAGCTCTTGGTGGTCTGAACAATGCGGTAGTACAACTGAGAGAATGTGGGTTTAATTGAGAGAGAGCTGGCTCACAAAGTATTGTTCAAACACACACACTTTTGACTAAGTCAGGTCCCTTCTTCTCTGGTGACTTACAACTGATTACTTTAGCTTGGGGAGATGAATAAATAAGATAACATTTGAGAAATAATCTGTTTAGGTAAGCACAAAACCTGGCACTACAGTTTTTCTAGATTGTATCATGTTGGAAAATAAGCACAATGTTTCACATATTCAAGTGAATTTGGCACATGTCGCCATTATTGGACAATAAAAATTGCAAAAGAACATGGAACATTATTTGGGGGGGGGGTAGAGTTGAACTGCATAATTAGCAACTTACTCTTCAATTCAATTCTTGAATCCTTAGTTCCATTAGATTGCAGAAGGCAATAATGTCCACCAATTAATCTCTTTTCTTTTGCCTCATCTAGTGTTTTTTCTAATAATTTAAATGAATAAATGTCTGTATGTCTGTATTTATGTATGTATGATGTATGTATGTATTTGTGGCCACCCATTTCCACAAGATGACTATAGGTGGCTTATAATGTTAAAAAGCTAAAAACTATACAATAAGACAAATAAAATACTGTAAAAATACAATCCCAAAGATGCTTTTTCATGAGGCTTTCTGTTTTTCTTTGAAGACATTTCACTTCTCATCCAAGAAGCTTCTTCAGCTCTGACTGGATGGTGGGAATGGAAGGATTTAGTATTTCCTTGCAGACAGCTGGTCATTTGCATTATTTTAGAAAGTCGTTGATGCTACCTGAAGATAGACATCATTTGTCTTCAGTACTAAACACATCTTTCAAATTATTCCAAGAAGGCTCTACACCCATTGAACTAGCCAGGTGCCCTGATGACACAGATAAACTCCAGGTGGTATCAACAACTCTCTAAAAGAATGCAAACGACCAGCTGTCTGCAAGGAGTATAAATCCTTCCATTCCCCACCATCCAGTCAGAGCTGAAGAAGCTTCTTGGATGAGAAGCGAACAACTTCAAAGAAAATCAAAGTCCAAGTTGCCTTGTGAAAAAGCATCTTTACAATAACTATGACCTGGATGACTGAGAATCTCCATAGACATGTAAATACTCAAACGTAACTAAAAGATGAGAAGGAGGAAATTAGATGAGCAGGAGAGGAGGTGGGATCTGTTCTTAATTTATCAAGCATCCTCAATATAAGTCCCTCTCCCACTGGAGCCACAAGCCAATTGGCAGAGCCAAGCCTTTTAAGTTCTTGCGGATTGTGTCAGGAGGGTTGGAGCTGACCTCACTCATGGGCAAGAAGTTCTAAAGGACAGTGCAATGGCATAGAAGGCTCCTTCCTGGACCCCAGAATATCCTGACCAATGGGGCCCACAGCATGCCTCCTCTGCGGGCGGTGGGGTGGGGCCAGGCCAATCCAAGTGGGAGAGAGGGACCCTCAAATAGCCTGAACCATGCCATAAAGGGCTTTAAAGGTGATTACCAACATCTTGAATTAAACCGAAAAACCCACAGCTGGGTCCAGCTCACGGAGCGTGGTAATACATGGGCCACCCTTGAGCCCCAAAAACTGTTCACACTGCCGCACTCTGCAGCAGCTGTAGCTTCCAAATACTCTTCAAGGGTAGTCCCATGTAGAGCAATGACACAAAGGACATTAGAATTGGTTGGTACATCATACCACATTTTTTTTTATTTAAACTTCTAGAACTAACTCCAATGAATTTGAAAAACAACAACAACCCTATGATGTATACAGCAGATAATACTTGATCACAGATATCTTTAATCAAGAATAACAATAACCCTTACACTGCTTTGGGTGTGCATGCCTTTAGTCAGACTTCACTTCTGGTGACTGTTGGAGTAGTCTGCAGTTTTCTGCAAGTGGTTTACCATGCTTTTCTCCTACAGCTGAGAGGAAGGGAGAACTGGCCCAAGCTTTACGCTCAGCCAGAGATAAAATTTATGGTCTCTTGTTTTTTAGCCAGGTGCCTTAACCTTTACACCAATCTGCGTCTCTATTCTACATGGATGTACAGGTAGCTCGACTTACAACACAGTGACGGTTCGAAGCTACCACGTGACTGAGAAAGGACTTATGACTGATTTTCATACTTAATAACAGTTTCAGCATCCCTAAGGTCAGGATCAAAATTCAGATGCTTGGTTCATGTTTGTGCTGTCACAGTGACCTGGGGTCAGTGATCCCATTTGCGACTTTCTGACAAGCAAAATCAATGAGGAAGCCAGATTCACTTAACAACCATTGACTAACTTAACAACTGCAATGATTACTAACAAATATGGCAAGAACGGTCGTAAAATGGGGCAAAACTCACTTAACAAATGTCTGCTTAGCAACATAAAATGTTGGGATTAATTGTGGTCGTAAGTCAAGGACTACTTATACACTAATGCTTTCATGTTTTTGGAGAGCTTGGCAGAAATGTACTTTAAAAAGCCATCTTCCTTTGCTATTCTTCTCTTTGCCACTGCAAATAAATGATTGTGCCTGGCGCGCAGTCTCTTTCACTCTTTTTTAGTTTAAAAAAATTATCCAAAAACTATAGTGTGGTTCAGTCACAGCTTTTTACTATATCAAAATACGTAAACTTCTGTCAGCTATAAAGATAAATCTGTAAAATATATTACTTTCTTGGCAGTTCCTAGTCATTGATACTGCAAATATCTTTAATTTTCATCTGGCATCTTTTTTTTTTTTTTTACTATGCTGAAGTTGTCATAGTTAAACCTTAGAATATGCCACACTCATTGAATTAAAGCTATTTTAGTGACAAAGTGATGATGATGATTATTATTATTTTAGGTTTTCTAAAAGGTAGTTTTAAATGCAACATAGACATCTCACTGAGTGAAATTGTGTGTGCAAATTTTAGGGAAGTAGGGCTTTGGAAGAAGGAGAGAACAGATTATTTCGTTTTCAATAATGGGGAGGCAGGTATCTTTCAACTTCTACTCTCTTCCGCCCATCCAAAAAGTTTCTTTTTGCTTTTTTATTCTGTCCTGGATTTTTATCCTTAGTGTATATAATGAGCTTTGGAAGTGTTTATTCTCTGTGTTTATAAACATATAACACATTTTTTGCTTCCATTAATAGCATTAGAAGAGTTGATCTGGCTGTGGTCATACTTAGCGTAGACTCAACTAAGTTCCTCATTAAGAGTTTTCTGAAATTTGATGAGGACAGTAGAGGATTTTCAATATACAATATTTATACAATATTGTACTGAAACAGCATTCATGAACCTTGGTGTATAGTCATGCTGGCCACATGACCACAGAAAATGTCTTTGACAATGCTTGCTCCCTCGGCCAAGAATGGAAATTAACAGCAAGCCCTAGACTCAGACACGACTGGGCAAGGAAACCTTTTTCTTTTATTTGTTCAATGTTTTCATGACTTGCAATTTGTAAATAAACCTGGAGGTTATTGTTTCTGTCTCAGCCCTACGTGAGTCCTTGTTAAGCTCACAAGGAGAAACCCCTCTCAACAAGCAGGCTGGAAACCGCAGGAAAAAACCAATCCCTTTATTTTCACAGACCTGAGTCAATGTCCAAGTCAAACACAGTTCACGAAACTCGATCCTCAACACGAACGTTGCCTTTGGCAACCAGCACCTCCCACACCTTCCCTTTTATTATGCAGCCAAGGCATGGCTTCCTAATGCCTTCTCCTTTGCCTTTGGAACAGCCCATTGGATTCCTCTGTCCTACTCTCTTTTTTTGCCGGTGTTTACATGCATCCTGGATATCTCCTAGCTGTGATTCATCACTGTCCAACTCAGACTCCCAGTACAGCTGTGTCTCAAGCCTGAGCGGGAGTAGAGGGGCCAGGCTCCTTGTCAGACTGTAAGTCTTGGAGCTCCTCAGAGCCTTCCTGACTCTGATGTCAACTCCAAGCCCCTCCTCCTCTCTGATTCCTCAGACTCAGCTGGCGTGGCAAGGAATCACAACAGTTATGATAGGACAGACCAAAATCACAAGGAAGTTCAGTCAAAGATAGTCCAAATACTCATTTGCAGAGACCACAATGGGATCATGGAATGTGAAAAAAAAACAAAACAAAAAAAACAAAGGAAACTTGAAATTGTGAAAGTGAAACTGTATATTAAATTGGATGCTTAAGGTATCAGTGAATAATATAAGTAGCTGTTGAGTGCTTCTTTTAGATTACTTGAGACTTTGACCTTCGGAAACAATTAAAAATCTGGCTCTTTACTCAGTCCCAGACTGGACTGAGACTATAATTGGACTATAATAGTATTGCAATAAATAATTAGTAAAAAAAGGGAAGTCATTGTATTAAGTTAGGCAGATGCCATCTAAAGTACCTTCTGCATTTCTGGACCCTACAGTTTGAGAAAAGTTCTGAGAATGGAACATGTTCAAAAAGAGAATGATCAGGAGACTGCAGACTAAGTCTCACAAGAATACAGTACAGATAGTCTCAGCTTATGACTACAATTTAGCCCAAACTTTTCATTGCTAAGTGAGACAGTTTTGTTAAGTTTTTTCCTTTTTACAACCTTTATTCCCACAGTGTTAAGTAATTCACGCATTTGTTAGCTAGTCACATGGTTGTTTAAACGGATCTGACTTCCCCTTTGACTTTACTTGTCAGAAGGTGATCACATGACCCGGGATACTGCAACCGTCATAAATATAAACCCGTTGCCAATCATTCAAATTACATAACTGTGGGAATGCTGCAACGGGCTGGATGAAAAAAAAAATCATAAGTCACTTTTTTCAGTACTGTTGTAACTTCAAACGGTCACTAAACAAACTGTCGTAAGTCGAGAACTGGGAAAGAGCCTTAAGAATGAAAGATCAGAATGGCTGTATGGATAAGTCACTAAGTAAAGGTTTGTATGTATATTCATGATATGAAACTTCGGTCTGCAAGGAAGTCACGCAGTATCCAAAATCTGTTTTATATTAATAATATTTTTTTAATTTTAATTTTTTGTAATTATAATCAGTTTTTTATATTTATAATGTGTGTCAGTTATCTTGATGTAAGTTGCTTAGAGTTGCCTTGAACTCTGAGATGGGCAGCAAATAAATTTGATAAATAAATAAATAAATAATAAGCATAGGGCATGGAATATGGTATTTGACTTACAGGAAAACAAATTGCATTTGAAGGGTAAGGGAAAAATAAACTTTCTTAAGTGTAAGAGCAGAGAGATGTTTGATTTCCCCTTCATTGGAAGTAGAAGCTAAATAGCCATCTATCTTGAATATTTATTTGAATTCGAGACTGAGCAGAGTGTTAGGTTTGGTGACCGAAATGATCCCTTTCCATTATATTATTCTATAGTTTTAGGATTCTTCTATTTCAGACATGATTCTAAACTCCTTATGTTACTGATAATTGACCTGTCCTCTCTCTCTCTTATGGATTCAGAAAAAAAGATTTTTTTTTTATAATTGTTAGTTTGTGCCCACGCTACTGAAGCTACAAATATCTATATCTGTATCATCTATATCTATATAAATCTATCTTTGATGTTGATGTTGAATGTTTAGAGATTTGATGCATCAAGTTATTTTTTTAAAAAAAATAAACAAAGGACAGAAGGCCTAATAACTTATTATTCATATTTTTTTGAAGAGAGAACTGGGAAATGAAGCTTTACTTGAGGCTTCTCTTTGAGGCAGCAATGGGATGCATTGTGCTCAAATTCATATTTCCTAGATCAGTGATGGCGAACCTTTTAGAGACTGAGTGCCCAAACTGCAACCCAAAACCCACTTATGCATCGTCGAGTGCCGGGTGGGTGTGGCCCATTGGGTGGGCGTGGCTGCGGTGGTAACGGCAGACTGGGTGGGACTACTAAAAAGTTCAATCAATCAATTCAACTTTTGCAAGATCTTTTTTTTCCCCGCGAGAAGTTGAAATTGACTGATTGAACCTTTTTTTTTTTTGCACACGGCGGCGGAGGCCTAAAGCGAAAAGGTTTTATAAAACCCAGCTGAAGGCCTAGGACTGGGGCTCTGAGTGCTGCCTCTGGCACCCGTGCCATAGGTTCGTCACCACTGTCCTAGATATTAATTACTCCAAATCTTTCTTCTAGCATTCTACATCACAGGACATAAGAATCCCCAGGTCTCTCCTGAAGTTAAAATCCATACAATCCTTCATTTTAAAATAACATCTAAATAAGTTTAGAATAAAATATATTGAAGGGGAAAAAATCAAAGGTATTATTGGAGAATATTAATTATTATTGGAGTTATTACGAGAGGATATGAATTAAAAATGCTCTGGTGCCATGTGACAGATTTCAGCCTATAGATCCCAAAACAACTTGAAATCTTTTAGTAATTAATAGCAAAGAGGCATCGTTAGGTTGCCGCTATTCAAATCGCTGCTTCTAGGTATCCCTACTACATGGATATTTTTAGTTTAATCATTGAGGCACCTAATGTATTTAATTCTTTTAAAAGATTGATATGACCGCCCATCTTGAAACAACTCTGGGCAATTTGCAAAAGCAATAAAACTACAAAAACTTTTATAAGCCTATAAATTAAAAAAAAAAAAAACAATGCCTCAAATGCCCAGAATGCATCAAGAACCACCCACAGGATGCATCACTTTACTTCTGCCTGACCCTACCTTATGGAACGCCCTCCTCCAGCAATCCAGCCCCGGGCCTCAATCTTCTGGAACATTTTAAAAATCTGGCTCTTTACCCAAGCATTGTTCTTCTCGTTTAATCAGGAGGGAGATTTTGATAACCTTGAGTCCAATGTAGGACGTGGGAGGAGGTAGGAAATTAGGGGCTTATTACTAAGTAGAAAAGTCGGGCTGTATTGTAATTGATTTAGCAACCACAAAGCAGACCCAGAAATACCTAACAGTCTAGTTTTTTATACCTGTCCCATTAGGATGTGCATAATTGAACTTACTAATCTGATCTGCATTTGCAAAGCCGAGAGGAATATTATGACATATTCTGATCCTGAAATGATTACGGGAATATTGTGAACTATTGAAGGAAAAAAAAAAAAGAATTTTCAGCAGTAGAAGAAGGGGAAAAAGTAATCAAGGCAGAAATATTTTGGGATGGTTCTCTTATTACAGCATCATAAAAGTGATGAGAGCACTAACCATTACACTGCCAGGAAAAAACAGACAACTGGAAAATCCTGATGATATAACCCAACAGTCTTTTATTCTCTCTCTCTCTCTCTCTCTCCCTCTCTCCACCCCTCCCCCTTCTCTGGACTTTTTTTTTTTTTAAAATCAGTTGTTGTAAAAAAGCACACCATCAAAACTATTTTGCAATGAGTCAACCAACGTGGTGTACCAATTAAGAACTCTAATGAGTGAAACCAGTGCTTTTTTTGTAAAACAAAAAGGTGCCGGAACTCACACATGTCATACAACCCACTTTGCCTACCCTATAAGGTTCCATCCAAAAAAGGTGCCAGAACTCCGTTCTGAGCGTTCTATGAGAAAAAAAGCCCTGAGTGAAACTAAGATAAATCTATTTCAATACCAAAACAAAGATATCAGAATTGTTCAATGGACAATTATATTTTGCCCCTTCCTCATATCTTCTTTTAACAGCAATAGCGAAGGAAAAGATTTTCCTGAAAACATGTGATGAACCTGGTTTCCGGTAAGGTGTTTATTATGTACTTTCCATCTGAGCAGACAATCCTCTTTTCTCTACACAAAGGTGGCTTACAAACACCCAGAAGCTGCACGTGAACCTCTCATTTGTCTTATATGTATAGAGGGACCTATACCACCACAAAGTTCCTAGACAATCCATCATATTTATTTGCTAAATTAATTTACCTTTTCCCCCCTGAAAGTTGTTTCTTCTTTAAGAGCTGACAATGCAACATCTCCTTGGTACTCTTTGCCACCCTGGAAAAACTAGGGCAGAAAATTAATGGAAGCATGAGAGCAATTCTCAGCCTTTTGAGATCAAGAAACAGACACCACCAGAACTACTGGAACTCTATAGCTATAGTGTATAATAACAGAAACCCTAAAGCCTGACAGACTTTCTCTCTGCTCCCTTTTGTACTAAAAGAAATCAAGTTGGGATTATACTGATTTTGTTGCTCACCCCGTTTTCCTTCCCAGGGCTAAGTAGATATTTATCTAACTGTTCTTGCATTCCATTTTCAAGGTTAGCTCCACAGTCCTCTACAATTTTCTGTAAGAAATTTCTTGCAAATTATATCCCTTTCTGGCAGGATGAATTGCCTTCATGGTCTCAAGGTTAAAGGGGTTTTGCTTTGTTTTTCTATATGCCAGAACCAGGCTTGGTATCGTGTGGACCCTGAGAAGCTCCATGTCTAATGAAAACACCTGTATATAGGCATGTCTGCCTTAGAGCTGAAAATATACAAAAGGGAACATCTCAAACAATGCTGGAAGAGGTGCTGGAGTTGCTTTGTATGGTGAAAGCTGGAGATACTGTTATATTAAGAAACTTGTGGAGGAGGAATAGGCACACATGAAGAACTATCAGGGGCAAGCGAGTTCAAGAGAGAGAGAGAGATCTCCTAAGCATCTGGCTGATGGAAAGGACCGCAACTTTTGAGAACATCAGCAAGGTTAGCTTTACAAAGATACTAGAGTCTTGCAGTCCCAAGAAATATTTGTTTTTCCATCTCCCCGCCAATATTACAAACATCAAAGAGGGGAAAAATAAAATAGATAAGTAACTTTTAAAAAGCTCCGCTTGGAATTTTCTGTATAGAAATGTATTTGTTAAGGCAACATTACTTTATCTATTAGAAACAAACACACACACACACACACACAGAGAGAGAGAGAGAGAGAGAGAGAGAGAGAGAGAGAGAGAGAGAGAGAGAGAGAGAGAGAGAGAGAGAGAGAGAGAGAGAGAGAGAGAGAGAGAGAGATCAATGCACATTATCTACCTAAAAATACCAAATCTATAAATATGTAATATGTAATTTAAAGAAGAACAATGTCTGTCTGTCTGGAAAATACCTATCCCTTTTTCTTTTTCTCCTGAAACTCAACTGATACAAGGAAAGAGCTGAGCTGCAAAACTCCAGATAACCAATAGGTGGCAGATAATCATGTCTCTTTGCTACCATCTAGTGTTACCTGGATTCTTGCCCCCCCATTTATGGTAACCCTAAGTACAGGAAAGGATTAAATAAAACAAAACTCCTCCACTGAGGTCCTTTTATGCAAATCTTGCTGCTCTCCCTCTCACTTCCAATATTAATAAGGAAAGTAAAAGGACTGCAAATATAGCACTGATCGTGGGCAGTGGTGGGATTCAGCCAGTTCGCACCACTTCGGCAGAAACGGTAGATAATTTTTTGTTGCCCAGGCCCAGAATGGACTTCTGGAAGTGGCATCCACACAGAGATCCAGTTGTTCACATATTTGAATCCCACCACTGATCGTGGGGATTTGTGGGAAACTTTTG
The DNA here is from genome assembly GCA_023970755.1 of Azemiops feae. Classification (NCBI taxonomy): domain Eukaryota; kingdom Metazoa; phylum Chordata; class Lepidosauria; order Squamata; family Viperidae; genus Azemiops; species Azemiops feae. Next base: position 1,676,248 of record JALGBA010000118.1, on the reverse strand, counting down.
GGATGGGATCTAGCGTGTCCCCTGATTCATTTGGGAGTGGAGGAACAATTTTTTTTAAATGAGGATACGCAGTTTGATGAAAAGACAGGAAAATGTATAGCTCCCTTATCACTCTTTTTGAGCCAGAAAACTAAATTCTTTCCCCCCAAGCTAAGGTATCATCTAAAGAACAGTGCATCTTAAAAACAGTGAAGCTCAGGTTCCATCTGCCTCATTTATTTAGTTTTGATTCTGATAGTTTCCAAAATCCTGCTGTGCTGAGAATGGGGTGTTTTCCCATCTGAAGCACACAAAATAAACTGTGATTCTTTTTTCAAAGCTCCTTAATCTCTGGCACATGGCACATTTTAAATTCTTCCTTAAGGAAGGCCGTCCTCTTTGAGATGAAAAAAACGGCAAAGCATCTCTGAACAGAAGGACCAGATGGCTCTTCCTGGTAACAGATCTCTCTTTATTTTTAACAGAATCAATAGTTATTTGCAAGGAACTGAGCTTGTAATATGAGAGCGAAAACATCAAACTCCTGACTTTGAGCAGCTGCAAAAGCCAGAGTCTGGTGCTATTTCCCTCCTCTAACTGAAGCACCAGCAACTTTTGTGAGGTCAATGAAAGTGACCCTTTTCCCTGTTGGCAAACCACACTCCACAATTTAAATTCATCAATACAATACTCTTCTTTTGCCTCACCTCGACAAACCCTCCCCGGCAACCGATTGAAGCTAATCACACAAGCCCAGTTCATGCAGCCATTAAGGAAAAAATTAAAATTAAAATGTGAATTTTATATTTAGTGTACAGTCAAGTACATTGCTTTGTTCAAATCAAAAGAAAATAAAGCATCCTCTCTTGCCCACTCTCCCTGAGTAAATAATAAAGTATCTCCAGCAGGCAATTGCTAGTGGTGTTTTGAAGGGGCTACATATAAAATGGGTGAGCTTCAGATTCCTCCCCCTCCTTTTCCATGCCTTTCTTTTATAAGAGACATCACTGAATCCCCTGCAAAAGGCTAATTAGTTACAAAGGAATGTTACTGCCTAAATGTAATTTACAATCTCTTTGGCCTAGATCACCCACATGACAACAATGCATTAGCACCGATGGCCACACCTTACAAGGCTTCCAGTTCCTTTTTGGGAAAAGGAATTGCCACATTATTCGTTCCCACCTGTGTTACATCTTCCCTTCAGAGGGGTTTCATGTGCATGACCCTAATTAAAATACTGCTTTTGCAAAAGAACTGCCAGAAGACATGCAGAATTCAATTATCGCATAGATGTAATACCCACTTTTATAACACAGAGGAAACAAAAAAGAATGCAAGCTGATCCCTGCTAATGGAAGAGCCTCTAAGCCCCCCCCCCTTCCAGCCGGCTTCAAGCCTTGAGGGTTAAAATTCTCTGGGATTCATTATGTTTTCTGGAATTGCTGATAGAGAGAATAATGATTTCTACCTAATGGGGGAAACTATTGGGCAAGTCTTTGATGAAACAATGAAATCCAGTCCATTGAGAGTTGTAGGCTTTAGAGCCAGGGGGGGAAAAATCTGCAATTTTTCTTTTAATTTTTGCTGGTTAGATCTCCCAGCTTTCTTCCTGGATTTCAAAAAGTTATTGATGGCTATCAATTCATCAACATTTGGTCAACAGACAATATTCAGATTTTATTTGACTCAAAGTGAGTTTTATAACTCAAAAACAATTTGAAACTTCTCTTCCCCTCTTTCCCCAAATCCTAGACAGACTCCTGGTCCATGACTGCATTAGGTTATCACTTTTCTTTCGAAAAAATTGCTTTCTTTCAGATGAATCTCCATCATCAGAGTATTGTTGCAGGACTGCTGAATCATTTCTCCAAAGAACTCAAATGTTCAAATAAATGGACAGCTTTGAAATACTCTGTTTCTCCAATTTGAAGATGGGGTTCCTCCTTGTTTTCTTTTTTTAAGGTTATGATGCATTTAAAATGGCACTGTTATGTTCATCTCAATAGAATTATGCCCTTTTAGATTAAAGCTTCCTGAATTTTGTTCAGGTAGTCAAAACATATATTGGTTATTCTGTCCAGGAGAACTAATGGTGTTGTACCCTGAGCAATCAAAACTACTTCCACTCCCGGACTTCCGGTTCCGGTCACAGTGCCAGCGGTCGAGCAAAGAGTATGTTCTCTTTGCCGGCCGGTTTCCCCCCGCCGGTAGACCCTGGACAGGGTTGAAAGTCGCCCCGGAGAGGCGACCACCATAGAGGAGGGCACTCGTTGATCGCGGAGGGAGTGGCAGCTCCCTCTGCGATCCGAGCAATCACCTTTGGGCCGACGGGGAAAAGATCAGCCAGTAACATGGCCGATTACTCAGCTGCTCCAGCCGAAAGTCATAGCAACATCTAAGCAAAAAGAACCACCGTGGAAGATCCAGGTGAGACCTTTCCTTCCCTCTTGATATTTTACTCACTTCCCTGTGAAAAGCTTTTAGAAATTATTTCCCCTCTTTGAGAAAGCAGCGTTTGAATACTCGGGGAAATGAGCTGCAGAAAAAAAATAACTAATTTTTATTGTTTATTTGAGCTGCTGGAATTCGGGGGATCCTGAAGAAAAAAGAGAAGAAAAAATCCTTACTGTGACTCTCTTTCTCTGCTTGCTTGTTTTCAGCGTAAGTGGAAACCTTTAGGGAGGGGGGTGGAGTGTTTTTCTTCTCCCCCCCCCTTCTGAACAGTGTTATCTACTTCAAAAAGAAAAAAAAACCTCTACGGCTTCTGGGCGAATTTATGTGGATTGTATGGTTACAATGTAACTCTGAACTTGGCGTGAAGCCCAGACAGCACGATTGTAACATTGTAACCATTTTGAACTTTTACTCCCTGCACTTGACATGACGCCCAGACGCTTGTATCTCTTTTGGAACTTGCTTAAGTTTTTGCCTGTTGTTTTTGATTTTATAATACAAAGTATATTTTCCTGAAAAATGGATTTTTTCGCTTTAGGATCACAATATAATAATTGAGACACCCTCTGCTATTATTTCCTTGGATTATAAATTAGATATTCATAACATTGATTGGGACTTTTGCTGTTTTTATTTTTGTACTTGCTTTTTCCTATTTCGGTTTGGATTTTACATTTTATAAAATTGCAATTCAGCTTTTAAGCTGAAACTTCACTAAAAAAACCCTCCAAAGAATGGAATCCCACTCACAGCTGAACTATGGGCTTATACTAGAAAAAATCTTGGAAACAAAGGAGGAATTAAAAGAACATTTTAGAATGCTTTGGAAAAGGGATGTTCCAGAGTTAAAAACTGAATTTCAACTTACTGGACATGACACACAACCAGATTTACAACTTAATGATATGGAGGAAACATATTTACAATCTATTGAAAAGGAAGGTGCTACATTTTATATGCAAATGACGGAGACTTTGGATGACCAAAGGCAGAATTCAACTAAGACATTTATAATTCTACAAGCAACAGGAATAGACTTTCAAATACGAGACATTAAAAATGCTGACAATATGAACAAACAACGAAAAATCACCATATTGACTAAGACTGATTACATAGTGCAGACAACATTGGAAAAAAGAGAAGAAGACTATGATTGGATCCAATTGTGGAAAAATGTGTATGGCCAAATACTATGGGAGGAACTAGAGGCCCTATTGTGGAAACCTGCTTGGCACAAAAAGAAAGCTAGAATTAGGTTTAAAAGTGAGAGTTAAAATTTTATCTGACGGGTAAAAATGGCTTTTAGAGTTTTTGACTGAATTAATATGTTTGAGATTTCTAAGGTTTAAGACTTTGATCTGAGTTAATATTGATGTAAATTATTGATTTGATTATGGTCTGGAATGGCAAGATGGAAAATTGGAAAATCTAAAATTAGGAGTTGGATTATTGGTGAAACATTTAACTATGATTTATAAAAATATTTGATAGAGTATAGGAAATAGAATATAGTTGAGAAATATTAAAATACATATATATATATATATATATAATAGGTATATTATAAGTTTATTTTAGAAATAATTATTGTTTTATTATTTTAGGCTAAAATGTAAAATGGTTTTAAAATACTTAAAGTTATGTTTATCTATAAAATATGTATGTAAAATAGAATAGAATAAGAGATAGAATTTAACAGAGAAGTATAAACTGTATAATTGGAATAATATGTATATCTTAAAAACAATCTATACTATATGGGTACCCGAATTGTATACTATATGTTTATATAAGGCCAAATTGGAATATGTTAATTGTAAGTTAGTTAAGCCTGAAAACGGGTGGAAATATTATTGATATTGTGTTTTTTTTTTTTTTCTTTCTTTTCTTGACTGATAAAATAGAGAGGGAACCTTTAAAGAAGTAATTCAAATTGTTTATGTATGATTATATTTTTTACTTTGTTTCATGGAGTGCCCTATCTCCACGATGAGTTTCAAGCACTTGGTTGTAAAACAAAAAAATTCAATAAAACTTGTTATAAAAAAAAAAACTATTTCCACGCTATAGTTAAAGAGTCAGTTTAATCCAAATAATGGGTATTCTCCAGTGGTGGGATTCAAATATGTGAACAACTGGTTCTCTGTATGGATGCCGCTTCCAGAAGTCCATTCTGGACCTGGGCAACAAAAAATTAGCTACCGGTTCTGCCGAAGTGGTGCGAACTGGCTGAATCCCACCACTGGTATTCTCCCAAATCACCCTAAGCATACTAGCTATAACTTAATAGGGCTTTAAAGTTATTCCTTATCTATTCTCAGTCATCCAGGTCATGGTTGTCCCAAAGGCGCTTTTTCAAGACGCAACTGGACTTTCTTGTTTTTCTTTGAAGACATTTCGTTTCTCATCGAAGAAGCTTCTTCAGCTCTGACTGGATGGTGGGAAATGGAAGGATTATTATCCTTCCATATTCCTTCCATTATATAGGAATATAAATCCTTCCATTCCCCACCATCCAGTCAGAACTGAAGAAGCTTCTTCAATGAGAAGCGAAATGTCTTCAAAGAAAAACAAGAAAGTCCAGTTGCCTCTTGAAAAAGCACCTTTGGGGCAAGTTGTTCTCTTCTGATGATTTACTCATTAATCAGAATTAGATTTCACAAACCTTGAATTAGCTCAGGCATTCAAGCTAGCCTGCATTTATTTTTGGGCAGCAGCTAGTCATATTTTGTAATTCAAAAACAGAAGAGAAAAGGCATAGTGACTCAGTGTCATTTTCTCAGCAGCCAGTGGCATGTTCTACCCTTCCATCTTGAGCTTGTACAGGATCAAATCCTGTCAGAATATGCAGGTTCAGATTTCTGGATGATGAACCAAGTAGTGCTGTGGTTAATGAAGTTCTTGAGGGCAGCAGATTAGAAGTCAAACAGTATATCATGCTAGAATGAATGAATGAATGAATGAATGAATGAATGAATGAATGAATGAATGAATGAATGAAGAATGAATCAACCAATCAACCAATCAACCAATCAACCAATCAACCAATCAACCAATCAATCAGTCTGTGATTCCATGACCAGCTTAATGATAGAGCCAACTCAGTGTTATGCATATTATTATACTTCATTTGAATATATGTGTTCCATCTTTGGATGAGAGATAAGTAATCTCTTCCTTATCTCAAATGCATTTGCCTATTATACAGTAAGGCATATAAGCTCAAACCTATTTTTCCAATAGCATCTGAGCTTCACTAAGCTGTTCCTATAGCCCGGAATGACAGTATGGTTTATGTTGCTCCTAAGACTAATAAAAGGAATTGGGTTGCAACTAGCGCCATCAAATATATTTCTATTCCTTCCTGAGAAGTGAAAGCAGATTGAAATGAATCCAAATAAACATTAAGATAAGTTGGGATTGTGCTTTGGTCCCTCCTGTGGTCAAAGTACAGTAATTTCAGGAAGTGGGGTAGCACCCTTTCCTAGGGGAAACATATCTGGGCCCCAAGTTGCCTAGCATTTACAGAGTAAAACTATCCAGTGATTAAACTACCACCAAATAATTGGCCCGTTAATTCTTTTTAATTTTGAAAATGGTTTTAATATAACAGAATCCTCCACTTTTTACTGTTTTCCCTGCTGTTGTTTTTAATGTGATTTGTTATTTGAATGATCTGCTTTTATTATGACTTCTTCAGAGTGCACCACTCTGGAGTCCTTTGGAAGAAAGGATAGCAAATATCAACAATCTAGTAAATAATTCTTGTTTAGTTGTTCTAAGGTTGGACAAAAGTGTTACTACTTGTGAATGGTATGTCAGACAAACACGACTGCTAGTTTCCATAGGAAGGTCAGCAAAAATCTTACCAGGCACCTTTGCTCTTTCACATCCAGCAGTCAGTCAGTTAGAATCCTAATCCACCTTAGATAAAAAGAATAACTTGAATGTCCTTTGTGGCATCCCCATCAGTTCCTGAATCTAGTCCAGATGCTCTGCTGTCAAGAGCATCTGCTGAATGCTACTTCATAAAAAGTATTTCCTTCATTGGGATACAAGCCATGTGCTTCAGGGTATACTGCGTCATGTGAGACAAGCCTCATCAGTGTCAAAACATAAGAGGAACCTTTGGAGTTTTGCAAAGTTGTAGAATAGACATCTTTTTTTTTCTCAGAAGAGAGGATATCTATACTATTTTTCTGTCTGCCTCTTTCTGTCTCATATACATTGGATGCACAATCGTAATATTTACAAGGAAAAAATTAGCAGCAAAGGATATGCATTAGAATTAGAATTAGAATTAGAGAATTGGAAGGTACCTTGTAGGTCATTTATTCCAACCCCCCCACCCAAGCAGGAGATCCTACATCAGGCATGTCAAACTTGCGATGTCATGTGATGTCGCACGACGTATCATGACTTTTCCCCCATTGCTGGCAATGGGGTGGGTGTGGTTTCGGCGTGATACATCCGGCCTATGGGCCAGCAGTTTGACATGCCTGCCCTACATCATTTCTGACAGATGGCAGTCCGGTCTCTTCTTGAAAGCTTCCAGTGATGAAACACCCACAACATTGGTTGATTGTTCTCACTATCAGAAAATTTCTCCTTATTTCTAGGTTGAATCTCTCCTCGATCAGTTTCTATCTGTTATTCCTTGTCTCGCCTTCAGGTGCTTTTGAAAATAGATTGATCCCCTCCTCTCTGTGACAGCCCCCCTCAAATATTGGAACACTACTATCCTGTCTACCCTGGTCCTTCTCTTCACTAGACTAGCCATGCCCAGTCCCTATAACCATTCTTCATATGTTTTAGCCTCCAGTCCCCTAATCATCTTTGTTGCTCCTCTCTGCACTTTTTCTAGAGTCTCAACATCTTTTCTATAGTGTGGAAACCAAAATTGTTGAATTGTATTAGTACCTCATGTGATCTTGATTGAATCCCTCTGTTAATGCAATATAGGATTGCATTGGCTTTTTTGGCAGCTGCTGGCTCATATTTAATTGATTGACCACTAAGACTCCAAGATCCCTCTCACAGATACTGCTATTAAGTCTGATTTCACCCAATCTATATGTGTACTTTTGTTTTTTCTTGCCTAAGTATAAGAATTTACTTTTGTATACATTGAATTTCATTTTGTTAGATAGGGCCAAGTGTTCAAGTCTGTCAAGATCCCTCTGAATCTTGAGCCTATCAGCTAGGACAGGGCTGTCAAACTGCCGGCCCACGGGCCGGTTTCATCATACCGAAGCCGCGGCCACCCCATTGCCAGCAATGCAAAAAGAGTCACGATACATCGTGACACGTCACGTGACATGGCAAGTTTGACACCTGTGATCTAGGGTGTTGGCTATTCCTGCTAGCTTAGTATCATCTGCAAATTTGATAAGTTCCCCTTCTATTCCCTCCCTGTTTATGAAGATGTTGAAGAGTACTAGGCCTAGGACAGAACCTTGTGGAACCCCACTGCTTACTTCCCTCCTGTTAGTAAGAGTGAGGTGAGCAGTTTCTTGGTGAGCCATAACTTGGCTTCAGGCAGTTCAGCTAATATCCTCCATCTCATGAAACATCAAGATGGGATAGTTCACCTCACCTGGTGGCTTCACTTCAAAAACTGTGGTTTCTGGAGATGTGCTGGGTATGTTTAGAAACTTCCTCACTTGGCTGAAGTGAAGCAACACAGCAGCTCTGCTCTTTAGAAGAAACAGCAAAACCTGGTTTTTGTTTTGTTTTGGTAGCTTTCCGTGGGTGCTTCCTTTGGAGTCTCATCAAAGCAATATGCCTTTTGAAGCTCTTTGCATGCTTCTCTTGAACTGGGCTCAGTAATGAATAAGAGATCCATTCAGAACTGAGGCGGAATTCTGTATGAGGTGAAGTTTGGGAACTGCTTCCAAAGATAGGCTCCTCAATAGGGCTTTTACAGAAATCTAGTGTGGAAGTTGTGATGATCTGTTATTACAGTACAGCCAGATTCACTGCTGACTTTCCAGTATAAAGGAAATGAGGCAGAACAAAATAGTAGAAGGTGCTCCAAGCCACTGAGGGTACTTGAGCTCCAATATCACTTCCAAGCCTTGCACATTTAAATTGAAATGTCTTCCAGCAAGATGTTTCATGCCTCATATCCTAAATACTTTCTAGCAAAAACCCTGAGAAAAAACAGCAGCCTTGGAGGGAGCAAACAAATCTTTCTTGGTAGGGAATTCCTTAGAGTAAGGCTTGGATGAATCAAGATTTTTGTCTCCCTCCCTTAATTGTCCTGAGCCAAGAAACGGGGCCTCCAAAGTTTATATTAAAGAATAGGCAGATTCGTAGAGGTGAAAATAATATAACCTTTAAAATAACTTGGGGTTTGAGAAATATTATGTCTCCTGGCTTGGTTCCTGTTTCTGAGTGAAATAAGAATGCAACCCTTTGAAATAAAATGTGTCAACAGAAGTTGATCTCTTCATTTGATTTAAATATTCGACATTAGCTGTTTTGCATTCAATACATTTGTATCTATAGAATTTATTAGACTTTTTGAAATGTGCCTTCTTACATTGTGCATAAATTTCTTCAACATTAAAATGCATACCTTGCTTGGCTTGGCTTGCTTGCCTCTCTTAATGACAGATGGTGAATCATCCAAATTGTGGCCTCCAAATAAGCAACATGTCTCCTTTTGTGTGATTTGTATTCCTTTGTTGCCATTGCTCCACTACCAGTTTAATTCTGTTACGTGACAGCTGCAGTTGTCTCACCTTATTTCTTGACTAAAATGTTAGCACTGCATGAGGTCTGGTAGAGAAGTATAGCAGTGGTAAGTGGTTGCAAACTATACAATGTACACATCCCGCATCAGGAAATCACATTTTCTCAGCACACTGTGTGATGCTTCTGAAATAAGGACTGTTAGAACTAAGCTCTTTCCAGAGCTAAATCCTTTTGATACCAGACAAAAGACAGGTGAGATTGTTCACTCCTAAGGTAAAATCAACAGGTGTGGAGTCACAAGCACCACTTTTTTCCCTCCAATGTTAATATTCCAGAATGGCATCTCTGTTGGGAAATGTCTACTGCTAAGTATCTCATAAAGCAGATTAGATTTTAAACCTAAGTAAGATACACTGAAAGTTGCCTTTGCTTAAGAAACTTCTGGTTTTCTACCTTATTTTCAGGGAGATTTAGAATTTCTTTCCACTTTATTTGCATCAGCTGAAATGGCAGAGCTGGCCTGCCTTCTTGAATGTTTTACACACTACTCTTTATCATTCATGGTGTTCTTAGATTTCTGTGTTGACTAATTAGAGAATAGAATAGAATAGAATAGAATAGAATAGAATAGAATAGAATAGAATAGAATAGAATAGAATAGAATAACAACAACAGCAGCAGCAGCAGCAACAACAACAATAATAGTAATAGTAATAATAATAGTAATAATAGTAATAATAGTAATAGTAATAATAATAGTACTACTACTACTACTACTACTACTACTACTACTACTAATAATAATAATAATAATAATAATAATAATAATAATAATAATAATAATAATAATAATAATAATAATAATAATAATAATAATAATAATAGTAATAATAATAATAATAATAATAATAATAATAATAATAATAATAATAATAATAATAATAATAATAATAATAATAATAATAGTAATAATAATAATAATAATAATAATAATAATAATAATAATAATAATAATAAAAAAGTTGGAAGGGTCCTTGGAGGTCATCTCATCCAACCCCCTGCTCAGGCAGGAAACCCTATACCAGAGGTCTTCAAACTTGGCCCTTTTATGACTTGTGGACTTCAACTCCCAGAATTCCCCAGCCAGCGTGCGTGGCTGAGGAATTCTGGGAGTTGAAGTCCACAAGTCATAAAAGGGCCAAGTTTGAAGACCCCTGCCCTATACCATTTCAGACAAATGGCTGTCCAGTCTCTTCTTACAAACTTCCAGTGTTGGAGCATTCACAGCTTCTGGAGGCAGGTTGTTCCACTGGTTAATTGTTCTAACTGTCAGGAAGTTTCTCATTAGTTCTAGGTTGCTTCTTTCCTTGATTAGTTTCCATCCATTGCTTCTTGTCCTGCTTCAGGTGCTTTGGAGAATAGCTTGACTCCCTCTTCTTTGTGGCAACCCCTGAGATATTGTAACCCTGCTATCATGTTACCCCTCGTCTTTCTCTTCATTAAACTAGACATACCCAATTGCAGAAACTGTTCCTTATATTGGCCAAGTGTGATTGGACACACAAGGAATTTGTCTCCGGTGCATAAGATCTCATTGTACACACAAAAAACAAAGTAATACAATCATAATAATGATACCAAGAAGTGAAGGTAGTAGAAACTTCAAATTCAAAGATTATGGCATAAACTAGCATTAGTGGCCCCAGTGGTTATCAGTACACTGGGTGCTATATCAAAAAAATTTGGCCAGTACTTAGAAAATCGGCACATTGACAAAATTTCCATCTGCCAATTGCAAAAGGATGCACTGCTTGAATCCACACATACTGTATATTATGCTAATATACAGGTAATCCTTGGCTTACCACAATTGAGCCCAAAACTTCTGTTGCTAAGTGAGACAATTGTTAAGTGCGTTTTGCCCCATTTTACAATCTTTCTTGACACAGTTGTTAAGTGAATCACTGCAGTTGTTAAGTTAGTAATACAGTTGTGAAGTGAACCTGGCTTTCCCATTGACTTTGCTTGTCAGAAGATCACAAAAGATGATCATATGACCCTGGGACACTGCAACCGTCATAAATATGAACCAGTTGCCAACTATCCAAATTTTGATTATATGACCATGGCAATCCTGCAATGGTCCTAAGTGTGAAAAATTACTATAAGTCACTTTTTTCACTTGTAACTTTGAACAGTCATTCAACAAATTGTTGTAATTGAAGACTTATCTTAGTTCTTGGGAAGAACTCAGTGTGCATGAAGGCCAATATCAGCTAAGGAATTGGCACCTGTGACTTCACAATGTTGTGAACAGATAATAATAACAACAACAACAACAATAGATAAAATATTTGGTACAGTACTGATACAATTAAAAAGACTGGTGTACTTCTTTATCAATCACCTGGACTATATTTTGAATAGGCATCTACAGCATTGTCCTATTAAAATTTTTACATGATTCAAGGTTTTAAAGAAATGCTCAATACTAATAAAAGAAATTAAAAATAGAACTGAACAAGGTGACTGGATTCTTTTTTTTTTTTTTTTTTTGAAGGAGAAGTAAAATTTGATACAAGCTAAATAAGATAAAGGGATAAAAGGAGAGGGAAGACTGAGAAGCAAAATATTATTTGCAGTTTTATATCTCAGCCAACAACAAACTTAATTGGATTTTTTCCCCACATAGGCTTTCTATTTAACAACCACTAAAATGAAAACAAGACTGCAATTTATTGAGTGTTTTATATTTTCCAAATCATACTCTTCTGTTACAAAAAAGTTTTCTGCAGTTATAGTAATCAGTACTAAAGATAAAAGTACTATCTTATGATCCAGGCTACTGTTATTTGAATCCTAATTTTTTACTTCTGATGACAAGGAAAGGAAAGGAAAATATTAAAGCTACAAATTAAAATAAGACAGAGAAAGAAAATACTCTAATTTAATGAAGTTTCATACTTTGACAGAAGGATAGCCAATTTAATTTAGATGAAGCAGTTTAATCAATAGTGTAGTTTCTTCAGTTTGATCTTGTGTGTGTGTTTCTTTGTGTGTGTGTGTGTGTGTGTGTGTGTGTGTGTGTGAAGCAGCAAGTCCTGCTGAATTTAGTAAGCTTATGCCATAGTAACTATGAAAGGAATATAAAGGAACACTGGACGTGCTAATGAAAAACAAAGGAGATGCATTTGAGAATAGACATTTGTTAAAAGAGACAGAAGGCCAAAGAGTGTTAGTTATTCTTAGCTATTTCCTGATGGCCTTGATGACAGCCTTGTGAGTCAAAGGTTCTCCTAATGAAGACTTCTAAATGTGTTTGCCAGCTTGACTTCTATTAGGAATATCGAGAGAACCTTTGCTCTACCCTTTCCTCTCCCCAGTCCCTCAAAAGCAGATGGAAAATGATCCATGACAGTCTGATCTTCTGGCTGACCTTGAGAATCAGAGAAGTAAAAATCATGTTCTAGCCTGAACGGCTGCAGGTTCTGCAACAGCAAACCTTCCCTCTCCTCACTATACATACAAGAGAGCTAAAATAAATTGCCTCCCTCCCTCCTTATCTGTGTTCTAATGTCACATTGTTGCATCTGTTTGAACATAGGAATCAATCCAATCCTCATGGCTCCTATTTGAATGAGCTAAGATGACAACAAATTATCTCTTCCTTTAAAGGACCCAAAGAGTGGGAAGGCAAACACCATGGAGATGTTGCATTACAGAAATGAGTAATTTTACTGCAAATGTAAATGTATTTCAAGTGAGATGTAAGAGTGACAACTCAGCTATCACACAGGCAGTATTGTGGGAACACAGAAAACCAAGAGCCTCTCTTACCTGGCCTAAGGTCTTGATGTGGAATGAAGATGGAGTTTTGGTGGTTTGCATGATTCTGTTCCCCTGGCCAGGTGTCTCTTCAACAACCTTCCAACAACAAACAAGAACAAAAAACAAATCTGTATTTCAGTCATAGATCAGTATACCGTAACATGCTAGTTTTGCTCATGTGGATCTAAAGAGGGAATTCTTGGACTACAAAGGAGTTTAGGGGAGACGTTCCTTGAAAATTCAGATTATGTTATTATAACCTGCAACAATAGAATGTAGTTCCAATTGTTTTTATAGTGCCTTTTCCTGGCTTGGCCTGGCCTATGTTGCAGGATTAGCATCAGTCTTGACAGTCTGATTGAGATTTTCTTTCCCATATCTTATGCCAAAAAGAATCAAAGAGGGTCAATCTTGAGTTTCTTCTTCACATCCTCCTCTCTTCCAGGACTAATAGCAATAGCACTTAGATTTCTTTGCCACTTCATAGTGCTTTACAGCCCTCTCTAAGTGGTTTACAGAGTCAGCATATTGCCCCCAAAAATATGGGTCACCATTTTATCAACCTTGGAAGGATGGAAGACTGAGTCAACCTTGAGCTGGTCAAAATCTAAGCTGGTGCTCACCTAATAGTTCATAGCTATCTTCTTCAAGAACATCCCTTCACTTTTCTGCAAATGTGGATGAAATTGAAAAAATTGGCTTTGAATAGAATAAATATTGAGAACCCTTGAATGTTCTGTATAAAATAAAAGTTGAAACATTTCAATCTTTTGTAACACAGAACAATGAAAATTCAAAGCCAGTCCTTGGTCCTCTCGCTGTTTTACTCTAGGACCCTCAAAGTAGCAGGGCAGAATATGTGGATTGCTACCTACCTACCTAAGAATGAGGTCTTATTACAATTAAAAATTTATAATAAAAAAGCAACAACAACAAAATAAATAAGCAAAGATTCATTATAACACAGTCTATGAAGCAAAAAGAGTAAAGCTATATTTTCCTGGCTATTAACGTGAGTCTCTTTTCCTAATGTTCTACCATAGTGCACAGATTTGCATTATGCAACCTGCCAGCAACATTCCAAAGATAAAGAAAATTGATCTGATGTTTGAATATTGTATAACTTAGATTCTAAAACATCATCAGCATTATCAGCCACATTTATATAACATAGAGAGTGGGCATACCTTGTAGCAGTCTATACTGGGGTCCCCAACCCCCAGGCCATGGCCTATTCAGAACTGGGCCATGTGAGCACTGGGCTGATGTGCATATGCATCTTGACTTACATGAGCAGCGGGCTGCTGCATGTGCACAAGTGCACCTGCCGGCCTGCCACTTGTGCAGCCTGGTTCCCCTCACACCTCCCAACCAGGCCACCAAGCCGCAAAGGTTGGGAATTGGCAAAGGTTGGGAATTACTGGTCTATACAATATCTATCTTCCACAGCACCACAGCACCACAATCCACAATGATTTCTCTCAGTGTAAACATGTAGCTACTGTGTTTTCCCCAAAATAAGAGCCAACCAGAAAATAAGCCCTAGCCTGATTTTTTTTTAGCGTGCTCCTAATATAAGCACTACCCCAAAAGTAAGCCCCAGTTAAGATCATCATCAGCCATGGGGATGGGCATGGCCAGCACAGGAGACGGCGAGGGGGCAGAGGCATAGGGTGGAAGGCAAGTGATCCCAAAGCACCACGTGGCTGCCTGCCCTGTCACAGCCGTGGGCAAGCTGAGAGACAGTGGGACGGAGTGGGTGGGAAGCTGCAGGAGGCTCGTCCTCGCAGTGGTGGCACTGGCAGCAGGCAGAGACAGAGGCACAAAGGGGGGAGGCAGGTGATTCCGAAGTGCTGCATGACGTTCTGCTGCTTAGAGAAGCATGGGCTACGTAGCCCCAGAGTGTGCCGTCCAAGGGACCGGCGGGCTGCGACTGCTGACAGATGCCATTGCCCCCTGCGTGCTCGCTGCCTCATGTGCACGTGCTGGGGGTGGGACGCCCGGCTGAGCTGATCACTCTGATACCATGTTTCCACGAAAATAAGTTCTAATGCATCTTTTGGAGCAAAATAAAATAAAATAAGACCAGGTCTTATTTTGGGGGAAATGCGGTATATACCTAATGCTCTTTTCCACTTCATCCCTTATGTCCCAGTAAACAGTGGCCAGAATGGAAATGGTGTCCTCTGCTTTATTGGCCAACTCTGGTGAGGTTTCATTTTTAAGCCAAACCAATGATTATTTGGAAAACAAGCCCATCACAGCTCGCAGAAAATTTGCAACGTTTACCACGCTGCTCAAAAGTTCTTGTTCTAAGACGGGAAGATTTCTAACTCGATCCTATAT
Source organism: Azemiops feae (assembly GCA_023970755.1). Lineage (NCBI taxonomy): Eukaryota > Metazoa > Chordata > Lepidosauria > Squamata > Viperidae > Azemiops > Azemiops feae. The sequence continues at coordinate 1,660,936 of JALGBA010000118.1, read as the reverse complement.
ATGTTTACTAGATTATGTAGGCAGTCCCAAGGCATGAATAAGATGTAATGTAGCTGGATAATAAGTCTCCAACTTACAACCATTCTTTTACTGACCGTTCAAAGTTACAACAACAAAAAAAAGTGACTTTTGACCGTTTTTCACACTTACGATCTTGCAGCATCCCCATGGTCACATGATCAAAATTCAGATGCTTGGCAACTGACTCCTATTTACGACGATTGCAGTGTCCTGGGGTCATATGACCACCTTTTTGCAACCTTCTGACAAGCAAGCAAACCAAAAAGTGACTGGGGAAGCCAGATTCACTTAACAACTGTGTTACTAACTTAACAACTGCAGTGATTCACTTAACATCTGTGGCAACAGAGGTCATAAAATGGGACAAAACTCACTTAACAACTGTTTCTCTTAGAAGTAGAATTTTTGGGCTCAATTGTAGTCATAAGTCGAGGACTACATATATGGCAATTTGCCATTCAATTTGCCTATTGACACGCACTCCAAAAAATGTCACATGTGCATTTTTTTTATCCTCACAAACTCCAGATCAAACCATAACTAAAATGATTGAGGAGAGCCGAAGCTGTATTTAGACACTGAGTAAGTATATGTTTTATATATATTGTGAAAAGATGAGGGACTTTCAAAATCATTCAGTGGAACAAATGGCACTATTATGTTCTGTATTTCTTCTTAAATAATATTTACAATCCATATTTTGGAGGACTGAATAAGATCTAAATCGTTTCTTTCATATCACTTCTGTGGACAGCATCAATACACTACTACTCTGAGAACTATTAGCAGCAGCTTACGAAAGCTCTATTGATTTAGTGTTTCTTTTTTTAGTCAGATGTTTGGTTAGAGACCATTCATGCAAAGCACATGGATAAGTCAGAAATCATATTTGCATATAAAAACTTGGAAAAGTGTGCCAGAACCATTTATATCCGATGGTTTGCATTTTTAAGATTGACTATTTTGTATTTTTAATCATGACCGTTTTTATATATTTGTTGTTTTATATGGTACACTGCCCAGAGTCATTGTCAGCAGTTATATAAAACTGATAAATAAATAAGGCAGCTAAAATGTAGAAAAGACTCATTTGAGCCAAACCTTGAGTCTTAGTGACTTCATGGTAATAAACATAGTTTGTTTGTTTGTGACAACTAGACTAGTTTTTTTTTTACTATCTTCTTCCCAATTTATCTATTGTCTTGGCATCTCCGTGTGGTCTTCCATCCAAATAGCAACCAGTTTCAACCCTTCTTAGATTTTTTGATCAGCCAAACATAGCTGTCAGGCCACCTAGCAATAGCAATAGCAATAATACTTAGACTTATATACTGCTTCACAGTGCTTTACAACCCTCTCTAAGCAGTTTACAGAGTCAGTACATTGCCTCCAACAATCTGGGTCCAATTTTACTGACCTCAGAAGGATGGAAGGCTGAGTCAACCTTGAGCTGGTCAGGATTGAGCTGGTCAGGATTGGTGGTCGGCAGAATTATCCTGCAATACTGCATCCTAACCACTATGCCGCCTAGATTACATCTTTTCAAACTTAATTCAAGAAATGCTCCACATAACTCCTGTCATACACTTCAGTTCCTGCTGACCCAGCAGTTCAAAAGCAGGCAACTGTGAGTAGATAATGGGTACCACTTTGGTGGGCAACTTCATAAGGTCCCGACAGGAGCCCCCATTGGGGATCCTCTGGGCAACGGTGATGTCACCAGCAAATCCTTTTACCACAGAAGCACTTCAGTGCTTCCAACATGGAAGTAGTAGTAGTAGTCGTAGTAGTAGTAGTAGTAGTACTGCATAATTTAAAACAATAATACAGACAGCAAATGCACCTGTTGCTCTTTCAAGATCCTATCACTCTGATTTTATTATTCTGTTCTTTCCTACAAAAAAGGGTGATTTTATGACAATCTGAGCTAGTTCATGCCTTTCAAAAGAAACTGTGCCTGATATTGGATTGTCTGTAATTCTGTCCACAGAGCAATGAGCTGTGATAAACTGGGATGTAGATGTGTAGAGATTGGAATGGAATCCAATGCACATTTATATTGCCATTAATGGCGATCTATAAGTTGTGGGTGTGAGTACAAGTGGGAAATACAAGCCCTGTTCCTTTTTATGTCCGTATGAAATGCAGAACATACATTAGGAAAGGCCAGATCTTTGATCTGCCATTTTTATCTCAATACACACCCCCACCATCACACATGCATGCACACGCACTCACACCCAGAGACGTCCTTGCCTTATCTCTGGGTAACACATCTCCGGTTAACACAACATACTCCTGTAACAATGAGAATGTCTTTCCAAGTCAAGATAAACATTGCCAACCATCTCTGCCACTCCTACTGTTACGCCATCTAATTCAGTGACAGGCAGAAAAACACCTAAGCCCACTAGGGAAAGTCAATAGTCATTCTTCCATGAAAATTTTATTGTTTTTTTTATCCCACCTTTATTACTTTATATGTAATTCAAGGAGGCAAATATACCTAATACTCATCCTCCTACTGCTACCTCTCCCCCAGCAACAATCCTGTGAAGTGGACTGGGCTGAGATAGAGTAATTAACTGACACAAAGTCAACCTCTGGCTTTCATCCCTGAAGTTGGAGTAGAACTGATGAACTTCTGATTTCTAGGCCAGCATCTTCACCACTACTCCAAAGTGGCTCTCTATTCCTCAGATTAATTCTTCAAGTAAAGTTTGGTATAATTTATATTTTCAAGGGTACTAGCATCTGGCATATCTTATTTACAATTTTGTGTTGGATAGTATGAAATTTCCTAGTCTGGCCTTTCTTCCTGTCTGCTATCTTTGCTTTAAAATAGATGCAGGGGAAAATATTTTTAAAAAGTGTATTGCATGAAAATTTTGACAGTACTGTACACTATGAAGTTGAAACTTGGCAAGCTTAATATCTTTCAAAGTGTCACAGTCCCTGCTATTTTCATCAAAGAAAGAAAGAAAGAAAGAAAGAAAGAAAGAAAGAAAGAAAGAAAGAAAGAAAGAAAGAAAGAAAGAAAGAAAGAAAGGAAGGAAGGAAGGAAGGAAGGAAGGAAGGAAGAAAGGAAGGAAGGAAGGAAGGAAGGAAGGAAGGAAGGAAGGAAGGAAAATATGAATAAAATCCCAACCTCTTCAAATCTTGACTTCCAATTCAACTTAAGCAGGGTTGATTCCCTATACTTGATAGGCTATAAATGAATTAGATACTCTGTGCTAGTATACTATGCATCCAACATGCAATTGTTTGATTAGAAATCAAAGATGTAAGCTTTATTGGTAATTGTGAAATCTGAGGAAATTTAAGGGTTTTGTGTGGCGTCGGGCTTCATGAAGAACTTTGAAGTCTAATGTAGTGATCAATTGGCAAGGTAATCATAAATCCACATAAAAAAAGGATAATTTACAAAAGGGAATCCACAAATTTTGGAACTCATCTGATATGATACTTTATAATTTACTAGAACTCTTGCCTTTTGTTGCCAATATAATTCAGCAGGCTGTTTATTTTTGTTATAGTACTGAATGGACTAGATTGAAGCTTAATTCCTGCAAGTCTGTCCTTGCTGGACAGATTCTTTGTGTCCCAACATAGTTTGTGCTGTGTAAAAGTTCTTCTTTTGTCTGTCCCCTTCACTTTTAAGATACTTCTAAAGAGAGAATTAAGAAAATGTCTCAAGAGTCAATATAGGTTTTTTTTTTTTTAAGTTTCAATTATTGATCCGCACCATCTCTTTTACAGAGGGTATCATTGCTTTTAAAAAAATTATATTGTTTGAAAAACTGCCTGCACCACCAGAATAAAACTGCCCAAGCATTAAGAAAGAGTATCAGACATTGTTTAAGAAAGCTGTCACTGTCACTTAGGTTTAAATGTTTAAAAAGACAAACCTTTTTGTGAAAGTGGTGCTATTTTTATAGGATTATGTTCCACAATTAGCACTCTGAAGGAAAATCTACACAGGGCTTAAAGAACTTTTATATTTTGGTTCACATTAGCCTGGTGGCCAATCAATCAATCAATCAATCAATCAATTAGAACAGAGCTGAAAGGGACCTTGGAGGTCTTCTAGTCCAACCCCCAGCTCAAGCAGGAGACGCTACACCATTTCAGACAAGTGACCATCCAGTCTCTTCTTAAAAATGCCCAGTGATGAAGCATCCTTAACTTCTGAAGGCAAGTTGTTCCACTGGTTAATTGTTCTCACTGTTAGAAAGTTTCTCCTTAGTTCCAGGTATCATGTCTCCCCTCATCCTTCTTTTCTCTAGACTGGCCATTCCCAAATCCTGCAAAACATTCTTCATATGTTTTAGTGTCCAGGCCTTTAATCATCTTAGTTGCTCTTCTTTGCATTTTTTTCAAAGTCTCAACATCTTTTCTGTAATGTGGTGACCAAAACTGCATGCATTATTCCAGGCCTTACTAAGGCTTTATAAAGCAGTACTAATACGTTATATGATGTTGATTCTGTGCCTCTATTTATACAACCAAGGATTGTATTAGATTTTTTTGGCTGCTGCTGCACACTGCTGGCTCATGTTACGTGATCATCCACTAGGACTCCCTCTCACAGTTACTTTTTTGAGCCAGATTTTGCCTAATCTGTATGTGTACCTCTGGTTTTTCCTGCCTAACTGTAAAACCTTGGTTTTCTCCACATTACATTTCATGTTGTTGGATAGGGCCCATTGTTCAAGTCTGTCAAGATTTTTTTGGATCAACCATTTGTTTAGCAACTGTTTGAAGCTACAAAAAAAGTGACTTACAATCAATCCTCGTCTTTACAACCATTTAATCAGTCACATGATTAAAATTTGGACGCTTGGTAACTGCCATGTATTTACAATAGTTGGAGCATCCTGGGTCACACAATCACCGTTTGTGACCTTCCTAGCCAGGTTCCCACAAACAAACTCAGTGGAATAACTTGGAGTTGCTTATCAACCTCATGATTCACTTAACAACTGCAAAAAAAAAGGTTGTAAAATAAGTTATGACTTACTTAACAATCGGTTTGCTGATCAATGGAAATCTGGGTCCCAGATGTGGATGTAAGTGGAGGACTTACATACACATACATGCATACACATGTTTGTGTATGTAAGATTGAAAATAAACATTTTATAATTCCATTTTAATCACTCATATTTTATATTTAATTGTTTCAAACCTTTTGTTTCCTTGGGCTTGCTTTTGCACTTGCAATTGCTCCTAGAAGCACGAGGCCGAAGACGCCAGCCTGAAGATGACGAATGAGACTTCGTCGAAACGTCGCCAAGACACTTCCAATTTTACGCGGGAGAAAACCCGAATTACCAAAGACCTACATACAAACACCCGTGAAAACCTCAGAAAACACACACACACACACACACACACACACACATATTTGAATAAATAAAAAAATAAAAAATACTAAGAAGCTGGACAAAAGAGGTAATTTTTTATTCCCTTTCCTCATTTTATTTCTCTACCCCTTCTTCAAATCTTCTAGCATTCTCATCCTCTGAAATTTCAATGTTACTGGTTGTTCTTCCCTGTTGATTGATCAGGGAGAAGAAACTCCATCTGGAACCCTTGTGGCTTGTGGCTTTTCTCGCTGCCAGCGGGCTCACCACGAAGGAGCATCCGGGCAGGCCCGCGCCGGACGGAGCGAGAATAAAGACACAGAGTCAATTTCTCCTCGGGGTGAAATGAGCCCAGAACAGAGCCAGGCAAATCTCTTTTATTAGTTCAGCAAAATATAGGTGGTGACATGGGGCAAGCAAGGGGGGTTACATTCTAGCTCAGCAAACTATAGGTGATTTCATGAAACAAGTACAAGTTACAAGAAGCGAACAAAAGTGGTTACATGAAGCAGGCAAAAGGCTGCTACATTCTTTCAGATAAGCATTCCATTCGAAGGCAGTTTGTGTGTGTGATGCAGTTACTTTGTTCAGCTATTTGCTTATGTTACAATTTGTTGCAGTTTATTGCTAAACAGCTTTGTGCGGAGTTTCTCATGTCCTTGGCTCCTGTTTCATGTGAGAGCCATTGGCCTAGTCATACTGCAGGAGCCTGAACTAAACTTTTTCCCAACATCTCCTCTGTTTTTGTTTTAAAAGTAGGTGTCCTGCCCTGTGAGTTGGTGGTCCTCCGACCCCCTCCCATCCAGGGTAGGTGTTGACCTACATAATTGCATATTGACAGATTCTGAGTCATCGTCAGAGTCTGGTGTGCAGAGGGATGCTTTCTCCACATCTTCTTCAGATGGTACTGGTTGGTAATGGTGACGTTCCAGTATCATGTTTTCCAAAGTACCTATTTTGCTTTGCACAAAGTTTTTTAAGCGAGATAAAATACAAGGGCCAAATATGCATGCAAGGAATAACAATACCAGTGGTCCTGCTATGGCACTTATCAGGGTGGTCAACCATGGAGAAAAATTAAACCAGGATTGGAACCAATTTTGTTGACCTTCTTGCTCTTTCTTTCGTTTAGTCAGGCCCTCCCTGAGTTTGGTCATGGAGTCCTGTACTATACCAGAGTGGTCTGCATAAAGGCAACATTCTTCTCCTAAGGCCACACATAACCCCCCTTCTTTTAGAAAAAGCAAATCAAGTCCCCTTCTGTTTTGCAAGACTACTTCAGATAGGGAGGTTAAGGACTTTTGTAAGTGCGAGATAGAAGTTTCTATTCTCTCTAAATCTTCATCGATGGCTGCTCTAAGGTTGTGGTATTGAGTATACTGATGTGCGAAAGAAGCTACTCCAGTTCCTGCTCCTGTCAGGCCAAGTCCTACCAAAAGAGCTATTGTGAGAGTGGAGATAGGTTCTCGCTTGTGTCTTATGAGTGCTGACCCTGAGTAGGTGTTATAAACTTCTTCTGCTGTGTGGATGTATATGCGTGGTATGACCTGGACAAGGATGCAAAAGCCTTTGGTGGTTATCACATGGCCGTGGGCACAGGCTGTAAGGCCTGTGGAGCAGGCCCACCATCCGTCTCTAGGTGGTATGTAAAAGAGTGTTGTGTTAATCGTGGTATGTGTGGTGTTGCAGTATTGTTCGTATTGCGTGGGTACCAGTCCAATGCAGGTTCCCTTACCTGACATTGACTGCAGTGTTTGTGAGCCATGTTTCCATCTGCATGTGTTGTCATCTGAGGAGGTGTTGTATGGAGAGACAAACCCTACAGCCTCATAATATGGGGGTTGAACATTGTAGCAAAACCAGCAGGCTGTAGTAAGGTTAGGATGGGTGCTATTAACCAAGTGATAGGTGGCAGTGACAATGTCCCAAAGAGGGTTCCCGGGGCGTCTCTGTAAAGGAAAGTAAGAATGATCAATAGGAGTAGGCGGATTTTTCTCAAAAGTACCGGTGGGTTGAGAGGGTGGCACCTTACGGTCAGTTAGTATATTGTTGGGGCCTATCGGTACCGGGGGTTCTATGGGGGTTTGTATTAGTTTTATGGTAAAAATGTTCCCTAGGTTATTGGTTTTATCATAAACACGACCTCCCCAAGTAATTCCAACCTGCCACCCCCCGTGCCTTTTTCCCTGGGTGGTGAAGGAAATCTTAACCGGATTACAGTTAAAGTGTACTCTGCTTAGGTCTTTTTCACATTTGACATTCTCACCAGTCCGTTTGAGTATAATAAAATCACCTTTGAGGGGGGGGTCCCATGTTATTTCCCCCGTGGAGACACAGTCCCAGTGTGCGCAAAAATAGGCACTTTCTCCCCCACACTTGTTCCGGTGTGCTGTGTCTTTCATATAGCCAGGGCAAACATAGAGGGACCACCGCTTGAGCCATTGGTGGCTAGTGATGGTGGTGGCCCCCAGCATGATGCCAAAGTCAAAGTACAGGTCAGGAAACCAGGATCCCGGCACAGCTATGGACGAAGTGGAGTTCAGGATGTTTGCGTGTTTGTCCAATACTACCCACGTAAAATTCAGGGGCTGGTGAGGATTGTGGAGGGCAAGAAAGGCGTCAAGATGCTGTCTCTCCGTCAGTAGACAAAGTGTTGTTAGGAACATTGTTTTTAGGATCAGGCTTGGGATGATGTGGGTGAACATGGCGACCTGGAACTCACAAGGTGTTGTCTGGGAGTACAAAGTCACACATCAATGGTTGCAGGCTCAGGAGACAGGGAGGCTGCCGGCAGAGATGGGCGGGGTGCTGGAGCAAAGTAGGGCCGGACGCAGCGACCAGGAACCCACAAGACTTTTTCAGGCAGTTGGACTGCTGCGTAGCCTCTCCCCCAAGTGATGAGATCAACGGGCCCTTTCCAGGTAGGATCAGGGAGTTGACGATACCAAACCTGTGGTCGGGGAAGAGAAAGGGAGGAGGAAGAAAAATGCCTCTCGGCTGCAGAGGTAGGCGGATTGCCTGTTAAGTTTAAAAAATTTAAGGTATGAAGACAAAGATTAAGGATGTTTTGCACTGCTGGGAGGCTAGGGGCAATTTTCCCTTGTGTCTGATTATATCTTTCCAGCGCATGTTTTAGCGTCTGGTGGGCGCGCTCAACCAAGGCTTGGCCTTGGGAGTTGTAGTTCCTTTGGGCATCCCAATGTTGCAAATGAACGAATACAGTGATTAATGACATGCTTAGTGGCTTCACCCCGTTGAGGGGTAGCAATGATGAAGCCAGAAAAGGTGTCAATGGAAACATGAAGATATTTCCATGGGGCAAATGGGGCATATTGTGTAACATCCATTTGCCAGATTTGGCAACACTCGGTTCCTCTGGGGTGGTCCCCCATTGGGAGTGAGTGGGCCTGCTTGCTGCAAGTGGCACACTGCTGGAAAATAGCAGTTGCTTCTGCAGTGATTTTTCCAAATTGTTTCACAAGCGCCTTTTTATTTTGATGGAAATAAGCATGACTGTCCCAAGGAGAGACAGGAGAAAGAGACATGAAACAGGTAGCAGAGGCCGCAGCGTCTGCAATGTATGTATGATGATGATGAGTAAATATTGTTGGAGCTGCACTAATGTGGTATCCTTCTCTAAAAAAAAATGTGAGGAAAAATGGGTGTGGAGTGAGAAGAAAGAAGATTGTGACCCAGATATGAAAAAGGTTCCAATTTGATCAAATTCCATTAAAATGAAACAAATTTTCATGAAATAGGAAAAACATTTACAAATCTAAGCAAAACAATTCTGAGTCATTTCTGTTGATTGATGGATGTATATGTCGAACTAAACAATTTAAAACTCAAAAATTTGCAAAAGAATTGCCCAACAATTACTGCCTCCTCTTTCGAGTAAAAAAATAGCAAGCTGAAACTGCAAGAGTGGGCATTAAATTTCACATCCACCCCCCTTCCTCAACCCAGACTTCTAGGCAGAGGAAGAAGAGAAAAAAAAATAGTTAAAACGAACAGCTGCCCCCCTCTCCTTTCTCCTGTCCTTCGCTCTTAAAGCAATACAGCCAGCGAAAAACGAAAGAGGCAGGAGGGGGGGGGGAAAGAAAAAGAAACTTTACAAAAATCTCACCACCAAAAAAATTCACATCATTTACCATAAATTCTTTTATACCTCCTCCATAAAACTTTTCACATGCAAACTCATGCCATTGCGTTCCCATTTTACAACAATAAAAACTACAGTTTTACTGTTCCTTTACACCAGCAAATCAACTCATTCACTTCCACTCCGCTTGCTTACACCATTTCACATACAAATATTTCAACTTACGTATTCCATTTTTATTCAAGGCCTTTTTGTTTGTTGTTATCAAAGAGGGTTTTGACCCTTTTCCAAGTCTTGGAAATAACACAGAACAACACAGACAGACATATATACACAAATACCATTAAAACAACATTTATTTAGACATATGGCTTGTCCTGCAAGAAGCGAGAAAAATCATGAGATGATTCCAACCAAACATGTGGTTTTTATAGGGCCCTTTAACCATCTCTTATTTTTCTCACCATTCCAAGTCCAAGCGTAACGTTCTAGAAATTAAACATATATAAAACAAAACACACACATCAACACAAAGCACCATCAGACATTGTCTGACAGGGTTAAACTTAACAGCCACTTGAAGTTTCAAGGCATCCCAATTGTTCCTCTAAAATTTGCCTTATGGGGGTGTACAATGGCTGTGGAGAAGCAAAAAAATTAGCCTCTCCAGGAGGAGCTGAAGGTCCAACTGGAGATGAATTAGGGGTGACAATTTTATCTGATCGTAAACAGGCAGGGGGGGAGGCAATTTGCAGTGCAATGGTATTAACCCTATCCTCCCCTAAAAGATGATCAGCAGTGATGGCAACTGGGAGGTTCCCGCGGGCCACTGCCGCACGTACCCCTTGCCGCCAAACGGACTCAAAGATTAGGAATTGCGAGGAAGAAAGAAGCATGGTAGCAATATTTTTCCAATCTTCCGGGATCAGTTCTGCAAATCCTCTAAAGAAAGGTTTCCTGTCGCCATCGCTCTCTTCAGTCCAGCTGTAAAAGCAGACTGAGGCGAGGTCTCCGCGTCTCCACTTGGTGGAGGCGGAGGGGGGGCAGATGGCGGAGATATTTTATTTGAAGAAACAATGTTGGAGCATTTGACCTGAGGACTTTTATGCTGCGTAGAGTTGTCCTGATATGGAGGTGGAAGTGCAGCGTTGAGCGCCATGGCATCGCTCGAGTCCTTGATTGCTTTTTCATAAATTTTCAAACTGTCAACAATTACTTGACAAGTTAAAATCAAGTCATAGGAAGCTTTAGGAGGTTCATTTAAATATTTCAATATGCGCTTCCATTTTTTAGACGTGATGTCCCCTGAGGGAGGATAAGTGGGATATTTTCTCCAAATAAATTTCAACAATTTGACCAGATCATTCCCTGAAATTGAAGATAAGGGCTTGCCATGGTTCATAGAAATAATTTTTGCAGCCTTGACAAGGTCTCCAAGTTCTCGGAGGTGTGTGACCTGGACCGTGGACAACCCTTTCCCCATACTCACTAGATCAGACGACCGAAGAGTGCCTCACTGGCGGTGGTATGGGGGCGTCGAGGCGAACAACTAGGACCAGAATCACGTCGGGGTCACCAGTTGTGGCTTTTCTCGCTGCCAGCGGGCTCACCACGAAGGAGCATCCGGGCAGCCCCGCGCCGGACGGAGCGAGAAATAAGACACAAAGTCAATTTCTCCTCGGGGTGAAATGAGCCCAGAACAGAGCCAGGCAAATCTCTTTTATTAGTTCAGCAAAATATAGGTGGTGACATGGGGCAAGCAAGGGGGGTTACATTCTAGCTCAGCAAACTATAGGTGATTTCATGAAACAAGTACAAGTTACAAGAAGCGAACAAAAGTGGTTACATGAAGCAGGCAAAAGGCTGTTACATTCTTTCAGATAAGCATTCCATTCGAAGGCAGTTTGTGTGTGTGATGCAGTTACTTTGTTCAGCTATTTGCTTATGTTACAATTTGTTGCAGTTTATTGCTAAACAGCTTTGTGCGGAGTTTCTCATGTCCTTGGCTCCTGTTTCATGTGAGAGCCATTGGCCTAGTCATACTGCAGGAGCCTGAACTAAACTTTTTCCCAACAGTGGCTGTTTAGGCAAATGGCCTTCTTCTCTGCAGGTTATTGATGAATGTATGTATTTGGTTGATCAAAGAGAGACTGGTGTCTTCTCTTAATTAACTAAATATTTAATGATGTACTTTGATTCCTTCCCAATGCCTTCCTATCTTTAAGCTTTCCCCATGCTCCTTTGCAAAGTTCAGCAATGCATAAATACAGATTAAATTTAAAAAGAATATATTCTACATTATATATATATATATATATATATATATATATATCCAAGGAAGGAAGGAAAAGAGGGAGACAAAGGCTGTCGTTGTGTAAAACTTTGGAAAAGGATTTCCTGCCTTTGGATTTTTCTACCTTATAACCAGATTACGCACTAAGTATGCACTATATTAGAATTAAAACATGATTTAAAAAAAAATGCTTTGGGTATTGTGCAATGGCACCTTTGTAGTGCCATTAAGTCAGCCCACTTTTTTTCAGGTTTCTGGATAAAAAAAATGATGCAGGGATCCTATTAATTTTCATAGTAGACTCCTTAAAGCAGCCTCATCATGTATCAGGCTCATAGGAAAGATGATGGGGAGGTGTTCCTGATTTTTCAAAAAGTGGAAAAATGTTGTGTGGGTGTTTGTGTAAGGTTTGGACCACTTCTTAATCTTTTGTGAAGCATGCACAGTGTTAATACACGCATCCTCTTTAAGAATGTAATACATCAAATTCAGATTAATTTTATTATACTAGAGACATTTCTTTCCTAAGTAGAAATTTTATTTTCCATGACACATGTGCCAAGCTAGGCAACATCTGGGCTACATATGTAATGAAAAGGGGAAGTATTTATGAAGTGTAGAATTGCCCACATTTAAATCTGAAGGAAAAGAGATGATAATTATCCATTAACAAAAGTACCTCAGGCTTGTTTCTTTCACTCATGTCACACCTTTGAAAAACCTTGTTAGATATTAAAAGAGCAGCAACTTGAAAATGATAATGAAACTGGTCCAGAAATAGCACGCTAATGTTATTTCAGTGAAATGATCATATTAGCAGAAATAATGTGTTATCACTAATAACACAAATCTTAAAATGTGATCGTGATTTAGAAGAAGTTGCTGAACACAATAGCGGCTTTGCCAGTTCTCTTCGAAAGCCTCCGTTGTGGAAGAATTTTTCCATTCGGAGCTTTTCGACATGCAGATTGTGTCACTCCAGCTGCCTGGGCTGAAAGAAATGCTGAGCTGATAGAGATCCTGCTAAATAGAGACACTTCCAGTAGGGGTTGCCTCTTAGGTGGACTAACCTGTTTGTCCCAACAAATAATAGTGAAAGAAAAATTGGTCTCTGGACTTATGAAGCAGGAGATGGAGAAATGACTTGCCTTGCAGCAAAGGTTACAGTAATAATTAGTAGGAATGTGGTCGGAGGCTATAACCTGCCCATTGCATGGAAAGGAAGTTGCCTAATGGCTGCCCAGCCTTGCAGTTTTTGATCATCATCCAGACTTATGGAGAGTCCTCCACTTATGGGGAGTCCTCTGAATCCATAGCTCGGTACCTCCTCCTTATGGGGAGTCCTGTTTCCCCAAAAGTAAGGCCTACCCTGAAAATAAGCCCTAGCTTGATTTTTTTGGGGTGGGTCTAATATAAGCCCTACCCCCAAAATAAGCCCTAGTTTTGGGGCGAGGTACACACTTAAACATCAAGCTAGGGTGGGGGGTGGGTCTGCCGCACATGCCCCACACCCACTTACCTTGCAGCCAGACCTCTCCTCGCTGGCCCACTTCTTCTGTGGCATCTTCTGCAGCAAGGCCTGCATTTCTCAGTCACAGGCCTTTCCAGAAGGCCACTGCAGCTGAGAACTGAGCTATGGATTCAATCCATAGTTTGGTTCTGCAAGACGTATGCAGCCGAGGACTGAGCTATGGATTGAATCCATAGCTCGGTACTCATCTGCATAAGTCTTCTGGAAAGGCCTGACTGCAAAATGCAGGCCGGAATGCAGCTGCAGAATGAAGATGCCCCTTCAGCCCTAGAAGAAGTGGGCCAGCTGGGCAGGGCTGTTGGTGCCAGAGGTGAGTAAGACATCCCCTGAAAATAAGACCTGGTGCCTCTTTTGGAGGCAAAAAAAAAGAGACCCAGTCTTATTTTGGGGGAAACACGGTATAACAGCAATTGGGACCATAATTTCCATTACTAAGTGGTGCAGTCATAAAGCGCAATATTATGTGACTACATTGCCTTGTGACTACATTGCCTAGGGATGGCATCCTAGCAGTCCCAGGTGTTAACAACAGAAGGTCCACAGCTACTTTCAGCTTGGTCCCTTCCAGCCCCAAGCCTTGGTAAGGTAAGGGACTTCAAGTCCCCACACTTTCCATCCCATCTTTGTCCTTTTGGCTGCCTTGCTGCCCTTCCCTTGCCACTCCCACCAGCCAGGCTGCTCCCAGCTGACCTTTGCCATCTTCTTCCTGTCTTTGCTAATGAGGCATCCCCAGTCTGGCCTTTTGCAAGGCAACTGCTGGAAGGGCAAGGATGTTTCCCCCATGACTGTGCCTGCCTTTTGCCCCAATCACATGTGGCCTTGTTAGGACCAGGAGTGGCAGGTTTGGCATGCACAAGACAGCAAAGCTGGCAGGAGCCAACAAGCAGAGAGGGAAGCCAAAAGGTGGGGGAGGACTGATAGGCTGGTGGAGAGATTTAAAACATCCCCACAGTTTTAAGTGCTGCCAGGTGCCCAAATTTTGATGACATATCAAGGCCGTACACAATTTGGTCATGTGCAGTTTGGACAAGGGGCAAGCATGTCTATGGGGAAGAAGGCCTGGCATGGCCAGCTGCTGTCTTGCAAAGGACCAGACTGTGTATCCTGTCATCAGCAGTGGCACAAAGACAACAAAGTTTAGCTGGGGTTGCAAGGCTGGCAGGGGCAGAAGCATCAGCAAATCCAGGTTGCCAAAAGGGCAGAGAGGATATAGGCCAGTGGGGGATTTAGGCACCGCTGTATTTGTAGGCTTTGAGGGCCTGTCAACCCAAATTTTAATCACACAACTACAGGAACACTTCAACAGCTATAACTTCAGGAACTAGGTGTATCTACCACTCATTTAGCGCCACCTAATCATTGAACAAATGGTCGTAACTCAAGGACTATCTGAAATTGAATGGCCGCCCAAGTCACACAGTGACTCCGGGTGGCTTACAATATTCCTTGCCCTTAGGACTCGGCGATATATTCCTTGACATAGGACTATTTCAATTATTATTCTGAATTATTTCAGATGATACGGCTTGCTGTGGTGCTTCTTTGAGAAACTTTGTTCCTGGAATCCCCCAGTGATGTGAAAGCTGGAGCCATCTGATTTATAATTTGGAGCAAACCGTCAGCTTGCTATTATTTCTTCCTTTGATGATAAAGAGATGGAACAGCAGATTAAGAAACTGGAAATGCTATTGACACTTAGAAAATGTATCCAGCTGGCAATATCCAGCTTAGCCTGTTAATGCTCTTTGTCAGACTTTTATGTAAATAACACTCATAATCATATTGTCCAGGGATATGATATCATTGAGCAAGGGATTCATTTTCCATCTCACTTGGTACTGTTAATATGTATATTGGAGAAGATGGTGCCTCAATGACTGAGCTCAAAAAAAAAAAACCCTCAGAAAATAGGTCCATTATTAATTAGAACTAGCCTACTGCAAAATGTGTTTTGAATTTATATAAAGCATTGACCCGAAATTTCATTTTGATTTGGCAGGATCAAATTTTCTCTGCTGAAGGTGCCATTTGGTATTCCTTGACTTATGACCACAGTTAAGCCAAAATTTCTGTTGCTAAGTGAGACATTTGTTAAGTGACTTTTACCCCATTTTACAACCTTTCTTGCCACACAGAATCACTGAAGCTGTTAGTAACATGTTTGTCAAGTGAATCTGGCTTCCCCATTGACTTTGCTGGTCAGAGGGTCACAAAAAGTGATCACATGATCCTGGGACACTGCAGCCATCATAAGTATGAGTCAATTGCCAAGCGTCTGAATCTTAATCACATGACCACGGGGATGACGCAATGGTCATAAGTGTGAAAAACGCTCATAAGTCAATTTTTTCAGCGCCGTTGTAACTTTGAATGGTCACTAAATGAACTGTTGTAAGTCGAGCACTACCTGTATAGCCAAATCAAGTGCCCAGGTATTTGACCAATATTTTTCTTCTATAACGCTTCTACAGATTGATAGAGAACTAATGTAGTAAGTCAGCTGAGAATAAAGATAAATTCATTCTTCTTTCCCTGTCACTTTATGCTTCCTACCCAATCTGAAATATTATTAGCCAATGTCTTATAGGTTAATAGTGATCTTTAATATTTTCCCACTTCTTCTGAAGCCATTTTTATTGTATTTCATGTTTGTGAAGATGCTTCCACCTGTGGTCTTTCTTGAAGGGCAGAAGCAGCTCTGGAACTGGTAGAGAAAAGGAGCTAGACTAATTTATTTCTGGCTCTACTTTGGCGTATTTGAAGTTGGAACAAATCTATTTTTTCCTCTTTGACAGAGTTAATGGGATTCTGTTTTGTATTAGCAAGACTTCTCATCTTGCTCTGTTCTTTGAATCCAAGTCGCGTAACAACAATTATGTTTCTTTTCCACAGATTTTCAACATTTTGATGTTGTATGCACCGTTTAAAATGTATCTTCCCCTGTCTTTGACCCTAGCCACTACTTCGACATGCAATCATAGACATAGCTATTTCCAAAGGCATCTGGTTGCAAAAGTTAGATACCATTGTTTTTCAGAGGCTTCCAAATGCAAGACAAATTGTAGATTTGTAGCCAGGAAATGACCCTCCATAATAACTTCTGAACTAGACAAATATTAGAATATGTTAAAAAGAATTGAGATTTGTTTTAATTTTGGTGTAGAGCAGATGGGCAGAGATTTTTGTTGCTTCAGATCAGCCATAGCTCAGGATAAGGCACTGAATGATACTTTCATTCTTTCTTTCTGCTGCACTTTCCTGTAAGTTAGTGTAATGAACAACACCAATTGGCTCTGAATGTTTTCCAGGTTGGCAAGTTGAAACTACCTGTGAGGGGTTGGAAAATGGAACTACTTTATAAAAACTTGTATGGAACTGCCTGAGAAAAACCTTGGCGCTTTCAAGAAGACATTGAGTGCTGAAGGAGAAAAGAAGAATAATTCCATTTTGCCTCTAAAGTTTCAACATTCATATTTTGAAAGCAAAGGAAGAGACTTTGAGGAAGAAATGATTTTCCGTATTAAGTACTATTGTATTCCTCTTCCAGGTTTATTGCATTTATTTTTTATTTTTGATGCCAAATGTCACACTTACTCTTTGAGGTACATAGCAGGGACTTTTCTCTTAAAAACACAAGACAAAGAAATAAACAAGTCCAAGGCAAAACCTGATCTGGTTCAGATTTTATTCAAGGGGACATGTCATTAAGATTAAATTAAATCATTTAATTTACTAATTTACTGTTTTGGATACTAAGATGGTGGCATGTTAAATAAATAAACAAACGAATAAAGAATTATTTAGGGGGTCTCCATTTGTTACATTGTGCCCTGGAATCCAGTGCCAACTTCTAGAGGGATTTGTTGGGTGCATGCTACCTTTGCTCTTATTTGCAACATAATTTATAGCAAAACATATCATAACATTATTTTATACTATAAGATGTAAAACCCATAACTTCCCAAAGCCTCAGATACTCTCTTACATACCCATGGATCCGATGCATGGGTGGCATAAACTGACTGACTGACTGAATAAATGAATCCTTCTCCCCTTTCACTGTTGTGTGTACAACTGCTGGCATTTGCAAGGTGACACAATATGGCATTTAGCTGGGTACTTGAAGAATCTGGAGTGTTTGATTAATATAGCCCACTTGTGTTTTAACATCTAATGCTGAAGTATAACCACTTCACTCCAATGTTTTGGGTGTCAGAGTGCATGAAACATCACTGCTTGGCTGTGAAAGAGTGCCAGCTGGGAATGAGTGAATTATTAGCATTGGGCATAGATCCAGTGCTTGACATTTCACTCATTAGAAAGTCTATTGTAATTAATGTAATTGAGATCTATTGGGTGTGCCATTGATGGATATGCTGGTCTCTAGAGTACTTTGCTGTCTTCCAGGAAATCCATTGGTGAGAAAATGATGTATGCTGTGTATTAGCTGCCCAGAACAGATCCTCTAGAGACAGAGATTTCTTGTTATAGTGGGCTTTGTCTCAGCAGAGGGACAGATGATAGCCTTGGAATGCTTATCTGCACTTACTATAGAAGTGACTTTAAAAATCAACAACACAGAAAATACATGTTAACCCATTTAAATGAATGGCACATTTGAGCACAGTTCCCTGAACATCCCTGAAAAAAATATACAGAAGGTGTTGTTTTAAAGAGATATGCATCATGTTTCAGATATATGTGCCATTTGTGCTTGATGGCCCGTGTTCCTTTTTTGCTTTTAATTCTAACCTACTTGACACAGAAGTGGAACCCTGCTTCAGGCACTCTGTAGATATTGATGGATGGTAGGTAACCCCAATAATCCAGTCTAGCCCAAATGAGATTGTGGTGATGGGAAATTCAGTCAGACGTTCGATTACAAGAATACTCTGGAGCAAGAGCGTTATGTTTTATGTAGTGTGTAGATGCCATGCATTTCTGGTGCTGGGGCTAGTACACAGTTTCGTATGAAAATAATTGCACATACAGACATGTACCCAACTATATTTTAATTGATGGAATTACAGAGTTGGAAGAGACCATTTAAGACACGGAATCTAATCTACAGCTCAGTGGTGGAAGATCAATTTTATCAGTGAAAATGAAATTTTGCCCTATATAAATGAAAAGCTTTTCCTTACAGGTAGAGGTAGATAAAAAAATATCTGTGAGAAATAAAATATGATGAGCAAGCCACAAAAAAATGACTGTAATAGAACTGCAGTACATTGCAATAATATATGCACATGGGATATTTTGGTTATAAAACCTTGGCAACCTGTGATTAAGGAGTGGTGTTAAACACAGAGACAAAAAACATACACATTATTTAAAAGAACGAACAGTGTGAGATTATATTAGAGAAGGCCATAAGAATGGCATAGATCATGGTCTACACAGGGCTGCCCTTGAAAAGTATCTGGAAGCTTCAGCTGGTACAAAATGTAGTGGTGCAGGCAATCTTGGGCACCCAAAAAAACATCTCCGTCATGCAACCTGTATTGGATGCCGGTTTGCTTCCAGGTCCAATTCAAGGTGTTGGTTATGATCTTTAAAACCCCACAAGGCATGGGTCCAGGTTACCTATGGAACCATCTTCATCCCATTACATCAGCCTGTCCCATCTGATCAGGTAGGGAAGGTATGTTGTGGACCACATCAGCCAAAGAATTCCAACTGGTGGGATCCAGGAAGAGAGCCTTTTCTGCTATTGACTGTGTCCTGTGGAACATGCTCCTACAGAAGTGAGGTGGGCCCCCACTCTCCTGACCTTCCATAAAAATATAAAAACATAGTTCTGCACCTTTGCTTGGGGTGCATAGACGAGCATGCAGCTGTGGGGTTGGTTGGTGCCCTTAAAGTCCTCCTCCTGCCTTTTAATGAATTCTTAACATCCCTCTTTTAAATTTAAAATGTTTTATATTTTTTTACATTTTTAATATTTTATTGTACACTGCTCAGAGTCCCTCTGTGAGGGAGATGGGTGGTTCTTAAATATGATAGATAGATAGATAGATAGATAGATAGATAGATAGATAGATAGATAGATAGATAGATAGATAGATAGATAGATAGATAGATAGATAGATAGATAGATAGATAGAGAGAGAGAGAGAGAGAGAGAGAGAGAGAGAGAGAGAGAGAGAGAGAGAGAGAGAGAGAGAGAAGTAATTTGGAATTATATCATATCGTGGACATTTTTGGGCAGGGTTAAAGTGTATTGATTCAATTGAGGATTTAAAATATGGCAGAATTCATGGCTGGAGCCTTATTTAGAAGGCTCTCCTACTTAGACTTCTTTGACTTGCTAAATTAAGCCACTCTACCTTGACGTGTGGTGTGTTGTGTTGAAGATCCATTTGAGTCAGCTTGCCCAGGTGGGTAGATGCTCTGATACACCAGAAGGGCCCCTGCATTAGCACAGAAGCCTCTTTTATCTAAAACTAAATAAGATGGTTACTCCCCTTGTGCCTCAGAGAGAAATGCTGATTCAGTATTTCTTCTCAAGGAAAAGTATTGACTTGAAGTCCCTTTCCAAGTTAGTCAAAGCCAAACTATATGGTGTGTATTGATGTAATTGGTCTTTTAAAGACAGGATGCAGAGAATTAGAAAATGTGAGGCCTTCTGGTTACAAACCTGTATTCATTTTGGAGGGCACTAAAGCAATGCCCCCCTAGAAATGTCCTGTCTATCCCTATTAATTTCAAGGAGTGGTCAAGTTCTTACTTTATCTTTTCTTTTTTACTTTTTGGACATCTGTCCATTTTTATATCACTTAGCATACCCACCAGACAAAATGCTACATTGTAGTTCTTGGGTGTCTATTATTAAATTCTTAACAATCATATATCACATTCTGTGAAACTAGCTCTCACACTCTGATTCTTCGTTATTTTGACATGAGTTGCAAGTATGATCAGCACAGGTTTTTTTTTTAAACAAACTATAATTTTTGTAGGTGAGTAGGTGTGCCTTCACGTTAAGGTTGATTCATAGCCCCTACCTGGACTAATTGTTGCAGTTTACTTGGCAAGATTTCTTGAGAAATCAGGCTATTTGCAGGACTTCCTCTCCCTGAGGGTATCTGCCTATCTCACTAGATCAGATAGGGTAGGTATGGTCCTCATCTCTTACTTGAAATAGTGCCATCTAGTGGGACCTAGGAAGATTACCTTTTCCATGGCTGTCCCTATCTTAAGGAATACCCTCCAAGTTTGTGTGTGTGTGTGTGTGTGTAAAAAAGTGGCTCACATGGAGGCCATTCAGTTCAACAATCTTTTCTTCTAAAAGGAATACTATGAGCTACAAAACAGCCTTTATTTCATTATTCACACTCTTTGAAAAAGTCACTCTGCCTTTTTCTAAGAATGGCTGGGTGGTAAAAAGGGAGGTAAAAAGGGAGTTAGCAAAAATAAAAAGTCTGGGATTGCTTTACTTTAGGAAAGGAATCCATATTGATAACATGGTCAAGGTTTTATTATTTGCTACAAAATAATAAAAAGCTGCACAAAAAATATTTTTAAATGAGAAAGTAATAATTTATCTCAAAAGGTAACAGTAGAGGAAAGTGTTCTAACTACGAGATGCCATTGTTAAGAATAGCACCTATTAACCAGCCTCTTTTCTATTTTCAAGTAAGGAAAATTCCTTTTATCCTCTAGAGCAGGGGTGTCAAACTGCCAGCCCGTGGGCCGGATGCGTCATGGTGAAACCGCACCCACCCCCTTGCCGGCAATGGAAAAGAAGTCGAGATATGTTGCGACACGTCACGTGACATTGTGAGTTTGACACCACTGCTTTAGAGAAACTTCAGTAAATAGGAAGATTACTATGGGAGAAGAAAGTTTATACTTGGTCTTTAAGCAGCAGACATTATATACTTGGGATGGGGAATCTCCGGGCTATAAAGTGGGGTCCTTGGTGTTCTCTGAGCTTGGTGGTTTTCTTGCAGGTGTTTTCATTATCATCACTGTTACCTAGTTTGGTAATGAAATTCCACCAAGCTCAGAGAGCACCAAGGACCCCTCAGTTTAACCCTGAATCACAACTATTCTCTTTTATCAGTCTGTAGTAAAGTCACTCCTTTCACTTCCTCATCTTTCCACTAATGTCTTTTTTTCTCTGATTTTTCCAGGGCTGGATGGGCTTTGACTTACACTGTAGTAGAAGAAGCAAGGTGTAAATGAAGGAGTTAATTTCCCCTTAGCTACCTCTGTTGCTAACTTCTATAATATACATTCTGAAAAAAAATATATTCTGAATGTATCTATATTTATCCACACATACAAACATTGTATTGGTGAAGACACCTTGTTCTTTCAGAAGTCATATCCTGCTGAGTGGTGATATCCCCCCCCCCTATTGTTTGCTACTTTCTTTATATTAAATGTAATTGTGTACTATTTGCTACATGTTTTCTACATGTTGGTTTCTGGCTGTATCTGAAGATTATTTATTGATATTATTTTTATCCAAGTGTTATATTTATGTGTGTTCAAGGACAGACCAATGAATCCCACTCTGCAGTAGTTACATGTTGACACTGTAAGAGAAAGCAATATAGGATTAACTCTGATATTTCTTGAAGGAAAAAAAAACTTGCTGGGCTGTTTTGTGATTGTTATTGCTTGAAGTTCCCATGATTTCCTCTTTTTTATGGATCTTCCTAATAGAATAAGGGTTTTCACCACCACTAGCAGAATAATGCCAAATTGTTCTGCTTAGCAAAGCTACAGAATAATTTAGCTTCATAAATAAGACTGTTCTTTAAGAATTATGTTGAGCTTTCAAATTCATATCCGCACTGATAGATTGCCAATGAAAACTTGGCATTCAAATATGTAACTGAGTATTAATTTGTTATTTTAGTTTTTTGTCCCACTTAATAATGAGGAAAATAATATTGATTTTGGATATAGTCATGAAAGAATGATGATTAAAAAATTATAGAAATGTTTGTTCCCAGAAAGGCCTTCATATTACTTATGAATTTTGAACATGTGAGTTTTTATTACTCACAAATAATCACTGTATACTGTGAGACAGCAGTAAATTAGGAAATTGGCCTCATGCCCATTGGAGCACCAAGATCAAACCTCCATTTGCTTGTAAATTGGAACTCAGTGTTTTACACAATTTATGATGGCAGGAGACTTACAATATTTTTTCTTTTGCCCTTCGCTTTTCACTTCACTGATTTTAAGACTAGCTTGGTTGGGAAGCTATTTATAATGTGAACAGTTAATGTACTAACCTTAGAAGTAGGGCCTAGTCAAAGAGTGAACCAAGAAAGGTAGGGTATACAGTAAATGTAACACTTCTCTGAGTACTTAGGCATCAGAGATGTTCTTTAAAGTTCTTTAAAGTTCTCAGAATACATTGCTTTGAATATAAAAAAGTTAGTCCTTTTTTTTAAGTTTATGGTTTAGCTGCACTGTCCAGTTGCTTCATCACTATATCTGGCCAGCAACCAGTTTTGGAGAGCAGAAAGGAATAATGTTGCCCTTTGTTATTCTTCCACTCACCTTCAAAGTGATCTCTAGATGCAATTTTCTGCTTCATTTCCAAAGTGGACTTTTCCATGTTATGTGGCCTGAAGTGCTGTTGTACATTTCAAGTTCCATATTTCAGTTGTTGCAGGACTGGCTGCCTTATAGAGGCTTGAGAATCTTCTGAACTGAATAGTGCTATTGTAAATGCTATAATAGCACAATGATTTTAGCATTGCTTTATAAATAGATGATTTCTGGATCAAAGCCAGTCAGAGACTGATTTTAATTACTGTTTTTCTTTCTCTGAGCCTCCTACTGTTCCCTGTGTGTGTGGGTTTTTTTTTTTTTTAAATAAATCCACTGTTTCATTGTTCTCCTGATTTTTTGAAGTTGAAGTGTCTCATCCCATATGCAAATAGCCCATAGGTTATTTGCAAACTGAAGGTGAATAATTTCTTTCTCAGATCTTGTGAAAAGAAGAACACTTGGTTTCTTAATGTTGAGCTGAATGTTTTTAATACTTTTATATTACATGTGGCACATGGTTTCATGTTAAAAATAAAATTTGCATTTTTTGTGTGGGGGCAGGGAACCTGTCATACTATGAGAAAGAGTGTGAAGAACTGATTACCACCGTTTTTTAAGTATTCTCTGATTTATAAATAAAGGTGTGTGGAGGGATATCAACATAATGCCGAGGTTTTTTTTAGACTTTTTAAATCCCATCTTTATATTATTTTTAGAAATAACTCAAGATGGAAAACATAATTAATATTCATTCCTCCTCCTATTTTTGGGCTATTAGAGAATTTTTCATGCCTAAGGTAAAACTAGAACTCACAGTCTTCTGGTTAGTTGCCTGGGTGCCTTAACTACTAGATTAAACTGGCTCTCAGGATTTAATGTTAATCCCAAAGCTTACATCTTCAGGGTTTTTTTTAATTCATTATATTGAAAAGAGAACATGTGCATACGTTCCTCACCATTTAAATGAAAGGGGATGCCCCGTGAGGGCAGTCTATGTAATGAAAAATAATCACATTGGAATTATGCTAGCAATAGCTGTGCCAAATCTAATCTTCTTATTCTTATTATGACAAGAGTAGACATCATAAACTCTTAACTTGCAGTTAATAATAATAATAATAATAATAATAATAATAATAATAATAATAATAATAATAATAATAATAATAATAATAATAACAATAACAATAACAATAACAATAACAATAATAATAATAATAATAATAATAATAATAATAATAATAATAATAATAATAATAATAATAATAATAATAATAATAATAATAATAATAATAATAATAAAGTTGGAAGGGACCTTGGAGGTCATCTAGTCCAAGCCCCTGCTCAGGCAGGAAATCCTATATCATTTCAGACAAATGACTGTCCAATCTCTTCTTAAAGACCTCCAGTGTTGGAGCATTCATAGCTTCTGAAGGCAGGTTGTTCTACTGATTAATTGTTCTACCTGTCAGGAAGTTTCTCCTTAGTTCTAGATTGCTTCTCTCTTTGATTAGTTTCCATCCATTGCTTCTTGTCTTGCCTTCAGGTGCTTTGGAGAATAGCTTGACTCCCTCTTTTTTGTGTCCATCCCTGAGATATTGGAACACTGCTATCATGTCCCCCCTCATCCTTCTCTTCATTAAACTAGACATACCCAATTCCAGAAACCATTCCTTGTAAGTTTTAGCCTCCAGTTCCCTAATCATCTTTGTTGCTTTTCTCTGTACTCTTTCTAGAGTCTCAACATCTTTTTTATATCGTGGTAACCAAAACTGGATGCTGTATTCCAAGGGTGGCCTTACCAAGGCATTGTAAAGTGGTATTAACATTTCACATGATCTTGATTATATCCCTCTATTAATGCAGCCTAGCACTGTGTTGGCTTTTTTGGCAGCTGCAGAACATTACTGGCTCATATTTAAGTGATTGTCCACTAGGACTCCAAGGTCCCTCTCACAGTTACTACTATTGAGCAAGGTACCTCCTAAACTATACCTGTACCTAAATGTAGAACCTTACTTTTTTCACCATTGAATTTCATTTTGTTAGATAGTGCCCAATGTTCAAGTCTGTCAAGATCCTTCTGTATCTTAAGCCTGTCTTCTCAAGTGTTGGCTATTCCTGCCAACTTGGTGTCATCTGCAAATTTGATGAGTTCCCCATCTATCCCCTCATCCAAATCGTTGATGAAGATGTTGAAGAGCACTGGGCCCAGAACAGAGCCCTGGGGCACCCCACTACACACTTCCCTCCATGTGGATGCGGTTCCATTGAGGACCATACACTGAGTACAGCCAGTTAGCCAGCTACAGATCCATCTGGTGGTGATGCTGTGTAACCCACATTTTTCTATCTTATCAAGTAGTAGGTTGTGATCTACTTTATCAAATGCCTTACTGACGTCCAAATAAATTATATCCACAGCATTCCTCTGGTCCACTAATTTTGTCACTTGGTCAAAGAATGCGATAAGATTTGTCTGGCATGGTCTGTTTTTGACAAACCCATGTTGACTTTTGGTAATGACTTTGTTTGCCTCTAGGTGTTTGCTGATTCATTGTTTGATTATCTTTTCCAGAATCTTCCCAGGTATTGAGCTCAGGCTGATAGGTCTGTAATTTCCTGGATCCATTTTTCCCCCTTTTTTGAAGATGGGAACTACATCAGCTCTTTTCCAGTCCTCCAGTAGTTCCCCAGTGCTCCAGGATTTTTGAAAGATATAGTTCTCAGTTCTTGAGAAGCTTGAGGTGTAATAACTTTTCACCATCCTTCAATCGCAGTTGCCATTAACCCCAAAGAGAAGCTTTCGCTAACATCAATGGGACTGTTGCTTCTAAGATTAAAAGCAATTTTCATTACAAGCTAAGGTTGGAAAAGAAAGTGATGAGAGTGTGAATGTACATGAAGGTATTGGCCAAGCCTTTGGGCATCACAGACCACAAGCTGAACTTAATTTAATATCATATTCATTTTATTTTTATAATAGCAGCGATTGTGTTCCTTCTTTCCATTCCCATCCATAAAGATCATCAGCAGAAACAAGATAACAGGAGGAAGAGGAAGAGATAGTTGAGGAGAGGAATAGGATTAGGAAATAGAATGGAAATATTTCTACTTGAACGTTGGAATACTTGTGCAAGGCTATGTACTTCTTATCTGAGCAACAGTCTCTGTAAAAAAAAGTAAATAATGAGGGTTTTTTGTGTTCACCATCACATATACACACAAAGCTATTTTCTTTTATTTTGCTCTTAACTAATTTCCATTTTCCAAATCTAGATAAACATTCTGTGAAAGACTTCATTACAGGAACTGGGTATAAATGACCTTTACATCAAATTATAGGAAGACGAATTGGGTAGACCAGTGTTTCTCAACTCAGCAGCTTTAAGATAAGTAGACTTCAACTCCTAGAATTACCCAGTCAGCAAGGCTGGTTGGGGATTTCTGGGAGTTGAAGTCCACACATCTTAAAGTTGTTGAGGTTGAGAAATACTGGGGTAGACAGTATCTCTAAATTTCTCCAGATCATGGGAAAATTATCTGTTGTTAAATGGTAAGCCATTCCCTTAAGTAGGGCCAACAGCAGTTCTTCTGAAAAAGCCCAATGGGAGAAATTCTTTTATAATCATTTTTTTTGGGATTTTTCTTGGGAAGTAGAGGAAGCCAGCGACACTGCAGATTTCTGGAGATATTATTACCCAATTAAAGGCAGAGATTTCATGCATAACTTTGAAACTAAATAAATCAATAGCACCATACCCTCTGAGTTTTTCCTGTCTTTTGAAAGACAATGTCAAATTAAATAAGACATTATAGGGAAAAATGCAATAGACTTCCTTGCCTTCATCATTACCTTTGGATCTGGCAGGAGGTTTTTGTAAGAAGCATTCATGAATACTTGGAATCTAATGTCATAAATTACAAGACAATGGAATGTTCTGGTCAATTGGTTTTCTCTCAAAACAGAGCCATAAGCTGGTTATTATTTAGCAAGAACCAGGAGTCAACCCAAAAATCAGAGCCATTGAATCAGAAAGAAATAAAGGTAAGAGCCAACATTAATAAAGGCCATCTTTACCAGATCTAGTGTAGTCTGAACCTTAACAAAAACATCTATAGCTGCTGAAAAGAGTTTCTGTCATCTTGACTGGATAACACCACAACTATAACTAAATCTTTAGATGTGATTCATCACATGGCCAAATCAAGGATTGTGGTCTTATAGTGATGATTATGGTAATTGCTGACACACCCACTCAGTTCAGGAATTAATGGCATTCCTGTATTAGATAACTGTAAATAGTTACTATCTAAGGGTCTATACATGGGGGGCTGCCATTAGTTTTAGTGTTTTCCAGCCAGCAATTTCCTCAACCAGACTTTCTGTAAATTTCCTCAATCTCTAAACTGACTTTCTTCCAATATTCACTTCAGTGCTTTGCACTATAAAATCATTTTATTTTTCCATGGTGAATATAGGATTTTGAACCACACTGCATTTGCAACTACATATATGAAAATATTATTATTTCCATTTCTAAGCAATATGCAACCTGCTTCCATTGTACTGAATCCAGAAGGATGTACCAATAGATCTATCCCACAAAAAATATTGTACTGATTTATTTATTTGTTTGTTTGTTTGTTTATTTATTTATCTATCACATTTTTGAACTGCCCATCTCCCTCAGGGAGGGAGTGAAATCACGGAGTGTTTTGGAGGCAGCTACAAAGGCTCCACACCCATTTGCCCTACTCAGATACATAGATAAACCTCCAAGTGGCCTCAATGACTCCCTAAAAGAATGCAAATGATCAGATGTCTGCAAGGAATATAAATCCTTCCATTCCCCACCATTCAGTCAGAGCTGAAGAAGCTTCTTGGATGAGAAGCAAAACGTCTTCAAAGGAAAACAAGAAAGCTCAGTTGCCTCCTGAAAAAGCACCTTTAGGCAGCTACAATATTTGCAAAAGTAATAAAATATGTCATCTAAGCAAATGAGATTCTCTGAAGAAGCAATGGTATTAAAAAGATGATATTATACTCTAAGGCATGAAAAAGATGAAGACATATATACTCCAAAGATAAATTTCAAATCTGTTTGCCAGAAAAATGTATGGCTCACAAATACGTTCTCCGGATGCTGTGGACATTAAGAAGATTTAAAACTATTCTTTGGGGAAGATGACATAAGATTATTTTGAAGACGTCTGGAAAGAAGTGACCCTTCCTAATTCAGTTTTCCTGAACAGCAAGATTAAATATATACTGCCAATTATATTACCAGGTAACCCAACAGCCACTGAAAGTGCATAAGGAATATCAAGTAGAGATCAAACTAAGCAGCCATTCTGAACAATCTACCTATTATCACAGATGTGTCTCTCCAGTTGCAAGATCCATTAAAAAAGTATATATAATCTCTAGTGATGACAAAGTTTTGAAATCAACTAAGCCTCAGAAATTGAGTTCTCAATTTCTGAGTGTAATAACAGACATTTGGACTGAAACACTGATTGAAAAACTCCGTGATGAATTCTGAAAAATCTGTTTCTTGTTGGGTAGTATTAGATGAGTGTAATTATATAGATACATGTTTCTGCCCAAATTCAGTGCCATGACCCATGCGCACAAAATAATCAACAATAAATTAGACGCTATAAGAATTGTGTATACAAGATGTGATTTGATTGTGCAGGCTTGGCTCTTAAATACATGGCACATTTAAAAATAATAAAGGTAGTAGATTTTCCAAGTAATAGTGTCAG
Source organism: Azemiops feae (assembly GCA_023970755.1). Taxonomy (NCBI): domain Eukaryota; kingdom Metazoa; phylum Chordata; class Lepidosauria; order Squamata; family Viperidae; genus Azemiops; species Azemiops feae. Next base: position 1,632,329 of record JALGBA010000118.1, on the reverse strand, counting down.
CAAGAAGCACTATTTCCTTCTTTCCCAGTATTAGATTCTATAGGAGTATCTCTGAAATTAAATTTAGCCCCCAAGAGCTTGAACGTGTGCAGTTATACACCAGATTAGCAGCTAGAATTTGCAGGAAGTCAGGCATTTTGAAACCAATTTAATTACATCAGGGAGCTAAACAGGATTGCCACCTTTCTCTTGGTCTTATTGCTATGGCTACTGAACATTACACAGAAGATTCAAGTAGAAGGTACTGTTTCGTGTGCAGGGAAAAACAGCTTGAGTTATTGCAAGCATTGATTAAACTCTAGGCTGATGATATTCTATTATACATTTGTAGGTGCAGTACAATATTTGGGAAGAAAGTATTGAAGAAATCTCAAATATTCGTATTTTTTGGGGTGGAGAAGTTGAACCTAAACTTCTAAGCTTATGAAAATGAGAGCCAGTTTGGTGTAAGGTACCAGGCTAGAACCTGGAAGACTGTAAGTTCTAGTCTCATCTTGGGCCAGCTGGGTGATCTTGGCTTAGTCACTGCCTATCAGCCTGGAAAGGAGACAATGGTAAAAGGTTTTCTGAAAAACCTTGCCAAGAAAACTGCAGGGACTTGTCCTGGCAATCTCCAAGAATCAGATACAATTGAGTGGAACCCTCCTCCCTCATAAAATACAATTTTCAGAATTCCTCATTATCCCCATGCTATATCCAGATTTGATAATATCAATTTTATTGACCATTCACCAGTTTTTTATGGTCCAAAAATAGCTTCTATTTTTTTTCCAGTTTTGTTTGTCCAGCTGATGGTCATAGAGGATAACAATGGAACAAAATTACATCAACATAGGAGATGAGATTGACATTTTCAGCTCTTTCCTTCCTTCCTTCCTTCCTTCCTTCCTTCCTTCCTTCCTTCCTTCCTTCCCTCCCACCCTCCCTCCATCCCTCCCTTAAAAAGCTTTGTGTTTCAAGGTGCCATCTTGAATTAGATTAAGTTCTGATGGCTGTTCAGAATAAGGTGATACCTTGACCCTGAAGAACGGCACTTTTGCAGAGTCCTAATATTTTTCATAGTTATGCTGGGATTGCTGATAATGGAACAAGGAGAAAAAGGAGGAGGTGGAGAAGAGATGTTGTAACCTGAAAGGCATACATGACTGTAGTTGCATGCCTACATACTGTGTTCTGGATCTGGATCTGGATCACCAATGATGGAAGAAAAAATGGCTGGGAAAAATAGAGGGAAGTAAAACAGAAAGACATCGGAGGCAATAGCTTAATGTTTAAGTTAAGTTTCAATCTTAACTTTTAGACCAAACCATGTGGATACCTTATGAACATCACTTGCTGCTTCAAACAAATGAATAGAACCTCTTTCTGTATGGATCATTTCAAATTCAGCTGAAACCATTGGTTGAAAATATCACCAGGAAGGGGCATTTTCTTATCCTGCCAAATAGATTCCTAAAGCACATCCTTTTGGCTGAGCTGAGTTAAAGAGCAGGTTTGCCATTTTTTTTCTAGACATTCATTTTAACTAACCAGCAAGATATATTAAAATCTCTACAGCAATAAGGTATGCTCTTTTTTTGGCATCACATTTGTTTTCTCCACTTAATTATAAAAACCTGCAATTTACATTCTTACAGAAAGGTGAGGACAATTTCAAATGTTCTTTAAGATCACTGCTGTCATTAATTTATCTTGGGATGCTGTGATGCTCTGCATGTTTTGTGCCATCATGTTCCAATTATAATGTACGTAATACCTTAGAAATTGACAGGAAAGGAGGCCATAATGTTATCAGGCAAGGATTCACCCTTCAGCAAGTAAGCTTATATATATGAAAAACATTATGCAAATTAATTTTCCATGCAGAGCGGCAGTCCAAAAGGTCTCCTTAGTGGAAAATGAGGATCAATATTTCTGAGAAAAAGCAAATTGAATCACAGCACTGCTTCAATTTTTAATGGTCCTAATGTTGAAGATAAATAGCAAAATTGTTTCAGATTGTTTATTGCTGGATGTTCTAATTTCTATGCCTCTTCTTCTTTATTTTTTGGAACCATTTATTGCTGACATCAGTGCCACACAGCAATTTAGGTTGAATGAGAGAATGTTGTGCATGCAAAGCAAAAGTAGCACATGCAGCAAATCTTTAACCATCCATTTATCTAAATTTCCAGAATGATAGATGCCCCATTAAACTAATTATAACTGAATTTATACTGATACTAATGTCTTCCATTGTTATGCAGAGCTCTGCCATGACATTCACATTATAATAATGTGCCAATTTACATACAAAGTGATTATTGGAACAATTTGCAATTACTAGCATTACAGGATTGATTATTCTATCAGAAATCTCTTTCTAGAAAACCTTTTTCTTCAAGTGTGCTCCATAGATAAAAGATCACACTTGAGGGATGTGCTAGCAATGAAGTTGGCAAACCAAAATTAAATCTAATACTATTATACTGAACGAAGGGTCATCTCTTTCATATCCCTGTCCTGATCTGCAAATATTGTTGATGCCAGTCAAATTGGAAGATGTATTCAGAACAGCTGAATACAAATATAGATCACCATTGGGCTGCAACTGCAAATATTTGCAGCTGCAGCTCCCCAAACTGAATGGTATCAGGTTGGATACCAGGTGTTTTTTTAGAGGGAGAAGGGTACTAGGACAGAAAGCCAAATGTATGCTTTTCTGGCCAAGCAAGGTGGTGGCAGGACAACATTACCTAAATTCTTCACTTAAATAAGATTCTCGTTCATTTACTTTCTAAATTCACTGTTTTCTGGACTAAATGAATCATTCCAAATTATTACCACAGCTGGAAAAACAAATGCTTATATAGATAGAAAAGAGCATATTTCTCCCTTTCTAAATTGATCCATTGTTCAAAAAAACAAATATTGTAAGAGATGCATCTGCTCTGCTATCAGAATTGTCATCTTTCCTTGTTGATGGCAAGGGTTAATTTCTTGAAAATGTATCTGGCTTAGTGATAAGTAAATAGGTGGTTATTTATTTCAAATATCTGGAATGTTAACTTTGATGCCAATGTTGCTATGGCATTATATGATTTCTGATGTTGCAAGGAAGGATCTCCTTATTGCCTCCCACCATCACGTAGCCATTATGCTCCAGTCCTGTTTAAGAATGGAAGAACTCATTTCTATCTATTTATTTACACCTTACTGGAACATTTTAAGCCAAATACCAATTTTTAACCTTATCTAACACTTAATGTTCTTCTGATGAAACCAGGAGAGGGATGATTTCTTTATTTGGAAGCAAAGTTATAAATCCCCCACTAATAAGTAAAATGTCTCAAAACTATTTTTTTTTTTTAAATATCTAGGAGGAAGAGCCTATTTTCCATCCATTCTTTCCAAACTGACTTCTAAATATTTCTACACACTTGCTTAATAGCATGTGTGTTTGGGAAAATTAATTCAGTCAAACGCATATTGAGTGTCTCATGGTTCATCCACCAACAGGAGATGGTGCCAAAGAACAGCTCTGATGCTCTTTTGAAACAGTTGCTCACTTGGGCAGAAATTTCTATGTCTTATTAGTGCAGACACTTCTGCAGTGTCTTGCATAATCCGTTCACCAGCTGACAATTGCCTGTTCATCAACTAGAATACTCCAGAAAACAATTTCATCTTTCGTTTGCAGTCTAGAATGTATGGATAACACATTCAGCTCATTCCAAGTTTCATAAACTCTACAGATGGATGGTTTTGATCATCCCCCCCCCCAATCCAGGAAGAGTAACTAAGAATATTCTGTTGCATCAGTTCTGCATCAGTAGGAATATAGTAGATAGCGTACTTATTCATTTTTCATGTTCATCCCCACAGTTGAATAAAATATCAGAGAGGAATTTCAAAAAGAAGTATCAAGTTTTATGCTTTGTCTTCATGCCTGTCTAGGTGTTTTAACACAGAAACAGTGATTATGGACAAGGGTGTTCTTTTTCCTCCAGTCCTATAATTAGATGGAATGAAATGATACTATTCATTTAATTTCAGAAAAGCTGTATTTTGGGGAGAGGACAGATAGGTTACTGTACTAGAATGGCCTTGCCTGGGTGGGCCCTGCCCGCCCTGTTTATTAAAAGTTTAATTTATTATATATTTTTGTATTGTATCTGTATAGCTGCCCCTCTCTGGGCAGTGTGTACTTAACTTAAGGGGTCCTTGATGCTCTCTGTGCTTGGTTGTTTTCTTGCAGACATTTCATGACCCAAACTAGGTAACATCATCAGTGATAGTAAGGAGAGAGGTTTTCTCTCCATTTGTATTTTAGTGGCTTGCCCTATCAGTGTTATTAGGAGAGGTCTTGGAGTTTCTTTGGTTGGGCTGTTTACTGTTAGCTTGTTTGGCAAATCCTTGATTTGGGATATTGGGTAATGAAACGTCTGCAAGAAAACAACCAAGCTCAGAGAGCACCAAAGACCCCACAGTTCAACCCTTTACTTGTATCTAATTTAAAACTAATAAATACATATAAAATGAGCACAGTTAAAAATAATGATATAAAAGGGCACACAAATCAAGAAAAGATGATATTAACCCCAGGAAGGGAATCACTGCAAAATCTCTCTGGTCCCTGGAGAATCCCGGGCCTGATAAAGCCAGATCTTGAGGGACCCTTCAGAATATTGAGCTGGATGGAGTTAATCTCAATTCTGGGGGAAGAGGATACCCCAATGCAGGCACTGTTATAGAGAATGACCTCCTCCTGAGACCCACCAAATATAATTCCCTGGAAGAGAGGACCCATAACATTCATTCTCTATCAGGCCTGATAGGTTCCAAAAATGGGGTCTCTTCTATATGATTCAGGTATCCTCTGCATTTCAAGACAGCTGAAACACATTTAAACCTCCCCATCTCTATAAGAATATCTGATTCCTTAAAATGCTCTGTCAAAAGCTTGTTGGAGTTTTCATTGCATTTCTCATTTCTGGTGATTCTGCTGCAGCTCATTCAAAGAATAGACCTGAAGCCAGGTCCAGTCACCTGGTGTTAAATCACCTCCTGATGCCAAGACATTGGTAGACAATTCACCACATACATTATACCTTGCGGTCCTGTGACTCAGGAAGAGATAAAGTGAGAAATACTTTCTTCCTTACATTGCTCGGATAATGTCAACTTAGACCCTTAGTTACTTGCTGGGTGGCCTCTCTCCTGTTATGTATGTGTGTGGATATATTGTCTATAGTTCTGCAGGGTAATTTGTCATCTATGTCTCAGTGTAGTCAAGAATAACAACTGGCTATTTAACATGCTCAGCTCTTTTTTGAACCAGAATGTAATATCTGTTTTGCAAAGAATAGCGACAACATCTTTATTAAAAGTGAAGACTCACTCAACACAAAGGGTCAGGGACCGTGGCTATAAGTCAAGTCTACCCCATTCTTTTTATTATCAACTATCAACGCTGACCAAGGAAGGACCACTCGTGGGAAATTTCAACTTAGGATACTTCTGGCATATACTAAAATAAAATGCTTGCTATTCATAATCCACAGCTCAAAAAACAGTTATGCCCATGTTCTCTTTTTAAAAGAAAAATAGTCACTATTGCTTTGAAAATAAGAAACAGGAGCTTGCTGTTTGGGTAATTGTGTGGCAGAAAGGGCCATGTCAGAAAAATCTCCTTGCCAGGCTCCTGGAAAGGATCTATTTGTGTATCAGAATCTGCATCAGGAATAATTTGCACTAATTAATATAGTAATCAGGTTTTCTTCTTGGAATGTAGCAAGAGCAACAGTACTATATGATTGTAATTTAGCACATAACCACGAGAACTACAATAATCCCAAATAAATACAGAACATAGAAAGAGTTTTGATGCATCAGAGCAAAGTCCTAGTGTGGCTACCATAATCCAGTGGAAAACCTACAAGCAGCTCATAACATAGTAGGAACTACTATATCATGCCCACTAGTAGTATTTACTGACAGATACTTTAATGCTTCCAGTATTGGAAGTCTATCTCCTGCAAAACTTCTATCAATCCAGACAAGCAGAAAATTCTAAATGTACATAATTCAATAGAACTAGGATTATAGCCAGAGAGATGCGAGATCTGGTTGTTTCGTGATAAATTCACCTATAAACAAGTCTTCCAAAAGAACTGGAGAATCGGTGAAGTTTTGGGGAGGGGAGATAGGAATTAGTAGACCCAGCTCACATTCTTGAACAGACTGAAGCTTGCTTCCACAACACCTATGTAATTGGTAGAACTGTATACTATGTTTCAACCAGTTGGGTGCCAATAAAACCATGCATTTCCCTGCTTTCTTCCCTCAAAACTAGTTGGGCAATGACTCAAATGTGGCTGACTTTTGGAAGGCAAAGTGGAGGGAAAACTAATCCATCAAACAAAGGGATTTTATTCGGAATAACCTTCTTCATTGCATATATTAAGATTATCTTTCCTAAGATTCCAGCAATTCATGCATTATTATTTTTTTGTGCTGACTGAGAATTCTGAAAGATTATTCCCACTGCATCTACACAACGACAGAGACTGACTAGATACGATCAATATGACAGCCATTGTAACAAGCTGCCCAAGTCACTCTTTTGGTCAGAATGGGGTGATGGTATGTTATGTGAAGCAGTTGGTGTCATTCCAGATGAGTTAACATCATAAAACGTAAAAGAATTTAATTATCGCTGATAGTTAATGATGAAGCAGTGATGGAGAATAGAATTGTCTTTCAGATTTTATTTTGCTGTACAGATCTTTTTTTCCCCATCAAAATAAAACTCTTTGATATAAAGGACAACATGTATTTATTGAAGAAAATGGAGAGAATGAGAGAAGAGAGGGAGGGAGGGAGGGAGAGAGAAATAGAGAGAGACAGAGAGACCACTCATAAGGGTGAGAAGGGATTATTGTGTCTCTGTGTGTATTTACAGACCTGTGCAAAACTCTAAAAAAGTGGTTTGACTTCTTAAAGGATCCTCTCCAACTGCTTTTTGAAGCAATACAGGTAGTCCTCAACTTACAACAGTTCATTTGTCTGAAATGGTATAGGGTTTCCTGCCTGAGCAGGGGGTTGGACTAGATGACCTCCAAGGTATCTTCTAACTTTATTTATTATCATCACCATCATCATCATCATCATTATTATTATTATTATTATTATTATTATTATTATTATTATTATTATTATTATTATTATTATTATTATTATTATTATTATTATTATTATTATTAATAATAATAATAATAATAATTATTATTATTATTATTATTATTATTATTATTATTATTATTATTATTATTATTATTATTATTATTATTATTATTATTATTATTATTATTATTATTTAGTGACCGTTGAAAGTTACAACAGCATTGAAAAAAGTGACATGACCATTTTTCACACTTACAACTGTTGCAGCATCCCCATGGTCACATGATCAAAATTTGGATCCTTAGCAACTGTCTCATATTTATGACGGTTGCAGTGTCCTGGAGTCATGGGATCTCCTTTTTTGCGACCTTCTGATAAGCAAAGTCAGTGGGGGAGTCAGATTCACTTAACAACCATGATACTAACTTACCGACTGCAGTGATTCACTTAACAACTGTGGCATGAAAAGTCATAAAATTGAGCAACATTCATTTAACAAATGTTTCACTTAGCAACAGAAACGTTGGGCTCAGTTGTGTGGCCGTAAGTTGAGGACTACTTGTATGGTCTTTTTGGTTCTAAGACAGTGGTTTCCAACCTTTTCTATACCCCGCACCCCTAGAATACTTCTGATATATTCTCGCACCCTTTAAAAAAGTTTGAAATAATGGCAACAAATTATGCATATACACTATAATTTTGAAAACCCAAGTTTTCGCACCCCCTGGAATATTGTCTCGCTACCCCAGGGGGCGCGAGCACCCCTGGTTTGGAACCCCTGGTCTAAGAGGAGAGAAGAGGAACTTTTTTTATCTACAGTACTGATCAAAATGTATCCTGGTTGGGTAGCTTCAGAAAACATTGTTCAATAATCTGAAGTGTGCAGTGACATTGATCAGTCTGAGGTCCCATCAATATACTGAAGGTTTTCCATATCTATTAAATATATAGACCAGGGGTCTTCAAACCTGGCCCTTTTATGACTTGTGGACTTCAACTCCCAGAATTCCTCAGTCAGGCATGCTGGCTGAGGAATTCTGGGAGTTGAAGTCCACAAGTCATAAAAGGGCCAGGTTTGAAGACCCCGATATAGACTAACAGAGTTAATGGGCATGCAAAGAATCATGAGATCCTCCTACATACATACAAAGAATCCCTCTTTGGTTTTCCTCAAGAGACCCAAGTAGGAAACTAATGTAAGATTCTGGCATAGTCTCTATTCTGCAGAAAAAACTACACAGTGGAGTCTTGTAAAGGAAAAAGCAAGACAATAATCAAAACAGCAGCAATATACATTACCATTAACATGCACATGTGGGCTACTCAGACCTCAATGGTTGTGATTTTTTAAAAATCCATACCCCAAAATATGTGTTGACATCTGGACCTTCACTTGGAATATCTCAAGTTGAGAATTGGAGCAACATTGTCTAGTGCAAAAGTTCTATTCTAATGTTATTCTTTTTCTCAGACTGATGGCAGCATTGATAACAATTTATACTGTATGTGCAAGCATGGCCTAAAATAGTATAAGATACATTAAGTATGATAGTGTTTTTTTTAATTATTCCATTGCCTATTTAAAATATGCTTAAAATAAAGAGATATGAACGGATGTTCTTTAGACTCCTTGAATGTAATTCTTATATAAGAAGAGTGATTATAAAATTGGCTTGCCTGAAGGACTCATAAAGTATTTTCATATTATTGAATATGAACTCTATTTCATTTAAGAAAGCTGTTTGAAACAAGTTTACTAATCCACTTGAAATTTGCAAATAGTTTTTAAGCATCACAATTACTTATGTTGGGAATTCAGATTTAACTTGGAAATAAACTATAAACTTTAAGAAGACCCACCCACAAAAGGGAGGCAATCCTTCCATCCCAGGAACTTAGATCAGATTTGACCACAAAGCCAAAAAATAACATCATTCTTCCGACTTCTTTGAAGAATGATTCACATTTAACTCTACGTAGGATTCATTTTTTTAAAAAAAACCTGGCACATATTTTTATTGGTAGATTTTGTTCCAAAGCATCAAATCTTCTCTTTCACACTATGCTATGGTGAAAATGTTATGAAGGAACTACAGATATATTTGCTGGTATTGCACAGATATTTATTTACCTATTATTCACTATGAAGTGGTATATAAGTCTAAGTGCTATTTCTATTGCTATTATATCAGACATCAGAGAAACTGGGTGATTGCTGTGTGATTCAGAATACTGAATTCTTGGATTCAGTAAGATTATGTTTTAAAAACAATCCTGACAAAGCTTCTCTCGCCAATAAACACTCCTATCTCCAAGCCTTTGCAAGGATTGTAGATGTTTATATACATAACGGTCTGTAGAAGTGTTTTTAGACTGGCAAGATTCTTTGTTGTAACTTTACAATAAAGATAGTATTGAGGGAGAATATTTGTAGCTCAGGGTTGAAATGAAGGGTCCTTGGTGCTCTCTGAGCTTGCTAAAGGTAACATTAGTACTCATGCTATTGGTTTCCTATCTGGGCTACTTGAAAGGGCTGCCATCAGTCTGGATGTGCTTCCTCTCTCCCTTTATTCTCCAGAGATGTAGGGAAATTCCCTTCTGGGATGCTCCACCTCTCCTCTGGGACCAGATTTTTTTTTTTTTTTTAATAAGGCTGTTGTTTAGGTTGTGACTTTTTCTCCTACCTCTCAAGGTTATTCTCACAGCCCATTACAATGGAGCAATGGAAAGAATAGTTCATTTTTTAATGTATACAATGTAACTTTTAAAAAAAATCACAGCTGAATAGCTATTTTATCAGAAGTGCAAGATATAAGCACCTTTTCTATTTTAAAATAGAGTTTTGGAGTTTCTACTGTTGGAGCAATAAAATTAAGATAATCATTTCATGCTGATTTGGAAGAATGTTAAGCACATGCATTTTGAATAGGTGTATGCAGTGGTGGGATTCAGCCGGTTCGCACCACTTCAGCAGAACCGGTAGCTAATCTTTTGTTGCCCAGGCCCAGAATGGACTTCTGGAAGTGGCATCCACACAGAGAACTGGTTGTTCATATATTTGAATCCCACCACTGGGTGTATGCCTATACAAAACACAGTTGTGTTCAAAGCTAAGAATTAAACTGGCTTCATCTACTGCAGCTTACTATAAATAAAAAGAGAAGAAGCCTACACTGTATGTATTCCTTTTAAATGGACTTTTATTTCTACCCCCAACTGGATGAATGCAATTATATGGCACAAATTTAAGCTAAAGAAACAAATTTTAAAATGAATAAGCTTAGAATAAATGTTCAGTTGCATGCTTTTGGTAATGTTTTAAAAGAAGTTGATGATGATAATATGGAAGACATGTTTGATATTAAACCCTGGATAGAATTATCATCTTTGCAAATGACCTAAACTAATAAAGTGGACATTATTCAGAAATATCATTAGCTACCAAATCGCTTTAAAATAAACTTGATTCTTTCCTCTTTGTTTAAATTAAACCTAATATCTGCTTGTTTCCGACATAAGCAGAAAATCTTGATAAATAATTCCAATACATGCCTAAACATCTCCCTTCACAGCTAGCTCCTAATTTGGTCTCTGGAGACCTTTCTTAGTAGCCGAATATTTTCATTTATTTCAAGAGTACCTACATCACCAGATATTTCTAATCTCATGTTGTTTAGTAATGCTGCTAGATGAGGTTCTCAGCAGATCATTAGGCTTGTTCAGTAATAATGTTACAAATCACAAGAGATTCATCACTGTGAGTAAACAAAAAGATGGGTTATTTTTACCTGGGGAAAATGGAATAGGTTAATTTCACTTTCCAGGGTATTTCCTGAGATTATATAACCAGAATATACTCTCTAGTATTTATAATACCTAAATGGTGATACTAACATTTGGACATGTCAGTAGACAGTTTCATAAGCCCCATTTCTGATACATTTAGACGGAATGCTTTCAAGTTATAATAAAGCAGTCATTCCTTATAAACTATATGTATGGATATACATATGGTATGGATATATCTGCCACTAAAATGAAAATAATAGGAAATGATGATGGGGATAATAATTTATGCATCATTGTTATCATCATCATCATCATCATCATCGTATTCTAATTGTTTTATTAAAAATATTATTGGGCTTACTAGAGCAATCTTCATTACAAAGGTTATTAAACTTGCATCGGTGTCTGTACGGTCATTACAGAAGTGGAAAAAATATTGGACAGAGACTTACAGGTACAGCATGTAAGATACAAGAGAAGAACATTGACATTAAAGGATGAAGAGGGTATGTATATCTGTGTCTCTATCTGTATCCTATAAATATTTACCACTTCATTCTAGCTCTGTAGAGACAGACAGATACAGTCGTTAAGATCAGTAATGGAGCAAAGAGTTATGGACCCAGGAAACTAAAGCCCACTAAATAAAGAGCATTGAAGATTTTAGGATAAGGGCAGGCAGCACTGGAGAGATAAACTTTCCTTTTGCATCTCCCAGAGACCTCCAGAGTAAATCAAGTTAAAAATCTGTAACCAATTATATTTTTTGGGGGGGGGGGCTGGGGGTGTCAAGGGAATTGTGTTTTTTAACATTTGCAGGTCCTTCAGGAGCTCACTTCAGCATTAAAAACCTTCTAAAAAAACCTTTTCCTTCTGGGGTCCAGAGCTTTTAGAATATAGGTCTAGCCATCCCACCAAAATTTGTGGGTGTGGATCTTCAATCTTTTGCATCTTTCCCAACCCTAATACAAAGTAGAATAAAAAAAGAGGAAAAAAGGTATTACTTTTGTGTTAGACGTAGCATTTATCTGCCTGTTCACTGTGATTCAAAAATTGATAGAGAATTGCTGTCTTGTCTTTAATAGGCATCTGGTTGCAGTGGAACATGTCATCAACTGCCACATGATCAACAGGTCATAGTAGGGGCAGTGACCTTGGGAAACAGGGTGAAGGGATATAACCAAGAGAATGGCCAGATAAGAGGCAGCAGGAATTTGTGAGACCCTCTTTAATTTCTTCAGCTGTAAAGAGGATGGTTGGGGGGGGAGAGAAATGTACTTTCAGACTTGCAAGATTCCGTTAATGTAACCTTACAATAAAGTGGAATTATCTCATGTGGCCCTATATCCTGTCTCGTTTACCTGGCAAGATGACAGGGACTGACATGAAAGGAAGAACCTTTTTTAAAAAAAACTCTGCCTGGTGCAGAATGTGGTGCAAAAATAGAATAAAAAATGAAGGCAGATAACAGCACAATTCTGGAGATTTTGACAAAGTAAAAAAACAAAAAACAGAAAAGTTACAAGGAAGAAGAATCAAGGGTGCTAGATGTTTCTTGTACTAAACCTGAGATCTTGATAATCTAAGAACCTACCTCTTCTACCAATTTGCTGAATTATTGAGCTTAGAATTAATAGCTAAGGGCAGTAGTGGGATTCAGCCAGTTCGCACCAGTTCGGCAGAACCGGTAGCTAATTTTTTGTTGCCCAGGCCCAGAATGGACTTCCGGAATTGGCATCCACACAGAGAACCGGTTATTCACATATTTGAATCCCATCACTGGCTAAGGGGTTAATTAGCTTAAAACTAATAGACTAAGATATTATTATCCTCATAAGATATTTGCATGTGCGCTATCAATAGAGTTTATCTTCCTCCTTCTCTTCTTTAATATTCACAGTGCTGGAAGTAAATTGAAATAGAAAGAGAGAAGGGCGAGAGCAGAGCAGTTGTCAAGGAAACCATGGCTATTTATTAATTAAATTTGTATTTGAGTGTATCATGTAATGAAATCTACTGTTACAAGGATCAACATCAGAGCAAGGTAGAATGCATACAACATACGATAACTGTTTGTGTGTGTATATATACACAGTTATGTTGAAAGAAATTCCAGCATTTGAATCATGACATTAATTTCATTTATTGACACCAAAGTAATAGTGTTGGAAAATACCTTCAGGATCTTTCAGTCCAATCCCTCTGCCCATTGAAGGAATGTTCAAACCATTCCAGGCAAACTTCTAGTCAACCTTTGTTTGAAAACCTCCAGGGATGGGGCACCTACAACTTCAGAAGACTGACCAGAACAAAATTATTTATGAAATATATGGAACATATGGGGTGGCGGGATTCAAATATGTGAACAACTGGTTCTCTATGTGGATGCCGTTTCCGGAAGTCTATTCTGGGCCTGGACAACAAAAAATTAGCTACCGGTTCTGCTGAACTGGTGCGAACTGGCTGAATCCCACCATGGAATATATTCCTATTGAGTGATTGTATTACCTTATTAAGAAGAGATTGGACAGCTATTTGTCTGAAATGGCATAGGGTTTCCTGCCTGAGCAGGGGTTGGACTAGATGACCTTCAAGGTCCCTTCCAACTTTGTTATTGTTTTTTATTATTATTATTATTATTATTATTATTATTATTATTATTATTATTATTATTATTATTATTATTATTATTATTATTATTATTATTATTATTATTATTATTATTATTATTATTATTATTATTATTATTATTATTTAGTATGACCAATAATAAATAAAAATATGATATCCCAATTTTCAGAACAACAATTCCTCAAACCAGAATTTAGAAACAGCATATACAATCACGGAAACAAAACAAAATAAATAATTTTTTTGAGAACAAAGATCAGGGCAAAATTTTAGGCTCCCTCCCCCGAGGCCATTGGGCATGACTGAGGATGGGGAGAATGAAATATCTTCCTCTTCTTGTTGCTGCTCTCTATCCTCACGTTCCAATAAAGATGAATTACAGATCTGTTTTACAAGACTTTGAAGTTTTATCACTATCTTTTGTGTGTGTGTGTGTGTGTGTGTGTGTGTGTGTGTATTTTGCTTAGAAAGAGTTTATGATCTGAATGAAGCGAGGACAGCCAAAGATATATCAAGTGGAAACTAGTGCTTTCTTCACTGAGCCAGTTCTGGCACAGTTTCAAGGAACAGAGAAGCCCAGTCTCTTGTGTGTGGTCATATTCACGAGAGCATTTGCCTCAGGAAAAAAATAAAAATAAAAGTCAAGATATTGTTTTTAAAGAGATTTGAGACCAGCACTATTCATCTCTTTGGTTTTAGCTATATTTAATCTGGGCTACGAACGAGTCATAAAATGGCCTCATCGTGTACATACTGTGCGGCTGTTTTTGCAACTGTATAACCGCATACTCATAACGCTTAATCTACAAACTGAATATTTCTCATAATTGTTCAGAATTGTTCAGAAGGATGGTAAATATGGAAAGAGTTATTAGCAAAGATGAATTCCAAGATGTTGTGGTAACAGTCTGTCACCATCTCAAAAAATAAGGTGAAAAAAGCAACATTAATGAGTATCTGAATCTCCCCTTAATGGGCAATGCAGCATTTAGTTTATTTTTAGCTGCATTGTAAGATAGTGTGTGTAAATACAAATGTGTGTGTGCGCGCGCACACACACACACATATACAGAGAGAGAGAGACAGAGAGAGAGAGAGAGAGAGAGAGAGAGAGAGAGAGAGTAGTATATAGCAAACAGGAAACTCAACTGAATAATTCATGCCCCTTTTATAAAATGCCCAACCATTTTATTTAAACATATGTATGAATAAAACAAAGCTGAATACTTTATAAAAATATGAATTATTCAAATTAATTTTTGCTATTGTTTGCTAAACAGTGCATTCAGTGAATAATATTGAAATGGCTCATATATATATGTGCAATTAAATTGAAATAAGCAGGTTAGTTGTTTAGTTGCATAGCTGCTGCTTGTAAATACAAATACATACACGGGGCTTCTGAATCTGAATTCTTTAAATTAATTGTAATCAGTATAAACCTAATGTACCGTTACAGAATACAACAATTTATTCTGGAACATGCACACACACACACACACACACCACAAACACACAAACAAGCACACACACATTCTGAGACTGTGGTTACTGTGGAATAGAATTGTCTACTCTCCATGTTTTTTCAGCACAAAAAGACTGAGCAAAGTTGGCTTGCAAAATCTCAGGTGTCTTCTTCTCTTTATAATATTTGATAGCCTTTAAAGGAAACTTGTGATTCTTGTTAAACTTTACTAGTAGGTATCAAAGTCACTACATCTTTTCAGTTTGCTTACTGATGCAACACTGGAATCATTAGATTCTATTACCGTTCATTCCTGCAAACTCTTTTAATGTTAAAGCATTTTGGGTTGGTTTTTTTTTTTACAAGCCTTTCTTCTTTCCTAACTGTACTATGATTTCAATGAAGGAGAATATTTGTAGTTGTGATTGTTTCACATCAGTTAAGCTTTGGCTGCTGGCAAATCATTGCAAGGCCCTGGACCCAACCCACCAGGTTTCATGAATGTTTTCCAGGATACAATCTGCTCTGAGGTGTCTTGTGTCTGAAACTGTTTTTTGTTAGCTCTAGCAGAATACTTTCACAGATTGATCTTGGAATTCTAGTTTGTTTGCTTGATTGTTTGGAGCCTTCAATTGGGTGAAACGGTGCATCATGAGGAAACTATTTTTGAATCAATATACCTAAAATGGGCAAATTTAAAGAATGCATCCAAAATCTGGAATCAGTAACTGCCATGAGACTTAAATTTCACAAGGTTGTGGCCACTTCAGTGCTATTGTGCTGATATACTACTTTCGTCAGCCATTGTAACATGATCATGGTTTCTAGTGCTCCCTACCAGCTTCCTACAAAGAAAGTCAATGGGGAAGCCATCAGGAAGTTGGAAGTCACTCCCATTCCCACACTTTTTTTTACCCACTCAGTCATTTTGTTTCTCTGCTTAGGTAAGGAAATAGATCTGAAATGAAGGCCCAATTAATGGACCATCTAGTGCATGGATGTCAAACTCAATCGCGTCATGTGACATATCGTGACACATCATGACTTTTTTGCCTTTGTGGAGCTGGGGTGGGCGTGGCCTGCATGTGACACATCTGGCCCGTGGTCTGCCAGTTTGACACCTAAACCTAAAGTTTCATACTCTAGAAAACATGTATTGCCAAAATAGTGTCAGTATTTGGCGGGAAATTGCCAAGTGTGATTTGGACTCATATCAACCATAAATTCAATTTCCAAAAACTCACATACTTCCTACTCACATAGCCATGTCAATTTTTCTATAATCCCAAGCATAACACATTGGTTGGAATAAAGAAGAAGGACTTTATAAGAGAGGTAGGAAAGAACCAACAGAGATGGAAATAGTATATACTTATTATATTTGCAGCTCTATTGTATGGTAATGGAATTCCATTGTGCCTCAGAAAGGACAAGTCTAAATGCTTAGATACTTCTCCTAAAACTTCAGGTTATCATTTTACTCCTAGCTTTAAGTGCATCTCTATCCAGTTTTGAATATGGAGAGGCAGCATGGTGTTCCATGGCTATCATTTACTGCCTTGAAAACTCAGCAGTTTGTCGGTTATTAATTTTGTCCCATTCTCCTACAATTAAATTCAAAGAATATCTGCTGTTATCAAACTACTGTTGCAAAATAAAACCTTGCCTTAGCTCCAATGCATATGTAGATTGAATATCTGTTGAATAATCTGCAATCATAAACCAATGTGGAATTATCTTGAACTCTATTAAGGTACTATAATTGAATGCCCATTGATAAGGGACCTATTTCTATGCACACAGTTGAATATGGAAATCTATCCTGCTAAGATAATGTCTCAACAGTATATAAAAACAGTGCTTCTGTTCTCTCTGCTGGAACAGTTAAGGACTTTCTAAAATGAGAGAATTTGTCTCAGAATCTGGCCTCATTTCCCAAATCTACCAGGGCTACTTTTAAATAATAGCAGCTAGGTTGCACATCCATATATGTATTTATGTGAAATTCAAGTGTGGGACAATTTACACTGACCATTGAATGAACTTTGGGACGTTGCTTTAGTAAAGCATTTAAAATTCCTTTTTAAAACAAAAGCTGCAGAAAAGAATGGAAGATAGTTAAAGCCCAGGGTTAGTATGAACCTTCAACAATATGTGTGAATGTTATTTCTAAGCAACACTTACTGGGCTGTCAGGCTCACCTTTTTTCTTTGTGAGCTAATTAGCTCTGTTCTTTCTAGTTTGTTTTTAATGTAAAGGGTAATTATCTGAAATTGCTTTGCAGCAATTTTGTCCTTTGCACTACTTGTTGCAATGTGCAATTTAAACTGAAACTGGCTAGTTAAGCTTTACTTCACCACTTTTCCTTTTAATTTAAAGGGAACCTTGAAAGTGACAGTGATGAAAGTTTAGCAGCTGAGATTCCCTGTAGTCCATAGTGGCAGTTTTCTGAGCTCTGCATACCAGGTATGTTCCAATCCTGTCTAACTTTATCGCATCTTTTATGGAGTATTATTGCACTGTGTATTAGAGTGCCTGCCAGATGAGAAACCCAGACACAAGATTGGGTACCTAATAACATTTGTCTTGGAGGTGGAAAATGCAGGAACACTAATTAGGCTCTTTGCATCCACTCCTCATAGGTTCCAAATCTTGCAGTTGGAAAACTGAACGTTCTCCTTTATGCCAAATTGGATTCCATATGAGCATCTAATTAATGTCAAACAGCCTAGTCTAGCAAGATGTGATTAAATATGGCTCTCTTTTCAAGAAAAGTGTAAGTGGGGATATAGTAATCAATGCAGCACATTTCAACTCAAATCCACAGGTTCTGAGCAGAATGAAGAATAAAGAAGAGGAAAGGATGGAAAACTAGATTAGGCCTTGGATTAAAATATTGCATTTCCTTATAGCAGAGTTTCTCAACCTTGGTGGCTTTAAGAGATGTGAACTTCAACTCCCAGAATTCCCTAGCCTGCAAGGGATTCTCTAATCAGCAATGTTGGTATTGACTGACTTTTGGCTAACTTGTTTTGTTTTGTTACTGCCCATCTTCTACTCTTTATAGAAAATATAACAATATTTAAAGATATGAAGTCCTGGTTCAGATCTCAGCCCAGGCAATATTAATAAAAATAAAACATGATCATTTGCTATCTCTCTCTTTCTTACAGTCCCTGTGCCTTACTCCCCTGTTGAGTGCTTGTTCAATATTTTTTTAATTTAAGCTTTTGAATAACATGTTATAGCAGATACAAACAGAATGGAAAGTTATTTGTGGGCATGCATTTGTGCATTGTGTCTGTTCTAATCTAATAGAGAATCTTACAATTTTACTTTTTCCCAGTATTAGCCTTGAATAAAACATAACATGGAGAAGGAAGGAAGGAAGGAAGGAAGGAAGGAAGGAAGGAAGGAAGGAAGGAAGGAAAGGAAATTATTTTACTATATTTGTATTTTCATATTTTTAGATATCAACACAGTTATCATCTTTCCCTGTCATATCTTAGGCTATTTAATTTTGCAACCTCTCTTGATAGCTTCCCCACTGTCACAGCATTTGCAAGAGCAGACAGATCAGTTGTTTCACTTTGTGATAGTTTTCCCTTTTTCTATTAACACAGTTGGATTATCAGCTTGTCCAATCACATTTGTCACAAGCTTATCCAGCACATCTTTGGAAAACAATCAACATTTTCAGTCAAAACAGACTGAAGTTCCAAATGTGGAGCTACACCAAACTGTCGAGAAAAATGATGTTTGTCTTTATGGAAATTAATTTTTATTGCAAAGTGCTTATGAAGAGCAGAGGACTTCCATCTGAAAGCAAACACTTGCCAATTATACCAAACTGGCCTTCTGATTAAATTATACACCTAATGAAAGATCAAGAATTTCAGACACACACACACAGCATCAAATTTAATAGTGGATGAAACGTGCTTAAGAAAGCCTAATTCACATGATTCATAAGTGAAAATATTATTTTTTTCAATCAAATGGAAATTACAAAATTTAATAATGATTTGAGTGAAATCCAAATTGGTAATCCATAATGAAGAGTATTCAACTTGGAGAGATAGAAATATGCTCTCTTTATTAGTCTTAGCTGCAGGGTCTTCAGAACTGTCCTACATGCTGGACGAAGTTAGCCTATTTGTTTGATGTGTTGAATGTGCGTTACAGTTATTGTAGGGTCACTTAATTTCTATATCTATCTATCCAAAACAGAAGTATGAATTCAGACAAACAGCATTACTGCCTATATAAAAAGGGTACACAACGTCTATTGGTCTGAGGGCCACAAAAGGTTTTCAGTGGCAAGTTGAAAGCTGTTCTCCAGTAACAAATAAAGCCATCAGTTTTCCTAGGAGAAGATTTTGGGATTTTTTTGCAAGTTGAAATAAGTGTCTTGAACTCATTTTGGTCCTTCACCCACCCTATATGTCCAGAAAATGAGAAAGGAAAAAAAAAGATAGTGCTGAACATTTTGATTTCAATTGCTCTGGGAGATGAATGCACCTTTGAACCCCTGATCTATAATATCTGTGGATCATTCAAAGCAGCTTCATAATACCAAAATATTGTTTTACCAAAATGTTAGCACAAGCATTTAACAATTCCCATATCAGCAATAACAAAAGGAAAGTCTCTTTGAGTTAGAATGTGAGTTCCAAATATGTACCCTTTGAAATTGCTGCGGAGGCCGGCATCTGTGCTACAATGCTAATAGATCACAAAGACCTCTGGTCTAGGTAGAAAGGGGCAAGGAGCAGATTCCTATCTCTGGTGGTGTTCAGGCAACAAAAATCATTTCTTCTTCTTATTATTATTATGCATTGAAAAATTGTCCAGGGTAGTGTACAATATAGTAATGATGCACTGCCTGTATGCCACAGTTAAACAGGCTAGTAGACTGGGAATGGTATGAAAGTAGTTTGCCATTGCTTTTTTCAAGGATATATTTAATACTCTGGACTAGCCTGCAGTCCTCAGACTTTTTGGGGTTAATCTCCCATCTTAAGTCATTACAAACCATGCCCAACCCTATTAAACTTTTCTACAAAAGTCACCGGTAAATATGAACAAAGCAACATATTACTTGTTTTTCTTAATTTTTCACTGCAACAAATCCGAAATGCAACAGAGGTTAGATTAATAATAATAATAATAATAATAATAATAATAATAATAATAATAATAATAATAATAATAATAATAATAATAATAATAATAATAATAATAATAATAATAATAATAATAATAATAATAATAATTACTATTATTACTATTATTACTATTATTACTATTATTACTATTACTATTACTACTATTATTACTATTAATAATAATAATACTTACTACTACTACTACTACTACTACTACTACTACTACTAATTCTCATTCTCCTCCTCCTCCTCCTCCTCCCTCCCTCCCTCCCTCCCTGAAATTTGCAGGAAGAAGATCAAATTTCTTATTGGGATGCAAATGACTGCTTTGTTTTGTATAGATGTGAAAGAGCAAGTCTAAATGCAAATTCTGCCTTTCCATTCCATTTAATCCCTGACTTGAGAAACTTCATATTTTGAAGCAATAGAAATATTATTAGGCTTAATGAGAAGTATGAGGATGACTAGAATTGGAGCTTTGGTGTTTAACTGAACAGTTATGAGCTAACATACTAACTTTAATTAATACTGCCCAGTTTTATAGAAAAGCTGTTTACCTTTTGAGCTTTTTTGGAAGGCTGCAATTAGAAACTAAATTTATTGCGAGCATGCAGTGTTTCATTAGAATTCCATGTGAAGAAGAGAACACTGATAAATCAACAATGATCCTAGAATCCTTAATATGTTCCTTCTGTTATGAAACCTATGCTGTAAGGTGTATCTTTTTCTTGTTACCCACGCTTCACAAATAAATATTATTGTTCAATCTCTCCATAATCAAATGAAATCATTACAAAATATAATCGCTCAGTGAAATTTAGCATGTTACAATTATAGAGTGGTTTTCATACCGTTCAGAGGAGATGGATTCTGCTAATCAAGGAACTGTATGAGCAAGCAAATAAGGATTCATGCAACAGAAAAAAATGATCATTCTGAACATCACCTAATCTCTATAATTGCATAAACTATTCAGTGAAGCACTTCACTGTCCAAAAAGTTCATTCTGGATTTAGTCTTCAAAGTTATGAAGCTTCTGCAAACTACCTACATAGACTTGTCCAGAAAGCTTGAAGGAACCATGGAAAACCTTGGAGTAGTTAATGAAAAGAAGGACTAAGGTGACAGGATAGCTACGTGTCTAAGGGACTACCACAAAGAAAAGGGGGTTAACCTATTTTCCAAAGCACCTGAAGGCAAAACAAGAAGCAACAGATGGAAACTAATCAAGGAGAGAAGAAACCTAGAACTAAGGAGAATTTTCTGATAGTTAGAACAATTAATCAGTGGAATGACTTGCCTCCAGAAGTTGTGAGTGCTCCAACACTGGAGGTTTTTAAGAAGATATTGGACAACCACACATCTGAAATGGTATAGAGTTTCCTGCCTGAGCATGGGGTTGAACTAGAAGATCTCCAAGGTTCCTTTAAAGTCTGTTATTTTGTTCTATTATTCTGTTATTCTGAGTATCTTTTTTTCTTAATGAATGCAACAGTGGAAACATTATTTTTTGCATTATAAATGGACACTATGGACAATGGCTGTTGTGTGGTAAGCCAGATAGAACAGACAAATCGGGACAATGTATAGCAAAATGGTCCTACATGGAAGAAGGCAGTTTCTCAGATAAATTACATAATAGTTCTTACCTGGTAGGGGAGATCAAATGATCACAATAGTACTAATATCAAAAGAGAAATAAAAGCTAGGATTAAAACTGGACCAAATTTTGTTTATAAGTTAGGAAAAAAGAGATACAAATAAATTATTGGCAGAAGAGTACATTGTTTATATTTCTTTAGCCTGATGCAACTTAATGCATTTAGTTCTTGAAATAAAAATATTAGGTTTTAGTTAGAAACCAGAAACATGACAGCAGGAATGTGATTGCTTTTCTACTCTTCCAAGATAATAGAGCAACATGATAACATTATAAATATTAGATCTGGCATGGCATTTATTTTTCTATATATATCACAGTTACAAAATAGGCTTTTATAAAAGAAAAGGAAGATTCCCATAATTTTTATTACAGAGTGTAATTACAGTAGCAATACTGAATGCAAACTACACTCAGAAAAAGAAATAAAAATAAAAATAAAATAAAAATGCAAAGTGCTATTCTTACTCTTGTCAGACTTGTTAGTATTCCTGGTCCCTCATTTCTGATATTTAATAAAATTCATAAAAAACTAAAACATCAAACAATATAACTGAAAGATCAGGATTAGAGGAGAAGGTTAAAAGATGAGTTAATAAACCTGAAACCTGTTATCCTAATAGTCTAAAAATCACAAGGATCTTAGATAAGATTATCCTTTTTTTTTCCTTTTGGACTTGCCCCATTAACTTTGAGGCATGATTTTTAGTCCACAGGGAAAAAGACAGTGGCAACTAAAATCTCATCCTTGAACTTCTTGCCAGGTCTTCTACTCAGCATGGGATATCAGCTATGAAAATAGCTGGTAATAAAATTAAATTATATGCATACAGGTGCATTGCATGAACATGATCTTATGCATTCAGATTAACGTGCACATATATATGCTACTAAAGCAAGAGATACATTTCCCATTTCTAAAATTCCTTGATTTGTCCTAGATTTCTAGCCCAGTTTCCCCTCCTCCTTTCCTAATGTAAAGATTTCTCTGATCCTTTGGCATGATTTTTCTGTGAATAACTAAATGGAAAGAGGAAACTGGGAGTCTTTTCTTTTAGATTATTTTTAGATTTTTGTTTTTATATATACTTTTTGAAACACTTTTTAGCTTTCTCAAGCTTCCTCTTTCCACTATGTATTCAAGATAGACAGTGATTAATATTAATATTTATTTATATGTAAGGGTGTAGGCATATACATATGTTGTATATAGCATGTTTATATGTGTGTTATGTATGTGTACACTTTTGAGAGCAAGCAACAGAATTTCATTTTTAATGTGTGACAGTGTGCCCACGGTAAAAAATGACAATAAAGGCTATCTTTTTATAATCATTGTTTTTTGACTTTTTAACTCACCCCATCTCCATATGTTGCTCTTTGATCACAATAAAGAATTTATTAATGGAAACCTGGGAAACGGTTTATTCTTCTCATACTTTGTATTGAGAACTTTTTTTTAACAATGCCTGAGTAAACATTTCTACTTGCACATTGCCAGCGGAGGAAAAGGTTTTCTGAATAATGGCCTTCAGTGTGAGAAGACATGCTTGAAACATATAGAGATTTCCAATAATTTTATGTTGCCTTCAATGTGTCATTGGAATATAGCCTTGGGAAGTAATTCTGTGCCCATTTATCTGGCAGTAGTTCTCCCCCCACCCTTAAACAGTGTGGGATCTACACATATAAAACTATAAGACTTTATGGTGTTGAACCGTTTCCCCCTTATTTGACCCTTGAGAGAAGCAAAGTAGGAAATGCTATTAACTGAGCAAACACGAGCATCACTGAAAAAGGAATAAGCAGTGGGAGAATTCTTTCATTTGTTTAAATTCATGAACAGTCTCAGTCACTGCTTTGGATTCCATTAAGGTTACATACTTTTTACAGATATTCAGAAATAAGTAAAACAAGTAGCCTTTACGATATTCAGTTTCAATGAAAAGGAGAAGGAGAAGAAATGAAGGAGGAGAATGGATGTTGAAATTTCCATTAATTTATCATTGCTTTATGGTAATCATGTTGATCCCATTATCCACAAGAAGATATAGACACATTGAGAAATATAGTAAATTTGAAAAGGTGCTTGCTCATAATCTGTAGATTATGTTTTTGTTTTATTCCATTCCATCTTGATAAGAGTTTCATTGGTGTGAATTGATCTCCCACTGTTATTTTCATATTCCAGAAGATATGTCAGCTGCTATCTGAACACCTTTAGGAACACATTCTAGAAAACTGAATTACGTATAATGATACCCTGGAAAATGGCAGTAATAGCTGCATGACCCTGACTAAGGAATTCCAGATTTGTAGATTAAACTTGTGCCTCTCTCTCTCTCTCTCTCTCTCTCTCTCTCTGTATATATATATATATATATACTTGTGTAATCACTTGTGTACAGTTGCTAAGAAAATTACATGGATGAATTCATGAAATCACCAGGAATTAACCTTTACCTGAAGGATGTATAATGTATTTATATGGAGGAAAGTTAGTTCTTTAGCTTCCTCCCTGCAAAAAACTAGTAGTGGGTTCAAAATGATTTCCAAGGAGGCATCTAATGATAGGTATCATCCTTATTAGCTGATAAATATTTTGTCCACTTGCTTGTGAACTTGAACCAAAGAACAAAATGTAATATATACAGAGTCACTTTAGGAGGGAGATGGGTGATCACTAAATATGACAAACAAATAAAAATAAATACTCAGTGCCTTTTGATTTTATAAACTGGATCTGAGATTCATCAATTTCTTTTTTTACAAGTTACCTTCATAGAATGTGATACTAAGTAAATCCACTGAATTGAAATTCAAAATAAATGAAGATTTCCTGGGGCTGCTTGATTGGTAACTACACCTTAATGGATTTTTTACTGGAAAATAAGGACTACTCTTTAGTCAAGCAAAAAAACCACACCAAAAAGTAGAGTTAAAGCAGTGGACAACATAGGTTAAAAAACCAAGACCTCTGTGACATTCGGCAACTTGTTTCTTAAATGCTGAAGTTCTCATCTTCCATTGACACTGTATTCATCTGGAGGTACATTTGGCCTGGATAAAGATGTAGTCCAGTAAGCATTAAATGGGAAGAAGCTAAATTGATTGCCATATTAAGGAGTCTAGTCTTGCCAGAAATACTGTAAGCAAAAGGCCTGCTGGGTCCATGTCTAGGTTAAGATTTGGCAGGGGGAAAGCCAGAGGGTAGCCATTAAAAATGAATGGTAACTTGAGGGTATTTTAATAACAGCTGCTTCTGTTTCCTTCCTTACAGCAGTTTTGTACTTCTCCACTTTCTTCTTGATGACATGGCTATTATTTTATAGCAGTTTCAAGCAGTTAATTAATGAACTGCACACAAGTGACATGACACCACCTTGCCCAATTATCTCTGGCATCTATTTTTATGGTAGGAAGCTCTGCCGCTTTGTGAATTGCCTCGATTCACAAATTGGCTCTGGAAACAGTTATTTTAACAACCAAAACAGAGCTCTGGCAGGGCATGGGAGGAGATGGGTCTGCTGCAAATGCAAATGTCTTCCCTGAACTCCAGGAAATTCACCACCAAGCTTTGAATTGCTTCGTGACAGAATTCCTACAGAATTTCGCCAGTTTTCAGAATCAGCAAAGGCTGTAATGCGACCGTTGACAACTATTTCCTGAGAGAAGTAGACTATGAATCGCAAGACGGGAAGATCTGCTCTGAGAACAAAAAAGGTGAATGTAATGCAACTTTGATCCAAAAGGATTACCATTTCAGACATCAATGATAGATCTACAGCTTTGATTGATTTTGAAAGAAAAGGACACTTAGGATAAATGGACAGCAATTACTGTGGTTACTGTCGCTTTTCAAAAGCTTCATCTATTATATAAATTTGTTTTGTAATGGATAAAGCAATTTTGTTTTTATTTAAAAAGAAAGATGGCCAGTATTGCATTGCTTTTACATTTTATTTGTCTGAAATAGTATAGGGTTTCCTGCCTGAGCAGGGGGTTGGACTAGAAGATTTCCAAGGTCCCTTCCAACTCTATTATTATTATTATTATTATTATTATTATTATTATTATTATTATTATTATTATTATTATTATTATTATTATTATTATTATTATTATTATTATTATTATTATTATTATTATTATTATTATTATTATTATTATTATTATTATTATAATTATAATAATAATAATAATAATAATAATAATAATAATAATAATAATAATAATTATTATTATTATTATTATTATTATTATTATTATTATTATTATTATTATTATTATAATTATTATTATTATTATTATTATCATTATTATCATTATTATCATTATTATCATTATTCATTTACATGTGTTTCTTAATTATTTATTATTGGGTGATTATCTCAGAAATTGTTCTGATGGTGAAGAAAAATGTCGTGGATAGTATTTCAGCCAGAGCTTTTGCACAATGCCTCTGATACACAGAAAGCTCATGGAAGAGGATGACTAACTCCATCCTAATGCAATGCCATGTAAGATAGCCATGCCTTTCATTGATCATACATTCAGTGGCTTTGCAAGGAAGTCATTAATGCATTTTGTTTACATCTTTGAATTTATATTCTCCTTTTATTCTAATAGTCAGGGTGGCTTATAACAATAAAAAATACAGAGGAAGAAAGTAATGCAGCCAAATTCAAGACCCATAGTTTGGCTTGCCAAAGTATCAGCCCTCTTGGAAAGCTTGTTCATTTTCCAAGTGGTGCCAAGGACAATGAGATGACTTCACATCAGAAAGACGAGCAACTCTTCCTGCAGCGACATCCAAGACCCCTCCCTTACCAGAGCTGCCTTGCAAATGGGCATTGTAGTCAGGAAGGTTCAGAGCCATCAGAAATCCGACTGCCTGCACAGAGCACGAACTTGTCTCCTCCTGGTACCTATCTATCTACTTGCATAGAACATGCTTTTGAACTGTTAGGTGGACAGAAGTTGAGATGAGTGACAGGAGCTCACCCTGCCACACAGTGCTAGGACTCGAACCGTTGGAACAAAAACCATCTCTAGAGTTATTAAGCCACTGAGCCACTATGCCTCTATGGGGTAGGTTCATAGAAGTAGAGGCTTTAGCAAACACTCAGATCTAAGCCATTTAAGATTTTAGAGGTTATCCGCAATGCCTCAAATTTTGCCCACTCAACATTGATAGAAACATCATATGATCCCATGCCTTGTTCTACTTAGCAGCCCAATTACTACATTTTATACAATTGCAATTTCTGAATGCTTTCCAGAAGTAGCCCCATACAAAGTCTATATCATTAAGCACATTTGGGAATTCACATGGGCATCAAATGTATTGCCAAGGGAGCCTTGAGTTCTTTGTGTGTTTCTTTGTTTGCTAAAAGAAACAATCCAGGATGATTCTCTGGCACAGACTTTTAAATGAATCACATCTGGAAGAGTGTTTGAACTTTACATGTCAAATAAATGCATTATTTTCTTTTCATTAGGTACTTTTAACCTATCCTTCATCCCAGGATATGTAGGTATTTATTAGGAGAACTAAAAACCAATATAGGTCACAATACAAGGCAATAAAAATTTAAAGCCTATAAAAACAAAGCAAAAATGTTAAAAAATAATACTTTCTTCCAATGTACAACTTTGGGATCCGTACGGATGATATCACTGCTATTTTCTGCTACATCATTGAACACTCCACCTTACAATATACGCAGCCCATTTTTGCACCATATTCATTTTCCATATTCATCTCCAATTTTTTGGTCAAAAGTGAAAAAAAAAACCCTGCTTAAAATAACCAGATGACCAGGCTTGGCTAGCTGGAAGTAGACATTATCTTTGAGATGTGAAAAGTATGTACTTCTTCATATACTCCTTCAACTCTATAGTATTTTATATTAAAGAAGTATATACAGCTTTTAAGAGTTTCCTCCCTTGTATCTCTACCACAGAGGCAACAAAACTGCCATGCAAGTACTGTGACACTTCACAATTTCAATCCTATTTCTTATCCTTCAATATCAGTTTCAAAATCATCTCCCTCTGCTCACTGATCTTCACTTCTGCTAGTGATGAAATGCTAAGAATATGCAGGCGACCATATCAGCAATCAGGGCTTGCATTGACTGACCGCAACAGAAAAATGAAGAGTTAAAAAAATGCATCTGCTTCTTCAGAAATTACAAATATCTCCTCATCTCCTCTCCCCTTTACATAAAAGGAAGAAGAAAAGCTGCATTAATCAT
Source organism: Azemiops feae (assembly GCA_023970755.1). Classification (NCBI taxonomy): domain Eukaryota; kingdom Metazoa; phylum Chordata; class Lepidosauria; order Squamata; family Viperidae; genus Azemiops; species Azemiops feae. The sequence goes on along the minus strand of JALGBA010000118.1, from coordinate 1,604,192 downwards.
ACTAACCTGATCACAAGAAACAAAAGGTTTGTATTATTTTTTTAAAAAAATAAAAGAACAACAAAAATACAATTTCCTATTATTTCAGATGGTATGATCCAAACCAGTAGTTTAAATTCCAGGAGTTGTGTTACTTTTGTGAAGATAAAAAGAGAAGGCAGTGTGCTATTTTGAGAAGAAATGTGGGAAATAATTAGTAACAACAACAACAACAACAACAATAGAAAGATTAAGAACCACCAAAAGTGATGGGAATGTTATTATTAACCATGACAGAATGTGGACAGCGTCACGGTCATCCGAGATTTTAGCTATCAGGTTGAAAATAAGCAGGAGGCAACTAAGCACATAGGCAATTTATCATCTTCTGTATTACTGAAAGCTAAATGCACTCATTTGTACCTATTCAGCACTATGATCATAACTGTGGATTCAGATTTCAAAAAGTTAAAAGAAAACTTGTAACAATTACCTTTTAAAAAAAAAAAAAGTGCAGATTTTAAATCAAAATTCATTTCATAGCTTTATGTACATTACATGAATGATAGCAGAAGAAATGAAAGAATGATTTTGATTATATACACACGTACATGCACAGAGAGAGAGAGAGAGAGAAAGAGAACATGGTGTTATAATATTGGACTAAGAGCAAGCAAACCTTGGTTCTAGTCTTCTTAGGTACCAAAATTGGCTTGGAGACTTTGGGCCAGTCACTTTCTCTCAGCCTAGCCTAGGAAGCATCTCCTCTGAACCAGTGGTGGGATTCAAATATGTGAACAACTGCTTCTCTGTGTGGATGCTGCTTCCGGAAGTTCATTCTGGGCCTGGGCAACAAAAAATTAGCTACCGGTTCTGCCGAACTGGTGCGAACTGACTGAATCCCCCACTGCTCTGAACTCTTATTTATCAACCTGCACTGGACCAGTAAGGAAGAGGTCCTTGCTACAATGAATTGATTTGAGCAGATAATAATCAAGAAGAGCACATAAGAATACAAAAGACGACATGGCAAGACAAAGTATTTTTTAGTACACTAAAAAAAAACTAGCAAACCAAGTAGATAATAACAAGACCTTGCAAAGACTAAGGGCAGAAAAGTTGAAGAAAGAGACCAAGGGGTTAATTCTGGCTGTACAAGACCAAACCTTAAGAATAAATGCATACAAAACCAGAACTGAGAAGACAGCAAAAGGCAGTCAACATCATTTCTGCAAAGCTGAAGAAATGATGGATCATCTAGTTAGCTACAGCAGACTGACTACATGCAATGGCATGACAGAGGAGCAACAATTGGTGCATTGGAAACATCTTCAAGAAATAGCTTTTATCTAAAAGCAAGAACTGGTGGGATCACAAAAAAGACACAAGGTAATAGAACATGAAGTAGCTAAAGTGCTCTGGGACTTTAGAATTCATACAGAGAAGCACCTGCCACACAACACCTCAAGTGTAACAACGGTTGGTAATAAAGACAAAAAGGTCTGGATAGTGGATGTTGCAGTATCTAAAGACAGGAGAAGAGAGGAGAAAGAAGAAAATCATCAAATCCAAAGATCTGCAAATAGAAGTGGAACAACTGTGGCAAAAATAGAAAGCAAAGGTAGTAATTAACAGGTGTCTTGAAGCACCACCTGAACAGCATCGGCATTGACAAAATCACTATCAACCAATTGCAAAAGGCAACTTTAGTTGGAACAGCTTCCATCCTGCTTTCTTCTTCTTCCATGTTCAAACATTAAACTGCCAGAATGAAAGCCAAAATCTTCTTGGCTTTGTCATTGGCCAAAAATAAGTCATTATCGATACATATTTCTGGCAATAGATGACATACCAGCAGATGGGCCAGGTTCTGTGTCTCTCCACATTCACATAGAAGAGTGTTGTTATCCATTAAGAGTCTCCACATGAGCATATTGGTTTTAAACTTAGACACTCCAACTCTCAACCTATTCAGGGTGTCTCCAAGTAGTATAAGGGAGGTTGGATCCTTCAATGTTATTCCTTGCTCGGTGGTCTCCTTCCTCCATCTTTTAATTCAATTTTGTTCTTGTTCCTAGATCTGGGTCAGCGGGCTTGAGGCATGTGTCCATTCAGAGGATGATACATTCTGTGATGATACCTTTAACAATTCCAGCAACAGCTGCCTATATCAGATCCTTGGGAATAACTCAATTGATGGATTAAAATGCCAAATCCGGTTTAAACCTCTGCAATCAGCCATTATAAAAATACTTTCTCTATGAATGAATGATTTGGCTCCTTCACTTTAGGTCGTATATATATTATAGGTGACAAGGAAGCATATGCCCGAATGAACAACAACAACAACAACAAAATCTTTACATTTATAAAATAGTTAGAACATTTTTTCTATATATTATACTTATATATTATATAAATTTGATCCAACTTTTTTATTTTGATACTTTCTCTGATGAAGCCTTTCATCAGCTACGAAAATAGCTGGTAATAAAATTAAATTATATGCATACAGGTGTATTGCAGGAACATGATCTTATGCATTAGATTAACGTGCACATATATATGCTACTAAAGCAAGAGATACATTTTACATTCCTAAAATTCCTTGATTTGTCCTAGATTTCTAGCCCAGTTTCCTTTCCTCCTTTCCTAATTTAAAGATTTCTCTGATCTTTGGCATGATTTTTCTGTGGATAACTAAATGGAAAGAGGAATGTGGGAGTCTTTTCACTTGAATTCTTTAAGTTTATATGCCCAGTAATCACACATTATTTTCTTTCATTCATTCAAAATGTGCTTCCATGTAAGTTTGCTTCTGATGTTAATTTTATTGCATCTATTGGCAATATCAATAATGAAATCGCTAATGAAAGCACTGAAGGATGAAGACGAAAAAGAGTAAGAAATGCTTTCTCAAAGAGCAAGCTTTAGTTTTTCTGACAGTAGATATATAAACACACGTGGTAGAATGGAGTATAAGAGAGTCTATTTTTTTAAACAGAGACAGTAAATATAACTGTTGTATTTTACCCAGGCTTTCAGTACCTTGGAAGATGTTAAGTCATAGTTTCAAATTATTCAGATTCATCCACTAAGATCAACCAGATAAAAACGACGATATTTGTCATTCCCAGTTCCAGTAATTAAGTGCTGTTCTAATTCTACTCGAGCAGGCCACAGTGGGATTATAGATGTGGCATAATGATCGAAACAAAGACAAAGAAAGGATCAGAATGGTTAGGGGGGAAAAGCAGGATGTTGAAAAATTCATGAGAGGCAAATCATGATTGCCTTTAAGAGGTTAGATATTGCCAAAAATAATAATCTAAAGTAGTGTCACCAGAGAATCTCTCAGCTTCCAAAAGGCTTTAGTATCCACGTCTGGATACTGTTTTCCACTCATATATGTTGACAGTGATGGACGCTAACTTAAAATCTATAAGAGAAGCTCAACTATCTTTCCTGCCAGCATTTGAGACACAATTGGCTGGTGTGCATGCTTTAAATATTCTTGTAAATCATCTTTCATTTTTTTTATTATGGAAATACACATTATAAGTATTTGAAAAGCAGCTTCTTGGAGAAAAATATTTAGGGGGAAAAAAGGTATAGCCTGCAACAGCACCTAGCTATGGCATTGCTATATATTCAAGTTCAGTTTAATATTTTTAAAGCCATAGATAAAAGAAGATAAATGAGGGAAACAGAGTAATAGAATAACAGAATTGGAAGGGATCTTGGAGGTCTTCTAGACCAACCCCTGCTCAAGCCACAAAGCATATTTTGCTGAAATAAGAATTATTTTACATCCGAGTTATATGTATTTGTACTGCGGCAAACATGTGATCAAATAGGGCTTTCAACATACCCGAGAGTGGCTAACATATGGCCAGTTCGATGGTCAGAGAAAAAAAAAGCCATAAACCTCCCCAAAGCTGTTAAACATAAAATAAAATAACTTAAAATACAGTTATTTTAATAACTGCATGGATAATGTCAATCATCCATTCACATCTAATGGTCAGTCTTGAAGTCCTGTTAGGAGTTCAATAAGTGCCAAAAAGAGGTAATAGTGAGCTATTTTCTGTGTCTTCCCTCCGGACTCACTTGATAAATGAGAGGTGCAGTTAAAAACCACAGAAGAGATGACTGAACAATAAAAGGCAGGACATTCCCATAAACCTCTCCTCACCTTTGACTTTGCAATGAAATGTTCTTCTCCTTTGGAGGAAAAAAAAAGAGAGAAAACAACCACAACCTAAGCAATTTCTTTTTTTCCTCAAACAGAATCAGGCTAGAAGGAAAGTGCAAAAAAAAATGTCTAATTTAATTAGGCTTTCAACATGCCGAAGTGATATGAGGATATAAAGAGAGTTGGCATGTTCACATGCTCTTATATTACATCTGTCTTCAACATATGCTGCCTTCACTCCTGACAAGCTTCTCAGTTATTCTATTTTAGGAGATTATGTCTTCATTTCCTTTCATTCTGATCATTAAAGGTTTGATTCCGATCTTGCAGTTCCATAATTGTCAGCTCATCTACATATCAACTCACATCAATTTAGATTTTCTCCCAAATGATAGACAGAGTCAATATAAGAAACTGGCATCATCTCTTAGACATTCTTAGTCCCATTTCATGGACTGTTATTCCCAGGAATCCTTGAGAAGGGAAAATAATGTTTAAACCCACTTAAGCCTACAATATAGATTTGTCCACGAGTCTCAGCACGCAGACAGTTTGATGCATAGTAAGTGTGTTTCTTGCTTGATTCCCACAGTCTTTGCACTTTCCCCCAAGATTACCCTTCTGTTTCTGACAACCCTGATTTTAAAATGCTCAGTATGTGTTTGCATATGTTCTTCATTGGTAAAATAAAATGCTCCCTGTAGATGCCAAAATTAGTTAGTTATAATTGTTATGGAGAACTTTGTTGCAGGTCATCCACTTATTATTTTTTCTTCAGGCAATATAATGATGGACAGAATCTTTCTAGCCTCTGACACATTATTTTCAAGGATTCTTTCCTACCTTGGAGTCATTTGCCTAATCTCTAAAAAAAATGGGAATGGAATCAAAACATTTATGTACATTTTCATCTACCAACTGCTTGGAGGATCTTTTACTGAAAAGAATTATTTTTGGTATGGCTTTTCAGCTCTTACATTTTTATGACATATGCAAGGATGTGGCTGAAAAATGTCTTCAGATGCACAGTCCATCTTGATGATGTACAACAGAATAGTCCAAGACACAAGCTGACAATCCCTGGAGAGGTATTTCAGTCATCTATGCTTTTCACCCTATTTCCCCTCATTCTTTTGTTACCACAATATATATATATATATTATAGGGGTATTTTAATTCCACAATACCTCTAAAACCACCAAAGTGACAGGTCACACATGTATGGGGTTTTGTGAATACTTCAAAACTCAGAGATGGCACAGTTTTCTACAGACATCAGAATCTGTGTGGGAATATAAGTGGAAGTGGTTGAGCCAAGGAGAAACACTTTTTAAAAAAAAATCTCACTTCAATGAAGAGTTAAGCACACTCTTAATTCTCACTTGCTACCATTCTCAATTGAACATAAGCTGTTTGAGTGGCCGCTTTCAGATTTCCAACCTTGTCAATAAAAAGTTAAAGATGCGATCTGTTCTTTATATGCATTGAAGAAAGCAGAAGCCAGAGGAAGTCTGTTCCATCTGGAGCTTTATTTATTTTTTGGTTATCAGCCGTATCTGTCGGGAAGGTGAGCAGCTTTCTAAATGGCAAGTTGGCTTATCTATTTGGAAAGAAGATCTGTTCCAGCAGAAAGCAGAAAAACTCACATAGAGAACATCATGTTCCTCCCTATGTAAGTTGTTCACATCATTATGTCAGTCAACCTCCTTAAGTTTCTGCTGAGATCCTTGCACGTTGCAGATTCACTGGTGACACTGGTTTCAAGAGAGGGTAAACAACAGCTAATGAGAAGTGTTCTTTTCTGCCATCCAAACATCAACATATTCAAGATGGGTTGATGCTAGTCTTCAAGTCAACACTTACATCTTCCTGAGTGTCAGGAGGCATCTCCCATATCAAGTGATTTCCTGTATTTGTTGCAAATATATTCTGGTTATTTCTTTGAATTCTCTGCTTTTCAGCACTCACTGATCCTTGTAACTCCTGCCACCTCTCCATGTATTTTTTATCTTTTCCTTTTTCTCTCCTTTTTAGTCTTATTTCTCCCCATTACTGCATTACCTTCTAGGGATGAGATAGCCATTAAAATCATGTCAGACCAAATAACAGAGAGAACAAATATCATAGATTGAAGGAATTTCAAAATAGGGAATTTGAAAATACCCCTCTCCAACACAACCAAATTTGATGGAATATTACAAACTGAGTCTCAGTCGTCCTCAAATTTTACCTCAGTTTCTAAGTCTTCTTGCAGCCCTCTCCATTTTGTTGCTGTAAATGTGCTGAGATTGGAAATCCTATAATCTCTAGTCAGTGTTACCAACATTTCTGGTTTAGAATGTCTCATTTTTCCCCCCTGCCTTTAAAAATAGCCCAAATGCATGGCAATAATTAAAAAAACACACACATTTGTAAAAATAAGCGCATCTAGTTTTTTTTGGGTGGAGGGGTATAGTACCATGTACCTGGGAAAATGTAGTTTGTTTTTTGTTCTTGATATAATTACTAACATTTTCATAGTAATGTAGAAGTTCAAGCATATTCAGAAAGCTTTAGGCCCAGCTATGCTCCATCTCTCCCCCAATTTAAAAGAAAAATCTGGGAAATTGAACAACAGCTGGCTTTTTTTTCCCCATGCAAGTCTTTTCATGGCTTTGGGAAAATGTAAAGGAATTCCCCTTCTCACCTTCCACACAATCTCTATAAATGTTTTGAAAGATACAGTACACTATGATTCATCACAAACAGATTTTGTCCACTGCTTAATAAATATTGCAAGGGACCTGATCTTGTGTACCAGTCGGGAAGATATGTACTCTGCATTCACCTGGATATTCCATTTTGTTTCTTCTTCCTCGTTTTCAAAATACATTTCAAAAGAAATTAATCATCATGGTCAGCTAAACCATGAGAATAGGCTTTAATTTGCTTGTGCTGTTTCTAGGGATTCATTGTTGTTGATATGTAAACTTTCCTCCTCCTCCTCCTCCTCCTCCTCCTCCTCCTGCTCCTCCTCCTCCTGCTCCTGCTCCTCCTCCTCCTCCTCCTCCTCCTCATTCTTGGTGGAAGTTGTCTTCTACTAACAATCCCGAGTTTCTTTGGAGTGTGGTGAGCTCTTTTTCTCTTGTTGAACAACAGCCCTAGGTTTGGATACCATCTTGTCAACACACAGCAGTTGTGTTATTAGAAAGAGTGATGCATAACGCTCTTAAAAGAGAATAACAAAACACCATCTAGCAGTTATTAAAATCCAAACATTAATCATACTTACATTTCTGCTGAGCCAAGTCAGTCATTACTATATAGCAAAACAACAACAAAAAGTGTTTTTTTTTAAAGAAAGGGGAAAAAAATATGAGTTGCTCTTACTTTGACAACATTTATTGCACAGTAATTTGTTCTTAGACAATAGGGGAGATGCAAATTCTAGAGAGACATATTAATCTGTAGGTCAAACAATAACAAAATATTGAGAAACTGTCGTAATGAATTTTTTACCTTGCAGTTGAAAGACTTTGCAATTCCTTGGAGGGCTCCTGGTGATCCCATAAAGCAGGAGAATAAAATAAAGCAGTTTATTAAATGCCACCAAGGTACTGAAATTGACTTTGTTTTATATCATGCACAAGTGTGAATGGGGCTGATTATTTACAACATATTCATTTTTAAAAGGTCTCTGCTCCAATCTTCTACATCTTGCTTTTCCTCCCTGGTTCCACCAGGCACAATTGTATTGCAGCTGCAGGTCCATTGCCAGCTGCCTTAGATATAAACATTCATTCACAAATCTTTCTCAGTGGTGAGTGCTTTTTAATTAAAGTGAAAGCGAAATGCCATTGTGTTTAATGGGAAGCCAGCACAGACACTGTGCCAGGTAATGTTTCCCAAGTTGAAGGGCTAGAGATCTGTAAAATGCAAATGGCACTTCATTTCTCACAGAGAGATGCATGTGGGTAGTAATATTTCAAATGTCTTCTGCTTTTCCTCCCTGCCTGCATGCACTTCTTTTAAGGAAAGGGTTTTCTGTGCGTTTCATAATGACTGAGGGAGGCTTTTTATAAGGTCCAGCACTGCACATTGGGTATTACTGAAGCAAGAAGTGGGTTAGATCAGAGCCTAAAATAACTGAAGATCCATCTTGAACACTTTGCTTTCTTATATACTTCCTTTTCTTTCTGCACCAATCTGTCTCTTGGAACAGGCATGAGGAAGCAGAGTGTGTCTGTTAATAATAATAAAAACAACAACAACAACAACAACAATAATAACAATAACAATAATAGTAATAATATTAAAATTGGAAGGGATCTTGGAGGACATCTAGTCCAACCCCTTGCTCAGGCAGGAAACCCTATACCATTTCAGACAAATGGCTGTCCAGTCTCTTCTTAAAAACATCCAGTGTTGGAGCATTTACAGCTTCTGGAGTGAGGTTGTTCCACTGGTTAATTGTTCTAACTGTCAGGAAGTTTCTCCTTACTTCTAGGTTGCTTCTCTCTTTGGTTAGTTTCCATCCGTTGGTTCTTGTCTTGCCTTCAAGTGCTTTGGAGAATAGCTTGACTCCCTCTTCTTTCTGGCAACCCCTGAGATATCGGAACACTGCTATAATGTCACCCCTGGTCTTTCTTTTCATTAAACAAGACATAACCAATTCCAGCAACCATTCCTTATATGTTTTAGCCTCCAGTCCCCATATCATCTCCTCACATTAAAGAGATTCTCCCAAGGAAACTGCCACTCCTTTGTGTTGAATGGGAACTGCAGCATTTACAGTTGGAAGAAAACAATATCAAAATGGCAGATATCACCACGCAATCAAAGCTCCCCTCCCCATTTGTTCATGTCTCCATGGCCCTGATTTCCATCTTTATGGACCCCCAAATACACCCTGTGGCTGTCTCCAAATAAGGAGATAGCTATTCACCTGGAATCCTGATAGAATAGGTAAAATAGGAAGTCACCCTTCTCCAGAAAAAAATTGAATAAAGGATTTTATATTTTTTTAATCTTTTAACCAAGTTATTTCCAAGGAATTTTGGACTGTGTGGAAATAGATTACAAATCCAATAAAAATCCAAAACAAAGTACATTTATTTTAAGAAAAATAACAAAGGATTAGATTTGCAGAACCAAAAGACAGAGAAACAAGATATATATATCTACCCTCAAATAAATAAACCATGTAAAAGAAATCCCTCATGTGAACAAACATTCTGTGCCAACTTTGTTTTACTGGTTTCAGTCCTTTTAGGGCTTTCTTTAAGTTAGCAATAGCAATAGCACTTATATACCACTTCACAGTGCTTTACAGCCCTCTCTGAGCGGTTTAAAGAGTCAGCATATTGCCCCCAACAGTCTGGGTCCTCGTGTTGCCGTCTTCGGAAGGATGGAAGGCTGAGCCAACCGGTGAGACTCGAACTGCCAAACTGCTGGCAGCCCGGAGTCAGCATAAGTAGCCTGCAGTACTGCATTCTAACCACTGCACCACCAGTAAGGCTTTAATCTTAAGACAAGTTGTATGAAATTTGCTTTCTTAAGGAGCCTTCTAGATAAGACTTTGTGAGAGAAACAAACTCTTGGCTTCATCTTTGCCTTTTTTCACAGAAGAGGACATGATTGTTTTGAGTACTCTTAAAGTGCACTAGCTAGTCGGCTGGCTACTTAAAATCAAGTTCCTTAAATTTCATTCAAACTGTTACTGTGTAAGCAAGAGGTTTAAGTCTAATGTGCCTGAACTGTGCAGGTGGTTTAAATAACCCCCCCCCCCACAAATATTACCCTTGCCACCTACACAACAGATCAGGTGTGATTCCAGAAGGTACTCTGACTTACATGAATGGCATTGAGAGAGATATCCATAAGTAAATTAATACAGAAAATTAATATATATATATATAAAAAAAACACTTCTCTTTTAGGACACATTTCTATGTGCCTGAAAATAACAGCCTGTGAGAGATGGTATCTACAGAGGTGGTGTGATGGTATTACAGTGAAGTGTCAGTTTCCCAGGAAGCAGGGAGCACGTTCCAAAGAGCCGGGCAAGACAAGAGGCAACACAGCCCAGACCTGTGTAAGAGACAGAGGAAGAGAGCTAGGATAACCACTCCCAGGGTATATCTGTTAGGTTGAGAGTAGCAAAAGTTTACTCTGGCAAGATTCTGTCCATTTAGTGGGAGCAAATAAAGAACTGAACTTTGGCTAGATTATTCTCTGTTATTATTGGGCTGAGCCCATGAAAATGAAGTATTGAGCATTCATATTCAACAGAAAGTTTAGTGATACCTTTAAAAAGAGTTAAATTTGACTGACTTTAATTTAAAAGTTATTACCTGTTTTCCTTTCAATCATGGTAAGTTCTTTGAACAACACCTAGCAGAAAAGATGTTTTATTTTCATGAATATGAGTGGGGAAAGCTCTTTGGGCCATATTGGGCCATAAATTGGGTTTTGATAACAAGACTCATGAATATCTAACTCTTTTTAAAAAATTCTATTTTGAAAATCTATCTTAAATCACTTTATTGGAAAGCTTGGGTGGATGCTGGGATCATGACTTTAAGTCAACTACTATGTAATGACAATTTCAAGGATTTTTTCCTGACCTCAAAGAGAATTGGTCTTCCCAATTTTCAACAGTGGAGATATCTTTAGCTTAAGCACATTCTAGCAGATCAAGATGGACAGGATGCCTCGGTTGCTTCAAAGACACTAGAATTGCTTTCTTACTTGGTGAAATCCATGACAGAAATAAAACCTATAACCTATTTCTAACAGTTAAAGAATATTTTTAAAGTGGACATATCTGGAATATTTCAAACATGGTCTACAGAACTGGAATGTCTGATAAAGTCACATCAAGGACCTCTTGTCCTTAAAATGTTTAAATGGCATTTACAGATTTGAGATTAAGGTTGAGTCTTCAAAAAATTACATTTAGGGTGGATTAGACTTAGAATGCATTTGAAAGGATGGACATCAGATTTTTTTTTATGTTACAGGTGTAACAAATTTGAGGGATCACTTATTCACATGATATGGTCATTTAGTAACTTATGGGGATAGCGTATTAATGTATTGTATATTGGTAAATATATGAAAAAAATCTTTAAATGATAAGATGTTAATGTAATGTTGAATTTTATACCAAATCCTTGGAACTTGTCTTCTTATCAGAAATTGTGGTTGGGTCAACCATGGGCGGGGGGGGGATAATGATATTGAGAAATTGGAAAAGTAATATTATTCCAGATGTCAAGGAATAGTTGTTAGAAATGTGTGATTTATCTGTTTTGGAAAAGACAATATTCTATAATAATCAAAGTATGCCATAAAGTATTTATTTATTTATTCAATTTTTATAGTACCAATTTCTACCGATACTGTGAAAAAATAGTTATTCAATTTCTATATTTATTTAATTTATATTACTATGGCAGAGATTCTATGATATGTTATAATAATATCTTGAAACTGCTAGAGAGAAGTTCCACGAAGATGGGCTCCAGCACAAGTCCAAAAGCTCGGAAGAGTAAACCTCTGGTCCCAGAGTCCAACCCAGATTGGATCCTGCAACATTTTCCTGGGACACATATATTCACCTTCATTCATCATATCTCATATTGTTCATATTATAGTTGTGAAGTCATTGGTAACCAATGATACTGATAAATATAACATATGAAACATACAGAGTTTATTTCCTTATTTTCTTCTTAGTTTGTATTTTCAGGTTGTACTTTTATTTTTTTTCCTTTAAGATTAAATATTGTTTGGTTAAAATAAAAACTTACAATTATAAGTAAAAAAGAAGAAACAAATGTCATTGATGGCTTAGAAAAAAAAATGATAGAAAAGTCCTAATTATTATTACCTATAGAAGGAAGAGTCTTCCTTTCAGCACATATGTTAGTTGTTTATTTTCATTTTCTCTGCTGAGCTGCTGCAGACTAATAACTAAACACTAAATTCTGAGGGAAAATACCCTTTAGGCTTTCTTGAAAGAACTTGACAATAACTGTTGCCATTCTGTGTTGAATGTTGTTCTGCATTGCTTAATAAAACAAAACATAGTAAGTAGTTTCAGTCTAGTTTTTCAAAGAGATGGCCTACAAGACCAACAAATTTGATGGTTGGCTTTTTAAAAAAGGAAGGTATGGATGCATGACTGGTAACAACATTTTGCATTATTAAGTCTATATGTGATAATATTAATATCCTCCATCATTTTTAAAGGTTCACCCCTTTTGTGATATAGATTGAAGTGTGAGTAAAGAAAATACTTCATCTCATCCTCCCAGGAACAGAGTAATGGCCTACAACAATTACAAATGGCTGGAGAAGGAGCTATTTCTACCACTTATGTATTTAGCAGAACAGTTCATGGATGGTGGGCTGCAAACAAATAAAACTGATTTAATCATTCAAACAAAGGATTGAGATAACACACTGCAAGAGGGACCATGGGAAAACTGACTCCATTTGCTTGGCTACTTGAACTGTATCCTTCCAAAATTCCAGGAAGATCACTGGAGTGTTGGGAGATTGAACTGAAATGTTGTAGATTGAATTGGAATGTTGCAGATTGGCACTACAAGGAAGCATCCCTTCTAAGGTCATTCATTTTATTTATTTATTTATCAAATTTAATAGTCACCCATATTACCATGGGGTAACTCAGGGTAAAGTCATATCTAAATATGATAGCATAATTATACAGCAAAGTTGGATAGATTGTAGTAAATGGTTTTAGTTCAGTTTCATTAGAACCAGAAGCTATGATTTTTTTTTTTACAAAAAATTAGAACGGAACAGAACGGAGCAGAACAAATAGTTTTATTTGGGCAAGTGTGATTAGACATACAAGGAATTTGTCTCCGGTGCCTAAGCTCTCAGTGTACATACAAAACAACAAAGTAATAATAATCAAATGATACCAATAAGAGAAAGTAGTGGAACAGCTGAGAAGGATAATAGTAATATTACAACATGGGTAAATATACTGAGAAGTAATACAATACTGTGGGAATTAGATGTTCAGCAAAGTGATGGCACAAGGGGAAAAAAAACCTGTCTCTGTGTCTAGTTGTTTTGACATGTAATATGTTATAGCGGCATCCTGAGGGGAAGAGTTGAAAAAGTTTATGTCCAGGATTGAGGGGTCTGTAGATATTTTCTCAGTCCTCTTTCTGACCCGTGCAGTGTACAGATCCTCAATGGAAGGCAGGCTGATGCAATTCTTTTTTTCTGCAATCCTATCTATCTGTTGAAAATCACGATTATAGCTTATCCCATTTGCCTGTAAATAAGTGGTTTTTCTTTGACCTAACAATTAAAGGGAAAAATATCAACATACATGTGGGATTTTGCCTGGCCCAGCTGGTCAGTTTGCTTAATTGGCCATTCTGAATGTCTTTATCCAAAATGATCATCTTGCTGAATTCACCCAAATTTGCCCATTATCTCAATCTTTGAGAATACTAGGCAATTTGGAAATAAACCTCTGTTTGGTTATCAGTGACAGACACTTGCAGATACAGAACTTTTATTATACACATTAGAAAACTACGGCATTACATTACTTTTTGACATAATCACCATTCAAATCGAGGCACTTATCGTAACGTCTTACAAGGTTTGAAATTCCTTAGTAGTAGTCACTCGGCACCAAATCTGGGCTATGGGGTGGTGATAAAAAACATCCCAATGGAACTGCTTCAAAAGTTCTTGGGTGCACCTAGCATTGTGCGGGCGAGCATTATCGTGAACCAATACCACACCAGAAGTCAGCATGCCTCAACATTTTTTCTGGATGGCTCGTCTGAGTTTTCATAATGTTTCACAGTAGACTTCTGAATTGATGGTCGAACCACACTCCATGAACTTCACTAGCAGTACTCCTTTGGCATCTTCACATTTGGTGGGATTTTTTATGGCACCACTTCCGGTGTAGTGTTGGAATACAGGGATTACAAAAAAAACATATAAGAAGAACTATAATCAACATAAAGTTGCAATTGCCATTGTAAACTGTGGTTTTATATATAAAAACTAAATGTATAAAATGTATAAAAACTAAAAAAAAGTACTTGTTCTTAGCTATAAGGCTCATAAATTTAATGTAAATGTGATTTTATTACAGGAGCTCTCTAACCAAAAGCAGTATTAAGTAGAAGCAGAATGAAAGGTAACTGATGAAAAATAAGCAACCTGCCTTCTTCTGCCATATTACAATGGAATGCATTAAATTGATTGAAAACATCCTCAATTGATAACTGTGTTGTTGCTAACATCTGAGAGAAGCATTTCAAGGAGATCTATCAATAAGAAGACTCTCTGTAGAGGACTTACCAATCTGGCTACAAATAACTGTTGTAGAGGCCAAGGACTTAACTGTCCATTTAAGACCAAATAAGGTGCCCAAAAATGATCCAACTGCTCCTGAACTAATTAAGAATAATGTTTCTTCCTATTCTGATGGCATTTGTCGCTTTCATGGATAAATATTGGAGATTTGCAATTATAACCTTCCTTTTTAAAAAGAAAAATAGGAAAGACCATGTTAGCTGTAGAATGAACAGAATCTGTGCTGGCCACTTACTGTATAGTGAGAACTGAGTAAATAGATTACACAGGATAACTTTCTTGTGGGGGAGCAGGCATTAGGAAGGGTCACTCTGCCATTGATGCTATAGCACCTCCAGTAATCCAAAAATGTGTTTGCATCTTCCACTATTTTGTCGATTGCAGAACTTATTGATTTATGGTAGCTTTTGGTTCCAATCCATTGAAATAAGCTGTGGGAATCTATGTTTGATATTTCTTATCTGAACTTTATATGACATGAACATTAGAAGTAAGTAACACTCTACAATATCCAACAGCTGTTTTACCTTCTCAAAGGGAAGTCATTAGGGCTATTTCTTAACCACACTGTTACTTAATTTCTTTCTAAATAATTTGGTGAGCAACTTAAAACAATTTGGACTCTCATCCTTCTAATATAAAGGATAAATTTGTTAACTTAAGTTTGTATGGCTTGTTCTTTCTAGGGCCCCTATAGGACTTGAAATAGTTCTGAGGGGCCTCGGGAAGGAGAAAAGTCAGAAGTTAGTCTCTGGAAAAAAACCTAAAATTCTGAATTTCAACAGGAAAGCTATCTTGCAGTGGATGAAGCTCTTCTAATGTTAAAAGATGGTTTCCAATTTGCATCATTGTTGACAATAATTTGAGTTCTCTTCCACCACAAACATTCTGTGATATATCATAAGGATTGTTCCATGAAGAAACAACAAATATTAGACACAAAAAGGCAATCTGACCTCAAAGGTATAGTAATAAAGGAAGTGTACCTTAAACAAATACTAGTCCTCCAATAAAAAGGCATTTAAATTAATGTGTTTTAATATTTTCCCATTGGCTAATACTGTTCCATTTTGGATAACAGATATTAGAACACTCTGTATTTAAAGCAAACACACCCATGCAGAATTGGGTAAAAGTAAATCCCTTCAGCATGTCTTCTTTCAATGTTCATTCTATAGAATTTTCCAAAAGTGCCTTCATCTTTCCAGGACTGTTTAGATTCCCAGCTCAAACTCATCAAGGCTAGATTTATATGTTATTATTTGATTGTAATTTTTTTAACAATATGCAAATCTGCTTCATTCTGTGCTTCAGCCTGTGTAAAATTCATTAAGAATAGACCATGAATAACAACCAGTAGATTAGATGCTGATCTATCTAGAATGTCAGTTTTTTTCCTGTGTTACTGTTGCTTAGTTACAATATTGTGTTGTTATGGAATTTATATTGAACTATTAATATTTTTGTAACTGCAGAGGTAAAAATTTGGAGGATCACTATGCAATGTATTTCCATTAAAATGGAAAGGGTTGGGCCTGGTTGATATTTTACTGGATTCCTCCAGTAAGTAGCATAACTATAACTTAGAAGGGGAAATTGGGAGAGAAAAAAACCTGGGAGAATACAATGGCAACTCACTTGTGTTTTGTTGCCAAGAAAACTACATGGCTGTATTAATAAAGCTGCCAAAAATGGTAAGAGAATTGAGAACTGAATTGCCAGGAATTGAGGTCGGAACAGGAGAATGTTATCTGCAAGTCTTTGCATGCCTGCAGAAGGCTGCATCTAGTCAACCAAGGCTGATCTTTAAAAGGCAGCCAAGAAGATATGATTAGCCCTTGTATGGAAAACAAAAGACTAATGGAGTGTTAAGTCAGTGGAAGAACAGCAGCATCATGATCCCCCCAAATACTGATAAGAAATCCATATCTGTTGGTGATAAATAGAATATACAACTAGTTGCTGAACTTCTCTTGCTTCGTTAATTTAATGCATTTTGAGCATTGGAACATTTCTACAACCTCATTATTTCTACTGTCCTATTTTTTTAAAGGAGGTCAAAGCTAATCTGCATTCCTACTCAGTTATGCCAGCCTCAGCATGCTGGGAACAAGGAAATGCCAGGAGCCAAACCATGATCATCTCCAGCTTCTTCTTCTCCGGAACAAGAAGATAATGCAAACACAACATCCAAAATGAACTTGCCACTTAATCTACTCCACATCCCAGAGCAGCTGAATCCTTTTAACTTTAATTCCATCCCCAGATAAGTAATGGCATTGTTAGCCTCTCTTCCATACCAACTAGATTTTATAGATTTATCTTGCAAACATTTGTTTGCTCATTTGCTTCTCTGAGAAAGAGAAAGGGAAAGAATGAAAGAGAGAAAAATGGTTACTATGAAGTAAAGCTTCCCAGATGCAAGTCTGCCTTTTTCTACCGCACTTAAAATCAGCTTGGAAAGTGTAAAGGTGTGAAAGGATAGTATGTTGGCATTTTTCCAACCAAGCCCTTCTCTTGTCACCATGGTTGCATGTTGCTATAGTGGCTGGAATGGGAGATAAAGGAGAGAAGTTCAAAGCAACAGAGAGACGCAAGAAATAAAATGTTGAGACTCAGAGTGAGGAGCATCATTCCTCACCAAAGGAAAGCAATCTCTTCTAAGTTTCTGCAAAGTTCCAATTTACAAAAGGGTTTGGTGTTGATTTTGAATAAACACAAGGAGTCTACATGGAAGTGTGTTTAGAATGGAGGATATACGTCTGTGTGCTTGCCGTCCTTCTAAGTCTCATAGGATCCCATTTATCTTCAATTAGAAATTGTCATTCAAACTATAAACAATCTTTTTTTTTCAGTTAACCAATGTGCCCTTGTGGGTACTTGTTGCTAATAGAGACAGAAATATCATTCTAGATAGAATTTAATACATTTCATGAACAGATCCATCACACACTATTTTCTCAGCAAATACAGAACTTTAATATTTTAGGTTCTTTTTCTCCCAACTCTTGATAAAAACGAACAATCATTGTTCATAATGGCATTCTGACCTTTTGGGAACATGAGCATGCCCTCGTGTTCAGGTTGCTGGTGCCTTGTTTACAGTCGATAAATAACTCCAATTTATAACATTCAAGCAGCAGAAACTCCAATGAAATATATGAGAGCTATCAGAATGTAAATGGTTTTGTTGAATCTTCCATGCAACAGTTGTGCTTCATTTTCTTTCCTGGCAAAAGATGTGCACATGCCATGAAATAATCAAAAGGGAGCACATTTACTTAAAGGACAAATAGCTTAATACGGATATTCAAAATTGAACACAACATTTGGTTATTTAAGTAAATATTTTAACCAGCCTTTTTTTTAATTTCCTAAGAGGTTTACTGCCCAATATGTAAAACAAAAAATACCAATATAAAAACAGAAAAAAACATGATTAAAATATGTCCACATTACTTTTAATCGTAAGCGAGCTTTAGGCCTCCTATTACCCTCGCCTTCTGAGGAAATTTACTATGATGGGGTTGTCCCGATTTTACTACTATATTCACAGGAAGATTGAATTTAATGACAAGGTTGTCTGTAACTTGGAAAACCTAGATTTATAAAGATTTGGAGCCCATTAGACTTGCTTATTCTAAAAGAGAGCTTAACAAGCCAAGGTCAGAGGCACACATGCTCCCTATAGTAGGAGAGAGGAAAAACCAGCGGATTTTGTGGATTATTTTGTAAATAAGGTAAAATTTCCTCCATTTCATTTCTGCCCTTTCCCCTTTTAATTATAGCAAAGTGCAGTGTAATAGATCTAGTTCCAACCCTACACAAGTATTAATCTTCCAGATGAGAGGACACTCAAGTTCTGTTTCATTTGGTTTTTCCTCTTGTCTGACTTAACCTCCTTTTCTGATGAGAATATATTTGAAGAGGCCAAGATCTTGCCCATGAAAGCTTTCCTCAAATGCATCATGACAATAAGACAGTAAATGTTCTAAAATAAACATTTCTAAAAATTTAAGCATTTCAATATGCACTTTTTTTCTGAGTAATATCTGCACTTCTCTGGGTAGCTTTCTCAGATGTACTGTTTTATGTGCACACCTTGAATCATGAACCACACGAATGAATTAGAAATATTCAGCGTCCAATGCACAATCTGCTTAATAGAGAGGATCAAGGGAGCAAATTGCTAGAAAACATAGGGAAGTTCTACATGTACTCAATATGGCTATCCTGATTTGTGAATTTCCCAAAATTATACTTATGAATCAGTACTGTATAAGCAGAATTTTCAGGAAAATGTGACAATATAACTTTCTTCCTCAAAAGAGCTCATTTGTTCAGGACATTGCATTTCTCACCCACTGCATATTCTGTTATCTGGTAATCCATGGCTTCAGAGAAAGATTGTTTTTTTTTTTGTTGTTGTTCTATATTCCATTCCACAAAATATCACTAGTTGTAAAACAACCAGTCGAAGCTGCATTCAAGTGGGTATATAAGCATGAAAATACATTGCTTAGACACCTTGTCTTTTTGAGAGCTTTTGAGAATCCAAATCCCTAAACTAAACTCAAATCATAGTTCTTCTTTATATGAATCCCAGATATGGTTCATTTTTCCTCAAGGTAGTTTGGAGCAACACAGATATACCACAGCATTCCCACAATTACTTTCTAGAGTAAAATGCAAAGATGTATAATATTATAAACAATAAAATTCTCACTGTTTTCATCTAAATATCCTCAGCTCAATCCAACACACAGTCCCCTCCACAACCCTGATTACATGGGTGACATATTCAAATGACTAGGTAAAGGTTAGTGCATGTAACATTAAGTCTGACAATGTCCCACGCAAAAGTCAGTAAATGTGGGTGTTCAGCTTTCATTATTGGAAAAAATAAATCAGGAAAAGAAAAGAGCATGTGACCTGAGCAAAATAATGGTGGTGTTGGAAAAGTGGCTACTGTTCCTAAAATGCTGCTAAAAACAAATGTAGGATAAAGAGTGGCAGAACTGGGGGCGGAGTTAAAAGAGGGATTAGTTTAGAATGCCTACATAGTCACAAGCAGACTAAATCCAACTCCCCATCCATGGAATTCTATTGATCCTTATTTAACTCCAAGCAGGTGCTAACCATTGAGAAGGTTCCTATGCATAGGTTTTTAGCAATAAGTCAGTTTAATTGGACCTTCATGTATGGACCTAGTGTTTCACTCCTGACAAGAAACACTGAATTCTTGAAAATTATGTTAACTATATTCTAATATCATGTGCACCTTAAAAGTAGCTAATAAAATATAGGCATGTTTTCGTTTTGTAGAATGAAAAAGGAAGTTCTGTCGGAAAAGAGATGAAATTTTATTGCTGCTGGAAAGAAAAGCCAGTTAGGACATTCAAGACAATCACTAAGTTAAAATAACCCATCTGTCTATCTATGGCATCTGCTTTTATTAAAACTGTAGAATTTTGAATTCAGAAATATCCCTTTTTATATCCATCCTTAAAGAAAATAAGTATAATTTACTACCTCAGTTGTCAAACATACAGCTGGTCCAAGGTGCTGAGACTAGAGAGCATTCATCATGGGGAAAAAAAACCCCCAAAAAAACACCCAAGAAAACCCCCCAACCCTTAACTTTTTTATATTGAATCAACTTGCATATTTCAAATAATAGGCTGTTGCAGTTTTAGTGGTTACTAAGCACACATAATACTTTATAGAGTGCAAAAAGGCAGCTTCCTTCCCTGGAGATTAGTAAAGAATAAATTTTGGGAAATTAAAAAATATGAAGGGAAAAGATAGGAAGAAAAAATAAAATTAAAGGAAGAGCAATACACAACTCATAAGTGGGGCAAACAGAGAGAGTTGGTATAATGGTTGAGACATCAGGCTAGAATCCAAGGGACTCCGAGTTCTAGTCCCAGCTGGACCACACAAAACCAGCTGGATGACCTGGGACCAGTCACTCTCTCTCAGCCCTAGGAAGGAGCAATGGCAAACCACTTCTGAAATCTTGCCAAGAAAACTGCAGGGACTTCTCCAGCTAGTCACCAGGAGTCCAAAATTGACTTGAAGACACACCCATTCTTGGGCTGAACTTTGGTTATAAAGTTATAGAGCTGTAGATTTACAAACGGGTTTGGGTTGTGCCAAAAACTTCATAGAAAAAGTTGGTTCTGAAGAAGAAGCTGCATCAGATTTGTTTCGCTGGTCAAGTCAGCGGGATCCCAGTTCATTGTTCACTGTGGTCTTTGGTATGCTTGAATTTGGACAAGAGCGCATGTTTTGGGCCTCATACTAATCCCAGTTTATCAATTTATGTACTGCTCATGTGCCTATTGGGGTTGTGCAAATTCTTTGAAAGAGATGTTCTGGAATGCAAAGGAGCAATAGACAGAATCAGGAAAAAGATGCAGCTGCTTCAATAATTCATAAAGGAATGCTTTGTATAAATATCTACATATTTTGAAGCACCTCTTTTAAAGGATTTGCACAGTTGTAGCACATACATTATGAAAATGTGCCTTTCTGGACTGTATCGATGTCTGGCAACAAAACAGTATACACAAAAATATTCATAAGTAACCAGTGTTAGGTGGTACACTAAAAATGTCCAGTTGAAGATTAAAATAAATATTCTATCCCATCCTATCATAAACAATAGAATACCTGCTACCACTTACAGAAAACTGTACTCTGAGGAACCTTTAGGATTTCTGAATTACAAGTGATGACACTTGACCTTCCCCTCAAAAATCCAGATCTAATGCTGTCAACTTGAAATACCTTGTTACTGAAAATGGAAATAGATTTGTGAATTCTTTTCTAGTGGTGTTACAAAAATATATCTTGGGATTGTGCTAAGTATAATAAGTTTATTTTCCTTTCTGTGCCTATGTTTCATAAAATATTATGTATCACCTCTTATACATTTTTTGATTGGATGTCCTCATGTGCTGTATTTCTCTACTAATGTAGATCCTCATCAATTTCCCCTCCATTCAAACTACCATCATTCAGAATGTGGCTGTAAATTTTGGGAAACATTAAAGTATGCTAAAATAGTATTTTTTAAAATTTATTTTTATCCTACCTTTATTATTTTTATATATAGGTGAACATATCTGATGTTCCTTCCTCCTCTTATTTTCCCTGTGAGGTGAGTTGGGCTGAGAGAGAGTGCTTGGTTCAAAGTCACCCAGCTGGCTTTCATTCCTAAGGCAGGACTAGAACTCACAGTCTCCTGTTTCTAGCCTGGTGCCTTAACCACTAAGACCAAATAAAGCATCAACATCTGCCTATCCCAGGTCCTTGCGAAGGACTCGATAGCTGGATAAAAATGCCAATTCCAGTCTGAACATCTGGCTGACTGTACAACAAATCATACTAATGATGGAATTGTGCAAATTCCATCTTCCATCATTTAGATCACCTCAAATATGAATGGTGCCTTATCAAATCATAATAAACCTTCTTATCCACAGAAAAGAAGAAAATAGACACAGAAATCAGGACAAAAGAAAATGAAACAGAAAAGTTCATTCATGATCAAGTATCTATATCAGGGGTGTCAAACTCGTAATGTCACATGACGTGTCACGACATATTGCGACTTTTTTCCCATTGCCGGCACGATGCATCCAGCCTGTGGGCCGGCAGTTTGACACCCCTGATCTATATGATAGATCTGATTCCCTCTGGCTTGCTCTATGTAGTGATGGGAAAGATCGTACTCATATTTTACACTGTACTTGTTTTTAGTCCTGACCACAGCTAATATATAAACCAAAGTTCTATTTTTGAAAAAGTTCATATTTATAAGCATAGATTTCTAATGATATCCATATGAAAGGATAAAGGCCACACCAAGATATATGCATTTAATAAAAGAGAAAAGGGGGATTATCTTTTCTATTCCTCATCTTATCTATAACATATGCAAGAAATACGATAAGCACATGGAGAAAAGCAGAACTTGGACAACCTCTGTCACATATACTTTAATTAGGATTCCTGCACTAACCAAAGGATTGGATACAGTGACCTCTATGGCCCCTTCCAATGTTATGATTCTACAATTCTATTCTTATTACCCTTAATGATAGCTGATTTACTAACTAGGTCTTTAGAGATAGTTATTCTGAAATCATAACCAAAAACACAACAAAGATATTGTTTTGAAAAACAATGGAGTCTCAACATCTGTGTCTTCTCAACAAAAATCTAACTGTGAGGGAGCTACACTTTCTCTATAACTACTGAGGAAACAATGCTAACTCATGCCAAGAATCAATTAGCCAAGGAGACAGCTCCATCTCCTTGTTTCCTGGGATGAGAACAGGTGTTTAATAATTTACATAAATTATGCAAAATAGAAAGCATTTACAGTAACTAAACACTTAGCAACAGACAAGAATTGGGAGGTATGTTGCTGATGATGTTCCTCAGTAGAGTGGCGCCTGCTACCATTTCCACAGTTATGGGTCTGTCGGGCTTTCCATTATCCCCTTATTTTTTTTTCTCATAGAGAATTATATTCTAGTCCTAATTGGATTTTGTATTTCGCATCTGGTGAACCAACAACATTGTCCATGATCATATTTTTAAACCACAGCAACAGCAACAAAAGTCTAGATTTTTAAGAGAAAAACAGCTTAGTGTTATTCCAGGTAATCCATCAGGGTGACTTGTTTGACTTTCTCACAAAGTCACAAGTTAGCTCAGTGGAAAGATATGACTTTCCCAAGATAAGATACTTTTGATGCTACATGACATCAGATATGTGTACTTAGTTTGGAAGAATTTATTGTGCTTCCACTTTTCCTCAGGGAGAAAAGAGAAAATTTAAGATAAGAAAGCTGTCCTAGGCACTGAGCTAACTGAGCTACTCATCCAGATAGAAGAATCATTTTATTTTTATTTATTTATCACATTTTGGAACCACCCATCTCCCTCACAGACTAAATAGCAGCTGAATACTCTGAATACCAGTCTTTTGAAGCCAAATAGCATCCAACCTTACAATTGGGATATATGTTAGGATGTTTGGGAAAATTGTGAGATTTTCTTCAAAAACATACAAAAGCATTCTTTCAAAAAGAAAGAAAGAAAGAAAGAA
Source organism: Azemiops feae (assembly GCA_023970755.1). Lineage (NCBI taxonomy): Eukaryota > Metazoa > Chordata > Lepidosauria > Squamata > Viperidae > Azemiops > Azemiops feae. The sequence goes on along the minus strand of JALGBA010000118.1, from coordinate 1,580,529 downwards.
AGAAAGAAAGAAAGAAAGAAAGAAAGAAAGAAAGAAAGAAAGAAAGAAAGAAAGAAAGAAAGAAAGAAAGAAAGAAAGAAAGAAAGGGAAAATTCTGAAATTGCTGAGTGCGGAACAAGCATTTTATGGGGATTAGAATATTAATTAGTTTGGTGGAGAAAGAAGCACAAGCCTAGGGTGACAAGGGAAATGAATGACATAAAAGGGGCTCAAGAGCTGAAAACCAGAAAGAGGATCACTCCGAGCATTATGTTCTGTGTTCTACTTGTAGTCTATGGAGATTCTCAGTCATTTAGGTCATATAGTTGTCCCAAAGGTGCTTTTTCAAAAGGCAACCAAACTTTGTTTTTTTCTTGAAGATGTTTTGCTTCTCATCCAAGAAGCTTCTTCAGTTCTAGGGGATGAACTGAAATGTTCATGAAAAAATTCTCTTAAGGCATGAAAAATCAGCTGGGTGACTTTGGGCCAGTCCCTCTTTCTTAGCCCAATGCACCTGAAAAGATTGTTGTGGGAAAACAGGAGGACAAAGGAGTATCACATATATTCACCACCCTTAGTTATCTATAAACAATAATAAAATTCTGAAGAAGCTTCTTGGATGAGAAGTGAAATGTCTTCAAGGAAAAACAAAGTCCAGTTGCCTTTTGAAAAAGCACATTTGGGGTTCCACTTGTAGGATGTACAGCTAACTTTATACAAGACAGTGTTCTACCTAAATGCATCTTCTGTTTAAAGAGTGTCCAGGTTTAACTGCAAAGCAAGATAAAGATCTCTAAGAAGGGACAACAAGCATTTTAAAGCTATTCACCAAAAATGAACTTGGATAGCAGACTGAATGCATTGACTGGAGGTAATTAGCATCTTTTCCAGTCTGATCTTACATGTCCATTAACATTATTGGATGAATACAGAAGCCGTTTGGTCTAGTGGTGAAGACACCAGGCTAGAAAACCAGGAGACTGTGAGTTCTAGTCCTGCCTTAGGCATGAAAGATCAGCTGGGTGACTTTGGGCCAGTCCCTCTCTCTTAGCCCAATGCACCTCAAAGGGCTGTTGTGGGGAAAAAAGGAGGACAAAGGAGTATTACATATGTTCACCACCTAGAGTTATCTATAAAAAATAATAAAGGTGGGAATAAAAAATATATCTAAACATATGAATGAAATAAACCAGCATGCACAAATGCTTATACAACTAAGTCTCCCCCCCTTTTTGTTTGCTTTCCAGCCGTATATAAGTGGCTGTAGTATTTAGGCCTGTTTCGAAGACCCAGTATCTACGTTTATATGGTATAGGCTTGACCTGTTGCACTTACAAGGCCTCAAACAATTACCTTCTCAACTTAGGAAGATTCATAGTGACAGTGCTGGAGAATTCGTTATCAAGGGTCAGACGGAGGTGCAGCCCGAATGTTTTGTTGCCTCAGCAGTTCTGTATGTACTGTTTATTAGATACGTTGGCAGAGGCTCAATAGGCCAGGGAAGAGCCTGCCAGGTCCAGATTCAATGGGATATATATAAAGGATATTTACGCTAAACAAACTTGTTAAGGCCAGTGATAATACTGAGTGGAAGAAACTTTCTTTGATTTCCTTCCCTCCCCTCCAATCGTAATATAATTTGTATACAATGAGAGAAGAAAATACTCTCAACAGATTCTAATGGCATTCTAATGGAGATTTTTTTTTTTGATTCCCTGATAGCATGTGCTAACTTGACAAAACCCTAACTGCGGGCCTTCCAGGCAACCTGTAGCCTTTAGTTCCCTCTGTGAGCAGGTATTTGTGCATGTATAATTCAGTTTTTGCAACCAAGTACTTTGAAAGGGATAATTGTAAATGTCCTGTGAATACCAACTACCCAAAAATATATATTTAGTGGTGATTGATGACATGCAACTCATTTGTTCTACTCTCCTAGGGTGGAGTCTTTCTCTAAATGCATATGTATATGTGTGTTTTGTGTATAGGATGATGATAAAACTAATAGTAATCTACAAACGAAAACAAAGGTATGTGGCAAAACAACTGAAGCACCAGTTGAAGACCATCGGCCTTGACAAAGTCACCATCAGTCAATTACAAATGGCAGCTTAATTTGGAACAGCTTACATCCTGCAACAATACCTTTATCACCAGCAAACTTCAACATCTGCCTATCCCAGGTCCTTGGGAAGGACTCAATAAGTGGACAAAATGCCAAATCCAATCCAAACATCTGGCTGACTGTGCAACCAACCAATAATAGTCCAAAATATTCATATGTAGACCTGAATATCTACTTAATTAGGACTGTCTGCTTTGCTGTTTTGAAGCAATTGAATCTGTTCTGCTCTTTAAACAATATAAACTCATTTTTATAGGCCATATTTTCTGCAGGTTTACAGGCTATAATCATTTTGACTGGATTCACAAAGATGAGAAATTTGGAGAATATATAACACATTATCAGCTATGTATCTTAAAGAAGAAATCTTGAGTTAAACTGCAATTGAAATAATATTTCTGTCATATTTTTTTGTTAGGTTGGGCAGTAGAGGCCTAGCTGTAAACGTCCTTTATTAAAATGCTTTATTATGCCTTCCTTTCATGTTTGATATGTGTATTGTATCAGAAAAAGAAATATGGAGTGAATGATACTAATGTAGAGATATTTTGCTCTAGGCCATCTTATTTACTGATTTCAGTGATCTAAAGAATCAATTGTATCTTAGTAGGACAATATAGTAGATTATGGAGCCTATTTTTTTAATCTACATGTAGGCAGTTAGATGATAATTTCAAACTGGAAAAGGCCAGGAAAGCAAAGGGTAAGCCATTGTACACTTTGGAATTTTGGAAAAATAGCCTGGAGGAAATGGTGCCGTATCTGTCTTGAAATTTTCAGAAAGAATATTTCTCTCAGGATAGAAGTTCCTGCTTTTCTATCTAATTCTCAAGAAGCTTTAGCATTTCATTTGGTATTTAGTCTTATTTTAATTTTATGAGGTGATGAAGGCTGATGCTATTGTTCTTTGCTTTTTTTTTTTACTGTAATGCGTTATGCAGCTCTTCATTATATGTATACATTTTTGTAGAGACTTAAAAACAGTAGAACCCAATGCTGAAATGTGTTGGAACAAACTTTATCCCCCTATATGAGAAACTGAGCAAAGTCCTGTTTGATATATTTGTCCATTCTCTTTTTTAACCCATTTAAAAAAAAAAGTTATTTTGGAATTGATACATCTTTTTTCTACTAATCATAATTCTGCCAGCTGAAAAACTTGCTTGTCTCTTGACCATTGATGTAAATATTAATGTATTTTTAAATTATTGCTTTGGAAATATCTTTTTGCCACTCATCCTTATTATTTTAATCTGATGACATATATAGAGTAATTGCTGGTAGATGCTTTACAACCAGCTCTCCCCAAAACCCACAAAAATAACTGCCAGTGCCTTTATCGCCATTACCACACGGTGCCCTAGTTGGCAAACAGCTGATTGGCATGCCAGCAGCCTTGGCTCAGCCTTGCTCTCAACCAGCTCAAAAATATCCCCCTCCCCCCCCAAAAAAGTACGAGAGTGAAAATTGTTTGCTGGGTCATGGGACCTAACTGAATTTATAGCAACTATATGCATATATCTTTTCATGTAAGATTTTACCACCGTTTCACATTACCCTGAAGGCTGACCAGTGGTTGTAATTCATCATATTTATCATAATCTTCACCCCACATATATTGCACAAATATCTGGAAATATTGATGAATCCTAGAAATATAACATAATCCATCTTGTTTTGCTCTTGAATGATGATAAGGGATTTCTACGATGTCATCCAGTAACAGAATTGGAATGAAGCCACTGTAGATGATATGGCTAAATATTGTTACTTTCTGAGAAGGAATCAATTATTGACATACTGAGAAGAATATACAGGTAATCCTCGATTTATGACTACTATTGGGACCGGTCACTAAGTAATGCAGTCATTTGGGTTACACCCATTTTTATGATCTTTTTTTGCCATGTTTGTTAAGCAAATTACCATGTTAAGCGAATTCATCATGCCCCATTCTTCATGCTGTTGGAAACTATCAGGTAAGTCACAAATGGTGATCAAGCACCCAAATTTTGATTATGTGACTATAGGGATAGTGCATTGGTTATAAGTGCAAGAACCCGATAAATGACTTTTCTCAACATAATTCTGAATGATTGATAAATAAATAGTTTGTAAGTCAAGGACAACCTGTAAAGGTATTAAAATGAAGTCATAGACAAAAATGGACTAAAAAGGACATTACTAAGAGATCAAATGGATTCTTTGGTCTATGCTTTGGATGATGTAATGACACATTGGTATGACACACATTTCTATGTATTGTATATAATATGCATATACTACACATATATGCGCATCCGTAAAACATAGTGACAAGAAAGAGCTTCTCTTTCCCATAATAACCTAGGTGAACTATGATACTTCCTGATTCTTAAAAGGAATAGCAATTAAGAAACAAGCGCTGCAATATGTATATTCTGTAACATTTTTTCAATTACACGGACCACCAGGAGATACAATGTGAGTGATTTTATTCTTCTCTGATGCAAGTAGCCATATGTTATACTTTGAGGTTCAAAACCCCCTACCAGGAACTGAACTCATACACCTTCATATTTTTGATGGCAATATACAAACACAAGCTTTAGAAGCTGTCAGCTTTTACAATGTGATCATCTGGAAATCATTTTATTAAATGTATTGAATATTAACAATTTAATATCTTTAATAATTAGCAAAGCAAAAATGTCCCAAATTTTAGATTTCTTGCATGTAGTCAACTAGAAAGTCTGTAGGCGGTGTAAGAAGTACAGTATTCAGTATTAGCTCCACTTCATAAATGGAACGGTCAAGGCTAGAGGATAAAGACTTGAGCAATTTCCCTACCAGCATTTTCATAGCATCTTCTATAGTCATCCAACCATAATTATTCCAATATTGCAGTGATGAGCACAGACCTTATTTCATGTAATGGCCTTGTTTAGATTTATGCAATGAAATGATAACTTGAAATAAGGATTCTCAGCCTATGATTCATCCCTTATATTTATAACAACTAAACTTTATCATTGCAGGAAGAATCCTTCTTTTTTAAAAAAAAATCTTTCTTTTTGATGTCATAAAGTATGCAGAGACTCTTCTGAGGAAAAAAAAAGACAAAAGAAGAAAAGCTTTGAAATATGAAGCTGGGAGAGTTTACACTTCACACAAACAATGCCATACAAGATAAATTACAGTCTGGGCACAAGCAGCGCACTCCATAAGATCAAAGGAGGAGCATGAACAAACACTGAAATACATGGAATATGCTGGGGGTTTTTTTGGGGGGGGGAATGTACATGTGAATATGTCTGTAAGCAGAAAAACTAACATGTAATTGCAATAAATAAAACAAATGCAGTAGTTCCTATATTTTCTCTTCAATAAGATACAGCATCTATAGAATATTTGTGAGAGCTTTTGTCATTTTTTTTTAAAAGTGCTGGATATATGGCGAAAAGAAATTTCAGTAACTGAACTAACACAGCATAAGGCCAAATTTTGATTTAATTACGTTAATATTTTGCTCAACCCAGGTTGTCTTCTACTAAAAAAAAACAGTTTATTTTTTTTAAAAAAAACACACCCAACATAAACCTTGTGCGTTCCCAGAAATTGTTTCCCACTGTAAATTGAATTCCCAACCTGAGCAATTATACCACTGAAGGATTTAGAAAAATATCTACTCTGTTATATTTCAGTGCTACAGCCAACCAAGTTCATGTGAACTTTATGTAACAGCACATACCCTTCTATTTCTTTAATTCCCTCTTCGCAGAACTGTTTTCCATCAAATTTCATTTCAGTCAGAGCTACAAGCTGGGGAGCTTACTGTATAGGGTCAAACTCTTTGCTGCAGGTGGCAAACTGCACACAGGTTTGGGAGCACATTCAGTAAAGTTCTTGACTGTAACTTTGGATACAATGAGACATTAACCTATAGAAGAACATAGACTTGAATGCCGTCTAGATTTCAGATAATCAACAGGTTTATAAGTAAAAGCAAGATACAGAAGACAGCATCCTTAAAATACTTTTTTTGGGGGGGGGGAGGGCATCTGGATAACTAGGAGCTAAGAGCCTAGAAGATATATGTATCACTAATAACTTATTCTAGCAAAAACCATCATAAGCTAAAAAAGGCTTTAGCAACTTACAGTATAATAGGCTAAAGCAAACTTAACTACTGAAGTATTTTCATTAGCTAAGCTCTCCTTTCCTGAATTTTTCAACTTCCTCTATCAGTTTCATGTCACTATAAAAGATTTCAAAACTAGGTACACTTAAAAACAATCCCTATGGGGATATAGACATACCACATTCCTATGCTTCTATGACATAGTGGCCAGATTAAGAGACTGGAATATTTGTGTCAGTTGTCACATCTGGTACGAATTCATTAGACTTGCAGCTTATTCAGATTTCAGCACAGACACTCTATCTACCCTTCCCAATTTTGCCCTAAGTCAGAAGTCCCCAACCTTTTGGACACCAGGAACCAATTCCGTGGAGAGAGGTTTTTCTGCAGACTGGAGGGTGTGTGGTTTTGTGTGCTGCCTGCATCCTATGGATGGGACTTTGCTTGTTTGTGCAGACCGGTTGTTGGCATGCCGCGGCCCAGTAATGGTCCATGAACTGGGGGTTGGGGACCCCTGCCCTAAGTGACAGCCTTGTAAGCATTGCATTTTATGTGTTGTAATCACCCAAGGTTATTTATATTGTCCTAAGGTTAGTTTCATCATCTCATTTCATAAAGTATCCTGTCTAGAAGAGCAGATGAAAACTATGGCTGACTTCCCAATCATGTTAACCTACCATTTGTTTTTTTTATCATTGTTCATTGAATAAACTACAGTTATATGGGTTCACAGACTGCAATGTGCAAAGTTGCAATATGCAAATCATGCACAAATTGTAAGGGCTCAGTTCACACAACACATTCCCAAATTGAGCATCTTCCAAATATGTGGACTTTGAATCCCAAAATCCCCCAGCTACCATGGCTGGTTCTGAGAATACGGGGAACTGGTCCACACTTCTAATGGATTCCTAATTTGGAGAGAATGTGCCATACCAAAATTCAGTAAACCACATTGGTGTGAGATCCAGAAGGACCATGGTCAGATACAAACATTATGAGAGACAGCAAGTATGTTACAATGATATTTAATAATTTTAATTGTCTTCCTAAAGGAGAAACAACCAGTTATCAGTCTGTTAGAAAAACAGGTGGAAATAAAAGAATAAGTTCTGAGCTCTGGAGGATGGAGGATGGATGAATAGATGGAATTTAAGATTTATAATTTGCAGATGCTGACTTTCTATTGTATGGATTTTCTGGTATCTATTCTTGAATCTCTGCCTGCTATTCCAAGTTTGAGTAACAGTTTGAGGAAATCTGATATTTATTGCTTAAGGAATATGAACTTTTAGGAGCTAGTCTTCTGGTGACTTCATAGAAATATCAATGTATAATTCTAGGCAATAAAATCTATCATCGTTTTCCACTAAGATGTCTTCATTCTCCCAGTTTAGCCTATAGAAGTTCACTTTTTCGGTGGTCTCCTATGAAAGTCTCACCCAAGTCTGACCATACATATTTTTTTTTCAAGATCAGCTAAGATATAACTATGTGTGGCCATCATGTTTAGGGAATAGATAAATCTAGGTACTGAACCAATGGCCCAGTTCATGAGAGGGCAGCTTCCTCTATCCCAGGGGTAGGCAACCTTGGCTCTTTTATGACTCGTGGACTTCAACTCCCAGAATTCCTGAGCCAGCCACACTGGCTCAGGAATTATGGGAGTTGAAGTCCACGAGTCATAAAAGAGCCAAGGTTGCCTACCCCTGCTTTATCCCTTTCACTATCTGTTACCTTTGGTACAAATGGAATTTTACACCTTCAATTTCATGGAACTTCCATAAACCTTAATAGGTAATAAGGAGGTGTATTCTTAGACATAGATATCAAGCTTACATAGGTAAAAACGTTAAAAGCTTACAAGTTTGTATAGCACACAGGGGTTCAGGACAAACAGAAACATTTCAGCAACCACCACATTTAATATTCACTAATCAGAATAGAGCTGAATGGACCTTGGAGGTTTTCTAGTCCAACCCCCTGCTCAAGCAGGAACCCCTGGAGACTGGCTGTCCAGTCTCTTCTTGAAAACCTCCAGTGATGAAGCACCCAGAACTTCTGAAGGCAAGCTGTTCCACTGGTTAATTGTCTTCATTATTAGGACGTTTCTCCTTAATTCCAGGCTGCTTCTGTCCTTGATTTAATTATCATCAGACCTAAAATCACTATTTGCAGAATGGGGAAAAAATTGTACAGATGCTGAGCCTTCCAGAAGCCATTTGATCATAATGTCTGTAACTTCCTGAACAAAGCAGGACATTTTTGAGACTTGGGATTTTTGTCTTCCTAAAGGTATATTGCTAAAGAATGTTTACAATGACAAATAGATTTTGTCCAAAATGATCTCTCCAATCTGGTCCTTCAGGTCTTCCAAGAGAGTATCTCTTGCCATTGTAATTATATCCAATTCTTCCTTTTTTTTTTTTTACCTTTCCCAGCATTATAGGCTTCTCAGGAGAGATAGATTTTCTCATAATGTATCCAAGCTAGGATAATTTAAGCTTGGTCATTTGTTCTTTAAGTGAATATTCTAAATGTATTTGATTTATATAGATATATTTTCTTGGCTAGCCATGGTATTCTCAGGAATCTTCTCCAAGACCAAAGTTCAAAAGCATCAATACTCTTTCCTTCCTGCTTCTTCAAAGTCCAGCTTTCATTCAGTTACAATACTAATATAAATAATAACAGCTTGAGTTTTAGAACACACCTCCTCATCTTTGCAAGAAGATGACTCAGCAAGGGAGATGTATCAAATGTCATTTTTTTACTGTGGGCTGGTATCCTCAGGGAAGTGTTAAAAGTTCACCTGAAAAAGCCTAGTTTATGTGCATTTGAAAAGGATGGTTCCCGAGGGCTAAGCGTCAATTATCCCAAAAACTCTGCTTGGCTGAATTCATCTAGAGGACACCTATTTATTTAAAAACCTTCAAGCCTTCTCTGCTTCCAGTTGCGTTGTATGGATTTTGTATCTATAAGTTTTCTTTATGGCAGCTTTTGTTCACTTGTGAGATATAGAAAACATAAAACTATTCTTGGGTAAAACTTTGGCTAATATAGAACATTGAATTATAGACTTGGAAGGGACCTTGGAGGTCTTCTAGTTCAACCACCTGCTCAAGCAGGAGACCCTATACCATTTCACACCCACAACTTCTGAAAGTTATATGTTCCTTGTTTGAATGCTGTAACCGTTAGGAAATTTCTCCTTAGTTCTAGGTTGCTTCTCTCCTTGGTTAGTTTCCAGCCATTGTTTCTTGTCTTACCTTTTGGTGCTTTGGAAAATAGTCTGACCCTCTCATCTTTGTAGGAGTCCCTCAAATATTGCAACACTGCTATAAAGTCACCCCTAGTCCTTAGCTGGGCCACAAACCAGGTCCAGAAAACATAGTACAGTTAGTCCTCAATTACTGATGTTAATTGGGATCACAACTCTGTAACTAAGTGACATGGTCATAAAATGTGACTTCATGTGACCACACTGACATACCACAGCAGTTTGGCAGTTCCATTGTTAGGTGGAACATTGTTAGGTGAACCCCAAAATCACCATTTGTGATTTTCTGATGGCTTCCCCATTGACTTTGATTGCTGGAAGCCAGCAGTGAAGGTCACAAAAGATGATTATATCCATGAGATGCTGGAATGCTTTAATTGCAAGATGGCTGCTGAATGTCCAAACTGCAGTCATGTGACCACAGGGACATGTAACAGCAGCAACTACAAGGATCCATTGTAAGTACTCCCAATTCAGGGCCATCATGACTTTGAATGCTTATTGAACAAGTGGATATTAAACAAGGTTTGTCTATATGTCTATTGATACTTTAGCTCAAAAAATAGGATAGGCTAAAGAACCAGTGGAAAAAGAAGTGACTTGCTTCAAACAAATACATCTTTGTTTGTACTTTTAAAATATAAATATATAAGGAGGAGGATACGCAGCACCCAAAGCTCTTAAGAAAAATATAAAATTGTTTAAGGAGAACATTATTGTTTGTTTCTTTTTTTACTCATCCTTTTTATACCTCTTTACACATTTGCATGTACTTCATATATAGTATGTAATGAATATGAAATGCTGTCCTTGTCCCAATCTTAATGATGTTGTTGTCTGCAAGAGACTTGAAAGTGTTGCTTAAGATGACTTACTTGAAGTAGATCAGCATTTTCTTTTACCCCAGAAAAATTCTCATCTTTTCATGTTCTCTGTCTTTGAAGGGTGCTTTTGCAGCCCAAACTACAGCCCATTAATAAAGTCACTGGCCATTTAGAGATAAAGTTAGCTAAGTCAGATTTGTTTGACCATGGGTTATGAATAGAATGTACCTGGATAGTTTAGCCATGTCCAGGATTTTTCAAAGGCATGACTACGTACATAACTGATCAAATTAGCTCGGCCCATCCCTCCTAAGCATGAAAAGGGAAAATGCATTGTTGGAATAGGAAATGTGTAAATATTCAGAAAGAATGCAAAATTATGAAGAAGCAGAAGGAGGCAATAGTGCAATATTAGCAGGTGCGAGATAGCTCAAATGTCAAACTACCAAGGCAAAAGCTACAATAAGCAGCAACAGCTCTGCCTAAAACCCTGTTTAGAGCTTGGCTTGGTGATTGATAGCAACGGTCTCCCAGATTAAAGGCAGCTAGCTTCTCCATGTAGGCTCCATGTCACCCAAGCTGAAATGGAAAATTAACTGCAGTGAGGCAAGAGTTAAGACTCACTTTAACCTTTGCAAACTGAAAATGCCGGAAGGGACTGAATAAGCCACAGCTCAAGGCCTTGGTTAGCTGGACAAGCCAACTAATGATAACTAGAAGGAGGAGGTTAAACTTATCCAGTAAATCCAATGTGAGTCACTATCCCCATAACAATGAGGAAAAGAAGGCCAGGAATCTGAAACTCTTATAAAAAGTCATAATCCAACCTTGAGTTTGCATGCAGGCATGCTCCAGAATTCCACAGAATTACCTACTCAAATACAGGAGTTGTCCTCATCCGTACTCCCAATGAAAGGCCAACACCCATTGAGGGAAAAAAGAATTCTAGAAATAAACCATTGGCTAAAGGGTTGGTGTCGCCAAGAAAACTTTGGTTTCCTAGATCACGGATTGCATTTCCTATGTGAAGGACTCTTGGCAAGGAATGGGCTGCACCTCATGAAAACCAGGGAAAAATGTACTTGGAAAAAGACTGTCCCAACTTGTCAGGAGGGCTTTAAACTAAAATTGAGGGGGGAGGGTGACCAATCTTTAGAATCTCTAGAACCCAAAACCAATCAAAAATCCCAAGAAAACAAATCAAACAATGAGGTAGGCAGAGACGAAAAAAGAAAAACCCAACAACAATTAGGAGATGCAGGAAACATGCCCACGAACAGGCATAAACATCTTAAATGCTTATATACAAATGCTCAAAGCTTGGGAAACAAACAGGGTGAACTAGAAGCTATAGTACACAAGGGAGGGTATGACATAGTTGGCATTACAGAAACCTGGTTGGACAAAACCCATGAATGGAATATACTGATAGATGGATACAAATTGTTCAAAAGAAAAAGGTCTACAAAAAGAGGAGGGGGAGTTGCACTATATGTAAGACAACACTACATAACTACAGAAATACACGTGTTCCAAGATAAAATCTCTCCAGAATGTATATGGCTCAATATAAGAGAAAAAAAGTGACATTACCATAGGTGTATATTACAGGCCACCCAACCAATCAGAAGAAATAGATGAACTCTTTGCCAACCTGTTAACAAATGTATCTAGGAAGCATACCACAGTAGTAATGGGAGACTTCAACTATCCAGATATCAACTGGGAGACAAACTCTGCAGCGAGAGGGAGATCAAACAGATTCCTAACCAACCTAGCCGACAACTTTGTCATCCAAAAGGTGGAGGAGGGAATGAGACGTAAAGCCATACTGGACTTAATTCTAACTAATAGAGAAGAAGTGATAGAGGGAGTTGAAGTTGCCGGAATCTTGGGCAAAAGTGACCATGGCATACTGGAATTTAATATAATGCAAACACTAGCAACAGAAAACAATCCAACAAGTGTCTTGAACTTCAAAAGAGCTGACTTTAACAAACTCAGAGAGAACCTAGAAAAGATCCCATGGATGAAAATCCTAAAGGGGAAAACAACCCAAGAATCATGGGAAACACTGAAAAATGCAATCATAAAAGCCCATACCAGCACAATACCACTGAAAAAGAAAAACAAGAAATTCAAGAAGAAGCCAGCATGGCTGCATAAAGATCTCTCTGACAAACTGAAAGACAAAAAGGACAAATGCAAAAAATGAAAAGAGGGGCACATAACTAAGGCCGATTATCAGCAGACAGCCAGAACATGCAAAGATGAAGTCAGGAAAGCAAAGGCTCAGAAGGAACAAAGACTTTCAACAGAAATCAGAAATAATAATAAAAAATTCTTCCAACATATTAACAACAAGAAAAAAGTCAAGGAAACTGTAGGTCCACTAAAGAGAGAAGATGACAAGGAAATAACAGGCAACAGGGAGAAAGCAGAGTTGCTTAACTCATACTTTGCATCAGTCTTCACACAAAAAGAAACTATAGCCCAACATACCAAAAAAACCACTGCAAAAGACAAATTAGAAACAAAAATTAAAGTAAGCAAGAAAATGGTAAGAGAACACCTATCCAATCTTGACGAATATAAATCACCGGGGCCTGACAGATTACATTCCAGAGTTCTGAAGGAGCTGGCAGATGTTATCTCAGAACCATTGCACCACATCTTTCAAAAATCCCGAAGCACTGGGGAAGTACCTGAGGATTGGAAAAGGGCTGATTGGAAAAGGGCCCATCTTCAAGAAAGAAAGAAAAAACGGACCCAGGAAACTACAGGCCAATCGGTTTAACATCAATACCTGGGAAGATCCTAGAAAAGATAATCAAAAAATAGATCTGCAAACAACTAGAAGCAAATAAAGTTATAACTAGTAGCCAGCATGGGTTTGTTAAAAACAGATCATGCCAAACCAATCTTATTTCATTCTTTTATAAAGTGACTAAACTAATAGACCAGTGAAATACTGTGGATGTAGTAAACTTATACTTCAGTAAGGCATTTGATAAAGTAGACCACAACCTGCTCCTTGGTAAGCTAGAAAAAGGTGGAATAGACAACATCACCACTAGATGGATCTGTAGCTGGCTGGCAAACTGAATTCAATGAGTAGTCCTCAACAGCACTACATCCACATGGAGAGAAGTAAGCAGTTGGGTACCACAAGATTCTGTCTTAGGCTCAGTACTCTTCAATATCTTCATCAATGACTTAGATGAAGGAATTGAAGGGGAACTCATCAAATTTGCAGATGACACCAAACTGACAGGAATAGCCAACACCCCAGAAGACAAACTCAGGATCCAAAAAGATCTTGACAAACTTGAACAATGGGCCCTATCCAACAAAATGAGTTTCAATGTGGAGAAAAGCAAAGTTTAGGTAGGAAAAATCAAAGATAAAGGTACAGATTGGGCAAGATCTGGCTTAATAACAGTAACTGTGAGAGGGACCTTGGAATCCTAGTGGATGATCACTTAACCATGAACCAGCAGTGTGCAGCAGCAGCCCAAAAAGCTAATACCATCCTGGGTTGTATAAACAGAGGTATAGAATCAAGATCAGGCAAGGTACTAGTACCACTTTATAAAACCCTAGTAAGACCACACCTGGAATACAGCAGCCAATTTTGGTCACCTTATCACAAAAAAGATGTTGAGAGTTTGGAAAAAATTTAGAGAAGAGCATCTAAGATGATCAAAGGCCTGGAGACTAAAACATATGAAGAATGGCTGCAGGACTTCGGTTTGGCTAGTCTAAAGAAAAGAAGAAATAGGGGAGACATGACAGCAGTGTTCCAGTGTTTGAGGGGCTGCCACAAAGAAGAGGGGGTCACGTTATTCACCAAAGCACCAGGACAAGAAATAATAGTTGGAAACTGATCAAAGAGAAGCAACCTGGAATTAAGAGAAACTTCCTGACAGTGAGGACAATTAACCAGTGGAATAGCTTGCCCCCAGAAATTGTGGGCACTCCATACCTGGAGATTTTTAAAAAGAGGCTAGACCAGGGGTGTCAAACTCGCAACATCACATGACGTGTCACGACATATTGTGACTTTTTTTCCATTGCCGGCAATGGGGTGGGCGCGGTTTCAGCATGACACATCCAGCCCGCGGGCCGGCAGTTTGACACCCTTGGGCTAGACAGTCACTTGTCTGAGATGGTATAAGTTCTCCTGCTTGAGCAGGGGGCTGGACTAGAAGACCTCTAAGGTCCCTTCCAGCTCTATTCTATTCTTCTATTCTATTCTTATTTTCCCTGATAAACTTTCCCGACTTCTAAAAACAACACTTGAAAGGCAAACTTTCTCCTCTACTGCACCTGGCATCTCTTTGTCTCTTCAGACTTTTGCTACTGCCTGACCAACATAGCTTTCTGAGCGAAAGAAACACCTGTCTCCCCTTGCAACTTTTTTCTGTAATGCCTAGAAGTAATTAGCTACAAATAATTGCTAGGTAAGAAAGGTTGTATTAACAAGAGTCACATTATTCATTACTCTGAATTCCTTGTGGATGGGCTGTAATATATATATATATATATTGCTGGTTATTGCTAGCTGCGCTTTTCAATCTACATTTTACCTCTTAGAAATAATTCTGGCAAGCACTTTAATTTGATAACACAAGAATTTTAAATTCATTTCTGAAGCAGGCTCAAAGAGTGAGTTTTGTAATCCTCCCATAGTCATACCTACTTTAGTAATGGGGGAAGAATAATATCAAGAGATTAGAAGCTCCACAAATTTGTGCTGCTCTCACACAATCCTTCCCTTGTTAGGATCAGGAAATAGACTGTTCAAGGCCTTGGTTACTGAGCAGAGCCATGAAAGAAATTCTAGTATGTTTTCATAAAGTAAATAGTTGAAATATAGAGCTTGATAATCTTTAAAATGCTGATAATTTCTTATAACAGGAGTAAGTGAATGGAAAACCTAAGCAAATCTCATTTGTTTTAATTGGGTGGCTGAATAATTATCCATGAATCTAAACTGGTTTTTTACATAGTCAATATTAATGATTTTGTACTTATTCTTGTCCTAAGGATGTAGGAAAAATAGAAGAAACAAAATAGGAAAAACAATCACTTCTAAAATAACCATGCGAAGCAGAGAGATTAGCAGGTGGACTAAATTTTCCACATCTTTTCCTCATTGACTTGATTGGTTTGAGCTGATGTGAGTTTCCTATCATTAGGGTACAAAGATGCTCTAGATATCAGGCTCCAAAACTAAGAAAGACATATTTTGATTCTTCCAAGCAAATTTATTTATTATTCTACACCTATAGAAAGAATCTTGATAAGTTGAAGCAGGCAACTACTTACATGAAGCCTATACTCTGGGAACCATTAAGGAGGCACTGTCTTCACCCTTTCTCTCTCACAGAAAATATCTGAATTGAGTTGTTTCTTACTATTCTGGAATGCACCAACCCCAATCCTGCCCAAATGATCATAATAAATGCATAATGATGGCAAAGAGATCTGGGTTCATCTTCTGACTTTGTTTTATTCTTATTTAATCAAGGGTCCTAAAGACATCATTTACACTTTGAAGAGAGTTAAAATTAGCTAGCACATGTGGGCTTTAAGAGCAGCAAGACAACAGAATAATAGAAGAACAGAGTTGGATCATTAGACAGAGTGAAGAGATACAGAAAACTCTCTTAGCTGCCATCTAGCTTGTTGTAACCCAGAAATGATAATCCTAGATGAAGTCTGGCAGTTCATATGCCAGCTTTTGAATGTAGGATCCTTTCAAAGCATGAAAATGAACAGAAGATCTAGGATTAATTACACAAATCTACTTTTTATATCTTCTTGGTTTAAACCATATGTTCCCAACCTGTGGTGCCCACACCCCCAGAGTTGTGGAGATGAAATTGCAGGAAGTGCACTAAAGAGTGACTTGTGTCCCTTAGTGACAACTCATGAGTCACAATTACTTTTGTTGGTGATGTGAACATCAATTCAACATTTCTTAGAGATATAGAAATGTCAGGAGCTACTAGTTTAAGCTAATCTATATATAACATAATATATGGACAAAACATGCAAAGACATGCTTTTAATCAAAGCACCAATCTGGATTCTCTGCTTAAAGCTATGAAGCAGCTACAGCCTGTCAAATACTCTGGGCATCTGTTTCAAAGTCATCTCAGGATCTTCTAGATATGCATAACCAGAAAACACATCCGTTCGGATATTCAGCTAAATGAAATGTTGAAGAGGGATTCTAGAAACAGTGCATAAGCCTACAATATATCCAGTGCTTCAGCAATAAACCAGAATAATACAATTACACTAAAACAACTTGATTATATAAAATTCTCATAAATTAGTGCAATGGTAGTGTTGTCAGAAAGTCTCAAATGCCAAGATAAATAAAACTTTTCCAGTAAATGCCTAAACTTGCAACGGAGCCAGCATACTATCGGCATGCATTGAAAGCATTTTTCTTATAAATTTGTTCATTTTAAACAACTTGACTTGTGACTCACAGCATCTCACATCATTGTTGTACAAACTATCTTGGTAGGGATAATAAAGATATTTGTTTGAGCATTTCAGTTCTCTGTTATGGTTATTGACCAGAGTACAAGAAATTGTTTAAGCAGTTTTAAAAACAACATGGGAAATAAATTCAAGAAAAATAAGAATAAATGATATCTTGTGATGTTGCTATCAGTGGAAATAGACGTTACTAAGGAAGGTGCACATTGATCTTGCTGGTCCTCTTTCAATAAGTTTGACATGTTTTGCTATGCAAGTGAGATGCCAATAGGATAATTTCTTAAGTCAAAGAAAGGGGACAAGAATTTGTTTAATACCAATGCTTTCAGATCTAATGCAATGAGGAAACTTTTCATATTACACCTCAAGAGTTGAGCTGCTTAATCCAGTTTTGTAATTTACAGCTTGTTGAAAAAATCTTTCTTTTTACAATGATACTTATGGAGCATCTATTTCACTTCATCTCATATACATTAATGAACTTGTTAAGCTGCCAAGCACATACTTCCATGGACTTCTTTTTAAGGAATTGGATGGAAGACCCAGGCTAGTCACTGATACAGCAGTACACAGCTTGGTCCCAGTAGGCAATGCCAGCTAGGCTTACAGAATGAATGAATAGACTGGAATCTCAGTTTTACTATAAGCTTTTCTCTGCGAGCATGCTTCACAATAAGAGATTTTAGATGAATTCAATTACTTGCACTATATATCAAGTTCCTTCTTGTTAAAATCCCAACTAATAATAGACAAAAAGTTTCACTCTCAAGAATTGTGTTCAGGGCGTTTCATATGTTTGTTGATGAAGTGTAATCCTTAGTTTATGAGACACTGTGCCTCAAGTGTTATTTGTGCCTTTATTAGCTGTGAAGACTAAATCAGTAGTAATATTTTCACGAGATTAAGATTAATCCACCAGAAACAACCAGTCAGATTTTCAACTGCTGAACACTTAATGCAATAAAAAACTAGTTAAGGTGATATTCCGGAAGGACTGTTGATGAATCCTGAATCTGTACCATTATCTTAAAGCAAGATTTAAATATTTAAGCGGAAATTCAATTTCCTACAGGGCATTATTGGCAAGTTCCTCTTAATTTTGTTTTTAATCCATGATGTGGAAATAGATTAGCATTTATTTACTTAGGCTTCTATAACACTCCAATGAATCAACCAGACATGGAGCAGCTTACAATGTCTTCTTAGAGTAATTAAGTTAAAATAACACATTCATTGACTAAAGAATTATGCTGCTTTCCTGCTAAAATATTGTAATTTTTTAACAGTTTCAATTACCTGTTTTGCTTAATAATGATAACAATTTGTCATATAAATTAATATGAGAACAGCGTAAAAATAGGAATTCTGCAAAATCAGAACTGCTATTTTTGTTGATATTATGTTGACCAAGAGCAGTTTGGTCTAGCGGTTAAGGCATCAGACTAGAAAGCAGGAGACAGTAAGTTCAAGTCCAGTTTTAGTCATGGAAGTCAATCATCCTGTCTCAGCCCAACTCACCTCAGAGAGTTGCTGTTGTGAGGAAAATTAAGAGAAGGAAGGTATATTGGCTATGTTTGCCACCTTGAGTTATTTGTAAAAACAAGACAGGCAGGATAAATAAATAAATAAAATTATTGATTAGCAAAGTTTAATTCAAAGAACATAGAATATACAATAATAGAGTTGGAAGGGACCTTTGAGGTCTTCTAGTCCAACTCCTTGCAACTTTCTGGAAATTTAGATTTCAAGGCTTAATCTTTACTATTTTCACTCATTCCCATGTTATACTAATTCATACACATAGTATGTGCACCATAATCAATTACATGACTGGATGTGTAAATCCAATCCAGTTATTCAAAGACTGGGTGATAGCTTAACTTAAGTACTGAATTTCTCTAAAATGTTGGGCAACACGTGTCGTGAATTTTAAACAGAAAATACAAACTTAGTTCATGACAAAGATTTACTGCCCGCAAGTCCTTTTCCACAAAGAATTGTACTAACAAACTTTCCAGATTCTATAGTTTATAATATTTTTCTTACAAGTTTTGAACAACTCAGAATGGAGAGCTGTGGTTTTATTATCATCTTCAGTAGATTCTTTAGAAGACTCAGATTTCTTATGTGGCACTCCAGAGAAACAATGCAAATGATATGGGTTCCCACACGCCACATGCTTTTATTGGCAGTTTTCTAAATACATACACATGCACACCCCAGGACTGCACTGTAATCATAAAGGGCAGCCACATGAGGAAAAAAATGCATTAAACCCCCCCCCCCTAAAGAATTGCCAATATATCTGACCAAACCACCTCTGGATCTCCTGAAACCTTTCCGCCATTGAACCCAGATGGCTGCACAGCCCTTGTTTCTTATTATTTGAGGTCAATAAGGGAAAGCCTTTTTAAACATTTCTGGCGAACATTTATAGTTTGTATTATTAATTTTTTATTCTTCTTCTACAATTGTCATTGCTTTTACTTTGTAACCTGTTATTTCCACTGACCTTTAAGTGGCCTAATTCTGAAGGTCATTTCACAGGTTATATGAAATAGAAGATGCATATCATATTATTTATAACTAAGGAAGCCACAGGCTAATCAAGAGGTTTTTTTAAAAAATTAGTGTGCACACAGTAATCAGGTTTTTATAATTCATATATTTAATACCCATTCCAATGGACGAATAAAAGAATTCAATATTATAGGGAATAATGTAGTTCTCTGAAGGCAAATCTGTTATTTGCATAATACATAAAATTGCTCTGAATTTATTTTTCGACCCTATCCATTACCCAACTTTAAATCTAACTTTTTGCTTGACTTCCACCTTTTCCAATCGGATTATACATTTAATTTCCATGACCATTCTTTCCATTTCAGACAGAGCTCTAGGTCTGAATCTAAATTAACCATTTAAAAGATTTTTTGGATTAAAATCTTAAAATCTCAGACTAATCTGTTGTTGCTAGTTGAGTGTCATACAAATTGAGTTTCCCTATTTAACTGGTAAAGCTAATGCCATTGCGTTAAACTAGTTTTGTTTTGTTTTGTTTTGTTTAGAATTAAGAGCACTGAATCCAGAATTTTGATTTTTACTAACAACAATAGAATGGGGTTCAAAGCTTAGAATTTTATCAACAACTTTGAATGGGTGATTCAAAATAAATATGCCATTGTTTGACATGTGTATCTGTCTTAAATTGATCTATGGTATAAGTGACTGTTAGAAGTTATGGCCTAGGAATAATTTATATATGTGTGTGTGAGAGAGCGTATGTGTGTGCACATGCACAATAAACAAAAGTATAGAATAATTTGCTTTTATGGAATACTAGCAAGAGGAACAAATGTTTACTTTATGAAGCCTATTGCTATTTTAGTATTTTTTAATGTAGAATATAATGTCTAATATAGATATGTAGCCATCTAATTTAGCTATCAATTATTATATTTTAAAAAGTCCATCTAGAATATATAGAATAAGGTTCCTACACCGACTTAAACAATTTAAACTCTTCCCATTGGCCCTTTGTAATATCCAGTTTTTGTTTTTAGTTGATAGTAAGAGAGCCAGTTTGCTGTAGTGGTTAAGGCACTAGGCAAGAAACTAGGAGGCTATGAGTTCTAGTCTCACATGAGGCACAAAGCCAGTTGGGTGACATTGAGCCAGCCATTCTGTCTCAGCCCTAAGAAGCAGGCAAGGACAAACTTCTGAAATCTTGCCAAAAAAACCCTGCAAGGAGTAGTCCAGTGGTCAGAAATCTTGAATGCACCCAAAACAACAACAAAACCCACTGTATATCCTTGTTTACTTGAACCAGAGTTCATGGTTAGCATCTAATAAATCTTTTTTTTTTTAGTGCCAATTCAGCTTGGTCATGTGGAGAATATGAAAATATCAATATCAATCCTATAAAAAATAAAGTAGTAGACTAATTTCTTGACTTTTGATGCCAGGCAATCCTGATGTGGATTCAGAAAGCAGCTAGTGTGAAGCCAGCCATATGCCAAGAGACCCAATTTGTGAGCCAGCCATAGAGAACTTGCAAATAACAGCAGCAAATGGAAGTCAGTCAATATTGAGGACAGAAGGTTTGTCATGGTGATTTAGTGGCAAAAAAACCAAAACAAAACAAACCAAAACAAAACAACTACTAACAACAACCAACCAAGTTTATATTAGAAGCTTCATAAGTTGAGGAAGATGGAAGAAATGGATGAGGACTGAGTAAAATTAAAACATTGATGATATAATATTAGCATTCTGAATTCCTAATGACTTTTTAAACTCATTAAGAGGAAAAAAGAAAAGTTAACAAAATTAAGGATTATTAATTAAGGAGAAAGTTCCTAACAGTGAGGACAATTAACCAGTGGAACAGCTTGCCTCCAGAAATCGTGGGTGCTCCATCACTGGAGGTTTTTAAGAGATTAGACAGTCACTTGTCTGAAATGGTATAGGTTCTCCTGCTCGAGCAGGGGGCTGGACTAGAAGGCCTCCAAGGTCCCTTCCAGCTCTATTCTATTCTAAAATAAAATTTGGAAGCACACGCACATATTTCAATGTATTCCTTCTGAACTGAAGGTTTTTCAAAGCCTTTTCTTGTGCTAATTTTTCAATTGAAGTTTTTTTTTTCATGTTTCTGAACAGAAATGATCCAATGAATGATGCACTTCAGGTTTCATTTTTTAAAAATGCCATGATGCAGTATAACCTCTTACAGCATGCATTTCCTTATTGGACAATATAATTCATCAGCACCTAGCTGTTGTCTATTTATACCTGTCTTATTTCCTAGGTAACTCTCTTGATTCTTGATTTGCTTGTTGCTTTTTATTTGGTCCATTATTTGCACTAACTGCACTATCATCATCATCCAATATTTTAGGTTGCCCTCATGTCCCCCAAACCATGATGTTAATGCCCTAGTAACTGAGATCTAAAATATAAGGACCATTTTTCCCTGCTGCTTCTTCCAGCCATGGAGAAGAAGCAGGAAGAGAAGGCTCACAATGGGTGATCAGAAAGATGAGAGATTGCTCCCTGCTTTCTTGCAATTCTTCCTAGCCTTGGCAGCAGAAAGCCAATACTGGGGAGATTCTCAGGGAAATCAGGAAGTCAGCCCCCTATTGCTTGCTTATCAGTTCTCAAAACAACTGACAGACCCTGTGGGGTTATCAGTTAAAGACCCTGCATGGCTACAGAGTCAGCCAGCCTCTGTCAGATGTTTTATGTGCCACTTTAGAGGGATCTTCTCCTAGCCTCAGCCTTGCTAATGTTAGAAGGACAATTGGAAGTTGTTTTTCCCATTGGCAGGTGACGCTTGGCAGGATGGGCAACAAAACCCAGAGAATCCACCAAAAGCTTTGCTTACTTCACCCCTCATTAAAGCTGTAAAGATAACATTGCCATCTGTCCTTGTTATTGAAATAGAGAAGGGTTTACAGTGGATGCAACAAGTTATATGCTGACAAAAAGGAGAAATTTCCTAACAATTAACAGTTGTTAATGAGAACAATTAACTAGTGGAATGGCTTGCCTTCAGAAATTCTGGGTGCTCCATCACTGGAGGCTTTTAAGAAGAAGCTAAACAGCCACTTGTCTGGAATGGTATAGGGTCTCCTGCTTCAGCAGAGGGGTTGGACTAGAAGACCTCCAAGGTCCCTTCCAACTCTGTTATTCTGAACTTTTAAAACTTTCCTGCTACCTTAAGTAGATTGCATGGCTCTTGAGCTGTGTTCATTATCTGCCTATAGTAAGATTCCAAGCAGCTCATAGTAAGACCCTTGAGTTCTGTAAATTGATGATCAGCTATTATCCAATGCAGCTCTGGATTATTTATTTGATTGATTTCTATAGCCATCCATCTCAACAAGTGGCTCTGGGTGGTATACATCATAAAACATGAAAACAATTAAAACAGTACAAAATTCTTATTAAAATTTATATTCCCTCCCTCTAGGATGAAAGGATGGGGAGGAAGGAGCTAAAACAGGAGGAGGATATTCTTAGAGTAAATGCCTCATAGAATTTTAGAATATATTGTAACTATAACCATGTATTGGTCAATTATCAATAAATATCCAAATGCAAATGGTGTTGTATGTTGCTTGCTCTCACCGTGGCATACGTGCATATGCATATATTTAGAACTAAATACTACATTCAGAGGAAATAAGGGAAGTGCAATGCTGGAAATAGGACCAAGTATGTGTCATGATTTAATCTGACGATACATATTCTAGTTCAAAATGCCCAAGTGAGAATACTTTTCTGGGACTTTTCCAGAGCCAGACAAGCTCGAACTGATCTCCTGATACACAGAACAAAAGGGACAGATCGTATCTCTCTCTAGCAATTCTGTCTAACAATCCTGAGTATGCAACCAAAGCCCAGCAATAAAAGTTCAGGACCACATACAATGGGAAACCACCCACGTGTGCTGTGACATTTATTATACATGGGAGAATAGGCAACCCTTACTTGAACCCAGCCGAATGGTAACAAAGATCCTTACAATAATATCGGTTAAGGTTCTCTAGTATCAGTCCACAGAGAGAGAAAAGCAAAGCCTGAAAAACACCTCTTCAGTACAATGCTGGCAATATTGCAGTTCACTTTCTCTCACCCATTGTCGTCGATGTCTTCCAGCAAGGAAAGTAGGGAAGTCATATATAAAAGTCCTGAAACAGCCAGACACTTATTGCATTAAGAATATATGCTGGCATATGTGAAATAGGCACTCGTGCAATTTTAAAACACAGTTTTTGAACTTCAAGCTGAACCTAAACATTATTGCAAGCAGCAAAATTTCACTGGCTTATTGTCCGTTTGGTGCAGTTTGATTTGGCAGCTTAGCTGCCTTTGGCCTGGTAGATGTCACCTTTTGACTCCCTGGAACTAAACAGAAAGGCCGCAACAGACAAGGCCTCTTCCTTATTTCTTCATGGCAGCATATGAACTATAAGCAGGGTGTCAGAGATTGGGCTGACAAATATATTAACCACTACATCACACTTATAGCATTAACAAGTCCATATTGTACAGCATAGATATTGTCGCATCTTGTGCAAGCAGCTTTTAGACAAAAGCCACATTCACAGAGAAGAGGGAACTCTGTGATCTAAGATAACAGGCTGACAAAGGGATGAATCCTTTCTGCCTACTGTCTCTTCATACTGTCCTTTTGTTTGGGCTGAAATCTCCGCTTTATCTGGCGGTGAAGCTTTCCTTCGCCAGTGTGTCCTTCTCCCATCTGGAGGAAATTGTTACTCTACAAATGGAGTGATCTGTCACCAGTCTGCTGGCTATGTTTACAAGGCCAAACCATTTTGAACTGTTGGTGGGCAAACAGCACTTGTGATTCCCTGGTGTGTCTCTTTTATGTAGAGAAATGATTACTGAGTCATCTGAACCTGGAGCGACTCCTGTTTTAGGCCTATGGCAAATGTTATTTGAAACCTCTGACAAATTTTAGTTTCAAAGTCTACCTGCTGCAATCCCAAAATGGTAACCGGGGGGGGGGGGGGGCTGCTCTGCTTTTGTGGAGATGAAAGGATAATATAGCCTGCACTTACTCATTAAATAAAATTGAAAATACCTCAGCATGCTGCATGAGCAGATTTCTGGCTTTGTGTTCTGTGTCTTCCCATGGTTTTTTGCTATTTTGGTTTGTGGAATAAACCATATTGACAGATAGGCATGTAACTCTAGGGCATTAACTGTAGTTTACCATATATGGTATTACGATATTAGGACTATGTGATGCATAAATGCAGATATTGTCATTTATGCAATTGTTATTAAGGTTTACAGATAAATCATGGTTGAAACATAGCAATTATTTTGGTCTGGTTGGCCTGAAAAGATAGTGGTATTTTCTCTACAACCACCAAACTTTCTATGATACCTAACCAAGAGGCATGTTTTAACAATCCCCAGCCAACAATCCCCTTAACAGTAGCTGTTATGAGCCACAGTTCAGAATATGACTCTGACCTTGAATCTGACAGTGTTGCTCCATCTGAGTCTGTGCTTCAGGAATGTCAGCCTTTGGACCCACTAAGCCAGGAGTCAATTGAAAATGATCAGCAACAGGCATCTCCTGTTCAGCTGGAGCAGTCAGATGACAAGGCACAGCCCTCCGTTCTCAGGTCTAGATGCCTAAAGAGGTGAGCAGAACAATGCTCCTCAATGAGACTCCTTGCTAGGCATGAATGATTGCAACCAGCTGTCAGCAGACAGATTTGGGAAGCTGTTTTGCTTGCAGTCTTTATTGGAGATAACCAGGGCTTTTTTTCTCATAGAACGCTCAGAACGGAGTTCCGGCACCTTTTTTGGATGGAACCTTATAGGGTAGGCAAAGTGGGTTGTATGACATGTGTGAGTTCCAGCACCTTTTTTTTTTTTTTTTTTTTTTTATACAAAAAAAGCACTGGAGATAACTGTTGGCTTTCCAGCTCATGATTCTTCTTCCTGTTTCTTGCTTGTGACTCTTTGATTCTTGGACTAGAAGATGATTACCTGATTTGGCTTTTTGTGACTCTTGGATTGTATTTGGACTATTGTATTTGGACTATACTATTTATTCTTGGACTATAAATGATGCTTTTTTTTTAGGTAAGCACTCTCCGAAAGGCATTTAAATTACATTCCTGTCTGATAGTAGTAATTACTTCACGTTTCTGAGTATTGTGGCTGTGGGTGTTTCTGTTTGTAACCTTGAAAGAAAACAATGGCAAATAAACAGCCCAGAAAACATGGACTATTTTATTCAATATATGGTACATTCACATATTTCAGTAAAAAGGAACACAGGGGTAAAATATAAAACATAGAATATAAAATCTTAACAGGAAGATTACAAATGTATATTTAAGTTGAATATATATATGTATGTATATACATATACGTACAAACACACGTATGTATGTATGTATGTTTGTATGTATGTACTTATATTTTGCCCCACATCTACCATGACCAGTGCAAATTCGGTTCAGTGTTGCCTGTATTGCACGGGGCTGGCCAAATCCAGGTGTTTTTCCAAGAGGCAGAGAAAGCATCCACATTGTGGAGGCAATTTTCTATCCAGTATTGTTTCCACATGTTTTGAGTGTCAAAATGATCCTTTACAAGTGCTTTAATAGTAGAGATGGCTGGGTGTCTAAATCTCAACTTATTTTGCTCTAAGCAAGCTACATTGCTCAATATTGGCAGCTGGGAATTATCAATAATCTTCAGTTATTCGGGAAGGAGGGCCTTTTTGCATCTCACTTCTGGAGGTGATATATGGTTCAGAACAGGCAACCAATATGTTGAAGTAAAGCGAACTGTCGCACTAATGATGCACTTTAACTGATATAGTTGTGCATCAATCCTACTTGTGTATGGGCTATTAAGCCACATTGGGGCACAATACTCTGCTGCTGAGTAAACCAAGCTAAATGCAGACATTTGTAACGTGTCCATTGCTGAATCCCAGCTAGTGCCACACAATTTGTGCAGGATGTTGTTTCTACTTCTCAGTTTGGCACCAATCTTCATCCAGTGTTCTTTAGAGGAAAGTGTCCTAACCAAAGTGACCCCAAGATATTTAGGATGCATGTTTATTTGAGTCGGTTTCCCTTAAATTGTACATCGAGCTCTCTGCCTGCTGGATAAATTGATAAACATGGATAAATGGCTTGGACAGAAATCTCCTTCATTCACATTGGTATAAGAAGGAAGGAAGCCCAGTACAATTGTTATAGCCAATCTCAAATAATAAATAAAATAAAATAAAATAAAATAAAATAAAATAAAATAAAATAAAATAAAATAAAATAAAATAAAATAAAATAAAATAAAATAAAATAAAATAAAATAAAATAAAATAAAATAAAATAAAATAGTCTTAGCCTTCCTGTGGATTTAATTCTTGGTTTGGTCTCCCCAATGGAGCTGACAACAGCCAAGTGGGATTGAAAATTTATTTGATTATATATGTGTAAATATACATACAAAAAAGCCAAATAAAATCAGTTCTCGGCTTTACAACCGTAGTTTCCTAATACAGGTAGTGCTCAACGTATGAAACAAAGTTATAATGGACCCAGAAAAGCTACTTAAGACTGACTTCTGGAGTTCCAATGGTTGTGCACACACACCTGGGGCCACATGGCTGCGTTTCAGCTGCTTGGCAACTGGCTAACTTTATGGTCAGTTGTAGTGTTCTGTGGACACATATTGGTGATTTATTATTTTTGGGTGTCCTATAGGAGTACATTAATTCATTTAACAGCTGTGGCATCTGCTTAATGACAACCACATTCACTTATGACCGCAGCTGCAAAAACTACCTTGTAAAATCTGGTCCAGTCATGTGGGAGCCTAAACGTATGACCACCATGTCTTAAAAAGGAAATCATGGGCTCCTTTATGATAGTAAGTCAAGAATTACCTGTAGCCAATTTAAAAATTGTAACATTAGTTGTCAAAAACCAATTGAAGTTACTTTGAAGCTATTCTAAAGAAGAACCAAAGTGTAGTTATGAACAGCTCCAGTGATATGTAAACAGCTTTTTTTTTTTAAAAAAAAAATGCTTTTCATGTGTTTAAATTAAAAAGTCGGATACTGTCTGCAAAATATCAAACAAAATTTGTTCATTCTCCAAACATATCAGAACTGAGCAAAAATAAGGCAATTAAAAAGAACTTTTGTACCAAGCTATTTTCAAATGACACCTTCCTCTTTTTAAATAATGGCATATAGGCAATGATATGTCCATTTATAATAATGATTTAATAGCAAGTCATTAGACCAACACTTTGGGAAAGGAAAAAGCAACCCTCATTCTCATCATTTGCAATCAACTTTATACTGTAAAGTTTATACTGTAAAATAGAATTGCCCTCTTAACTATCAACACAGAGCTGCCTTGTTGGAAACATATGACCTTAATATGTTGTTTGCAGAGGCTTATAAAATAAAACAAATATGTGGAATTTGGAACTTCCCACAGACATCTGTATATATGTGTGTGTAATGTTATCCCCTCCTGAAACCATCATTCGTACTTTTTGGCTTATTCTCAGACTTGGCTTTACCTCTGCACACAGTGATGATATATAATATAATGCATTTTCCCCAGGCACTGATGTCATCGTTCTTTTCTTCAAATCCTCATATTATTTTATAGTGTTTTGAGGCATTATTGCTGAGTTACCAGGATCTAAAATATTTCAAACAAAGTGAAAATTCTAGATAAATTGTTCTCTACACTAATAGGAATAGGAAAGGATGGCCCACTTGGGACAAAGTTTTAAAAGAATGGCTCATCAGACAAGTTGTGATGGACCATGCATAAAATCTAGGAATATAAGGATTGTTCCTTATTCTCCAAGGGCCAGCTTTTCAACTTGCTTTCTTCATCTATTATAGATACAACATTCCCCAGCCATTAACATGTCCTGTGCTCTCTGAATTCAGAAAGAAGCCTGACTTCTGATTGTTATCTTTCAACATGCACAGCTCATGGCAAAGAGGATACTGTAGACAGAAATGATTTCATCACGAATTCCAGCTCAACTGCCATTGGCTAGATTCGCATACATTTTACTGCTTTTGTTCCCCATGAACTAGTGTTTTGGGGATTCATGCAACATTCTTTGAATCATGCAAGCTAGAGAATCAAACATCATAAGCAGTAAAATCAGGGCTTTTTTTGTCATAGAACGCCCAGAACGGAGTTCCGGCACCTTTTTCGGATGGAACCTTGTAGGGTAGGCAAAGCGGGTTGTATGATGTGTGTGAGTTCCGGGACCTTTTTTCTTTATAAAAAAAGCACTGAGTAAAATTGCTTCCTCTTTGAAGCCATGCATTAGTTCTGCATGTCTATGATGCCTAGAATCTCCACAAGAGTCCAACAGTGACCCAGAGCTCTTAATTTTCTGAGTGGTTGGATTCATATAACATATTAAACCATAATGTGGATTTATTGGTTTTGGTTATGTTGATGCTGGAAGCAAACCTTGTGGTTTTGTACTCTAACTTATTTTCAGATTTTTTTTGGGGGGGGGAGGGAGGGGTGGGGGAGAGATGTTGGCTTTTCCCTACAGAGTATATAAATTACACTTTATGGTTTAGCAGGATTGGGACCAGATAAGCAAACAAACTATGGCTTAGTACATCTGGGTGAGCCTATAATTTTGTAAACCAGTAAAAGAGATCTAAATGTAGGCTATCCCTTTTGTGAGGAATACATGTTTCATAGTAACATTGTAGTCTTATTACAAAATAAATGGGGTGGAAGAAGACCCTGCTTTATTTGACAGTGTTCTGTCTAAGTAACCTTTTACCCTATTGAAAAACTTGAAAAAAAACAACCAAAAAAACCCTCTTGGCTTGGATCACTCCAGACTAGCCCTAATTGCAAAGTTGTTTCTGTGTTGCCTAGTAACTGCATGAAGCCAAAGAACATGTTCTTAATCCTATAGTAGATCGCTTCATCTTCTACAGCAAGCCTGCTTTAAGTTATCACACTAATTGGGAAACTACATAGCAATAATATTCAACCACTAAAACAATTCCTATAGGTGTGGCCATGCTTTAGTTCTAAAGGTCTCCGTCATTCAAATACAATTCCTCCTTTATGTATTTAAATCATTTGTTCCTTTACTGAAAATAATAGGTCAAATTTCATAGCTATAACAGCAAAGTGGGCCTACAGGTAAACATTGCATATAGCTTTTATATTCTCTGTTGTATCTACATACCATACTAATTTGTTCTTTTAAAGAGTTTAGGATTTGTTTCACGTCCCATTCCATTTCCCATTTCCAGCTTTTGCAATGTAATGTATAAAGTTAAAATGCACAATCGAAGTAGTGCAAAAGAAGTAGCAATCCAACCCAGACACAGGAGAAGCGAGATGGGAGGGGATGGGTGGGGACAGGATGCCCTCTTGATAGCCACCCAGCCACTTGCAAAGGAGGGAAGGGGGATTTGGGGAAGGGGGGCAGAAAAGGTGACTCGGATGTGAGCAAAGTAGCCTGGTCAAGGCTGGACCTCGGTGGGCCCGGCGTGCAAATGTGCAGGGGTGATTGCATGGTGGCTGCAGCAGATTGGGAGGGGGGGGCTGATTTTGCTGCCAGGTGTCCAAACTGTGGGAATCAAGTGCCTGCAAATGGGGGGAGGGGAGGGGGGAAAGGCCACGCAGTTTGGTGGTGGTGGGCTGAACAAGTGCTGGGTGATCCAGCCCATGGGGCAGCTGAGTCTCCAGGAGGCCTTGATTGCCCTTCACTGTTTCTCCCCCCTCGCCCAGAAAGAAAGGAAGGAAGGAAATGGGAGGGAGGAAGGAAGGAAGAAGAGAAAGACAGAAGAAAAGAAAGGAAGGAGAGAAGGAAGGGAGGGAGGGAAGGAGGGAGGAAGGAAGGAAGGAAGGAAGGAAGATGGAAATGAGAGGAAGGAAAGAAGGAGGAAGGAAGAAAGAAAGAAAGAAAAAGAAGGAAAGAAAGAAAGAAAAAGAAAGGAAAGAAGGAAGGAAGGAAGGAGAGAAGGAAGGAAGGAAGGAAAGAAGGAAGGAAGGAAGGGAAGGAAGGAAGATGGAAATGAGAGGAAGGAAGGAAGATGGAAATGAGAGGAAGGAAGGAAGGAAGAAGGAGAGAAGGAAGGAAGGAAGGAAGGAAGGAAGGAAGGAAGGAAGGAAGGAAGGAAAGAAAGAAAGAAAGGTAGTGTATTAAAAACTTTCCTCTCCCTCCCCTCCTTTTTTTTTTTTTTTTTGCTATTTCAAGAACTACAAAATCATCAGCAAATTTTCATAACAACACATACTTTTTTTTTGTCCCCATCCTTATTCTTAATGATACAATGCAGTGGCAATCACCCTAAAATGCCAATGGCAAAAAATATCTCTGCTGGATCTTTTGTCAACCCCACATACCAGCTTGACTATTATAATTCTGAACTGGTCATCCAAGAGCCAAATATATCACGACCACATTATGCACAACTCTATTGGTTGTTAGGTTACAAAGGCTTAAAGCAGAATATCTCATTTGTGTAGCTGAATTTATTTTTGTTCTGACTTGGAAGTTCTGCAAATGTCATGATTTGTATATTTCATGTATATAGTAGCATCTGTCTTTGAAAACAGATAGCTTCAGCTAACTGCTGGGATTACTCCGTTAATAGTGCAGTATGAATACATCTTCAAAGTCATTATTTTCAATGGAATATCCGACTAAGGAAACAAGAGTGGATACAAAATGTTCAAATGTGAAGATTTTTTTTAACATATTGGTTTACATAGCGTGAAAGGGCAGTTCTTTGTTGTTATTTCATTATAAGAAATGATAAAACGTTGTTCTGCAGATATATGTAAATGGAATAAAGTCAAATAATTAAAAAAAAATAGCATCCCTCTTGCAAGAGGAAGAAAGAATGAAAATAGAATATGGATCGAATAAGTTAAATTGAATGAAGTGTAATGGTTAATGACAAGAAATATTAAATATATTCTCCTCTGTTAAATAGTGTCATAAATGTGCAATTTGCTTGCACATTTTATTTCTTAAAATGTATCATTACAATTGTGTATTTCACTGTAGATTTTTAAGATGTTGTGAATAGCTATGAATATTGAAATTACAAGAGGAAGATACTGTATTAATAGTTAATGTGGCTATTCAATTTTTATCAATATTTTAATTTGTATATATAGGGCATAATATTTCCTTGGAAAAAGTAGATGAATGAAAACAAAACTTCAGAAGAGCAAAGACAAATTACGAATGGATTTATAACAATAAAAGAAGTTTCAGAAGCTATTCAAAGAGAAAATCAAGAAAGGTTTAACCAGATAGGTTATCAAGTCTATATTATAAGTTTTTATGGATGAACTTTTACAAACTCTACAAAGCACAGTGAAGTCTACTTTACAGGGAGGAAAGATTCTAGAGACTTGGAAAGAGGATTATGTAAAATTAATACCAAGAGAGTAACAAGACTTGACCTTTGCAAGAAACCACAGATCAGTATTACTACTGAATAATACTAAGTTTTTAATTTAACAAACAGTTAAAGGACAATTTTAGAATTAAGCTGGATACTTTGGAATATTTAGAACAACTTAATGGAAAACAAGGCACATTTATCTTTTTAGATGCAGAGAAGGCTGCTGACATTTTGACTTTTTTGTTTAAAGTTCTGGAAGATATAAATTTTGGAGAGAATTTTATAAAATGGATAAAATAGAATTATACTTTACACACAGAGAAATAATTGTTAATGGAGATTTAACCAAACCATGTGACACTCATAAAGGAACGAGGCAAAGTTGCCACTGTCCTCTCTTCTGTTTATTTTTAATTCTTAAAATATTGAATAGAGATATAAGACAAGATGAGAAGATTGTGAGCATAAATATTAAAAAAAAAGTCTTACAAGTTAAGAGCTTTTGCAGATGACTTGTTAGTTTTAGAAGAAAACCTTTACAGGGAATTGAATTATTAATGAGTATTTTTTTTAAAAAAATGGGTATGTTAGCCAGTTTCAAGATTAATAAACAGAAGACAAAGATGTTGATAAAAATATGAAGACCAGAAGTGATGAATAAAATAGGTTTTAGGATTGAGCAGAAAGTAAAATACTTGGGTATTATGACAAATATTAATTATATATTATTTTGAAATAACTATGTTAAGACTGGAATAAAGCTAAAAAAGATATGTTAAAACGGAATAAACTACAATTGTCATTCTTGGTAAAAATTCTATGATTAAGATGTATTTTTACCTAGAACATTTTTGTTTCACCCAATGCTTGCTTGATAAATGATGTACTGTTTAAATAATGGCCGAAGGATATATCTAGATTTGGATGGGTGAGGGGAAAAAAGTTCAGCATAAGGTGTTACAAGATGCAAAGAAAAAAGGAGGGTTGGATCTACCAGATTTGAAATTATATTTTGCTGCCTGCTGTTTAGCTTGGAAGAGAGAGAGAGTGTTGCTAAGAAATAGAGAATGACTAGAGTTAGAGAAACATGATCTGAGATTTGGGTGGGATGGATATCTATTGCAAAACAAACCTAAGGTTAATGTGGAATCATTATTTCAAGAATCATCATGTCAGGTAAGCCATTTTTAGATTATGGAATAAATATAGATCTATATTGTGTATCCCAAAATTTGTGTGGCTCTCAGCAAAAGAAATATTTTATACACAAGAAATGATAAGTAAACCTAAAGGATTAATTTATCTTGCTATATAAGCATTTTCTCAAGGAGATTGCAAAGAAAAATCAAGGGAAGATGTGATAACAGAAGGATATACTTGTCTCTGATTTTCTTATGTACAATTACCAGAAAGGTTTAAAGTGAATAAAAGATTTTATGGTTTTGAACAATGCAAGATTGAGTTTGAATTATGTAAAAATGATGAACATTTATTGTTAAAATGTATAAACTACCCTTCCCTTCCCTTCCTGTTGGTAGAGAAACAGAATGACCACAGATGGGCAAAAAAGCAATGGTACCAAGAATGACCTCCAATTTCCTGTCAGCTTCACCATTGAGTCTCCTTGTGGGAATCTGGCAGGGACCAACAGAACTCCCTCCCTCTCTTCCTCTTCCTCTTCCTCTTCCTCTTCCTCTTCCTCTTTTCTATAGGAAAATAGGCTGCTGGGTGTGGAAAGGAGCAAGGAATTGTGACACTGACTGGGAAATTGTCACAGAGTGTTGAAACTTAAGGTCATATGACTGCTATGCTAGCAGCAAGGCAGCAGTCAGTGGCATTGAAACAGCCATAACTTTCCAAAATGTCATTCCATTGGGAGTCATGGTCTTAGATTCTCACAAGAGAGCTAAATTCAGCCACCCACCCCTTCCAAATTCTGTTGACCCTTATCTAGCCCAATTTGGCCACTGGTAGATCAGATTCTTGTGTATAAGTAACAAACTTTTAGTATTTTGAACTCTACTCCTGTTGCTGATTTCTTGTGCCTGACACGGATAGGTGCTATGAGCCATCCAGATTTTTCTTTGAAACCAGGCAATGCCTCCATGCAAATAAATAAATAAATAAATAAATACATTTATAAGGAATTTAAGTTAAATTAAATTGCTTTTGAAATCTTTTCTACCCACTCTAACATCATCTTGATAATACTTTATAGCAAACACTGCTACTTATTTTAGCACTTACTTGAACTCTCTACAAAATAAATCTATGGTCTCCAAATTAAATAGTGGTCTGGTTGTATAAGTCAGCATAAGGTAGCATGGGATCACCTCATGCAAATGAGTATTGTATTACACTCCTAATACATTACTGTACATGCCTGTAAATAATGCTAAGTAGCAGCTCATTAATATGTTTCTGGCATATTTTCAGGGATAGGTTTTGAATTGACTTTTTTAAAATTTAATTTAAATTACATTACATTACACTTAAAAAAAAAGCTTGACTCTGCAATCAAGTACTTACTATTCTATATATAATATTAGCAAGGCATCATCGGTTGATGCCAAGTCCTGTTTGAAGCATTTGCTCTTTAATTAAAATAAATTATTATATTGTCTTTGTTCACCTTTTGGTTTGACCTATTTTACAAACTAGTAGATTTCTGAGATATAAAACAAAACTAAAACTGCAACCTCCAACTTCTAATAAGAGAGCTCTATGTAATACTTTGAACAAACTGCCCAAATTATATATATATAATTTACCAAATTGGGAGCAAATTCTGAAAAATATTAGAATTCTTTGGAGAAGAATGTATGATGGATAGGTATGTCCATTTAATTTAGAGATCTGAATTTGGACTATTCCTGTTGTTGATTACACTTAATCCTCTATTACTGATTCTTTATATTAGGACTATGCAAATCTTTAAAATGTTGCCTCAGGTCAATGCTGGTTTGTTTGAAATACTCCTTCAGTCTAGGTTAATGAAATGATATAACCTCATGTTTCTCATCAAAAGCTTCACTAGGAAAAATAGAAAAGGATTTGTGTTTATGCAAAGCACCCTGGATAAGTGTCACCCACATGTGATGCACATATGTTTTTTTTTCTGAAGCCCAAAATATCTCACTGAGGAGTATCATTCCTGCTGTGACAAATCCCACTTAGAATTAATAAAAACAGAATCAATATTAACAAGATCAATTTCTTGAATTTCCCATGTGACTGTTAATAACAATGACCTAATCTCTCTCTCTCTCTCTCTCTCTCTCTCTCTCTCTCTCTCTCTCTCTCTCTCTCTCTGTGTGTGTGTGTGTTTGTGTTTGTGTTTGTGTATGTGTATGTGTATGTGAGAAACAAGGGAGGCTGTTGTCTGGATTCTCCTTTCTTTTCTGGAATCCTTATTATGGCAATAGTCCTTTGTGGGTATTGTTGGTGGCACCATAGTTCTTCATCCGTCTTTAGGGATGCTGCATTAAATGCACTTAGTTGTTACAGCCCTTATGAATGAGCCCAGCTGTAGAAGCTTTTAGGATGCCTTTGCCTATAATCTTCCCTTCCTTCATAGATGATTTCCACGGGACAGTTGGTAGAAATAAGGGGCAGGGGGAATTTATTTAGTTATTTGTCAAATTTATATGGCTGCCCCTCTTACATGAAATAACTTTCTTGGTGTACAATAAAACTAGCAATGAAGCATTCTATAAAATCAGTTAAAAGCAATGAACATAAATAAAGCATGATCACTAGACAAGATATTACATATAGTGCAGCCAGCCCACAGGGTCCCCCTGGCTTAAAGGCAAAACATGTTAAGCACTTTCTGTAAGGTCACAAGGTTGGAGTTAACATCACTTTAGGAAGGAGGAGTTCCAGAGGGTGGGATAAAGCTGGATGGAGTTCCCTCACAGAGGGGACCCATAATATACCTCTCCCGCCAGACCTGATAGAATTGGTAGATGTAATTGGGAAGAGATGTTCCCTCAGATAATCTGACCCATGTAGGGCTTTAAGGGTCAAAACCAGCATCTTGCATTGGAACCAGAAGCAAACTGGTAATCTATACAGCTCAGAGATATAACAGGTGTCCTTCTAGGACACACAAAGCTCCCCGTGCTGCCATATTTGGCACAAGCTGAAGCTTCCAAATACTCTTCAATGTCAGCCCAATGTACGGTACAATAGTTCATTTGGGAGGTGACCAGGGCATTACTAACTGTGACCAGAGCCTAACGATTCAGGAATGGGTGCAACAACATGAAGTTGCACAAAAGCCACACTAGCCACAATGTTCATCTACTCCTCAAGCAAGAGTTGCAAGTCCAGAAGGACCTCCAGATTGTTTAGCAGGTCCCATTGGGGCACTGCCATTCCATCCAGGACCAAAGATGAGAAACTCCCAGATTTAGAAAGCCCTAAAACCCAAAGCTACTCACTATTGCAGGGTTCAGTTGAAGCCTGTTGTTCCCTATCCAGACCATCCTGTTTATGGATTCATTTAGCCACCCATCTCACCCAAGATAATATACCTGTCCATGATGAAATGGTTATTCAAGAAACCATGCTGAAGGCGAGTGAAGTCAGCATCTGTTTTAGAAGGGAGCTTCAAAAGTTTTAACAGATGTACTGATGCCTTAAACATCTTTTCTCCTTAATTCCATCAATCCACCAATCACATTTTTGGCTTCATCCACTTTGGCAGGCTTTATGTACCTTCTTTGTGATTCCTACTATACACTAGTGTTAAACCCTAAAATTCTGAGAAATGGTCTATGGCACGGGTCTTCAAACTTGGCCCTTTTATGACTTGTGGACTTCAATTCCCAGAATTCCTCAGCCAGCGTACCTGGCTGAGGAATTCTGGGAGTTGAAGTCCACAAGTCATAAAAGGGCCAAGTTTGAAGACCCCTGGTCTATGGTCAGGTATCTGGATAGATTTTAACATGTTTGAGAAAATGCAGTTACTCTTGATGCTGCATTTTTAATTTTACCTAAACTTATTCAGTTTTGAGAGTTTTGAGTTGGGATGGCCTCATACATTGAAATTACATAATCAAATAGTGCAGTAATAAAATAAAATAGTGTAGGATATGGGGGCATAACCGCCATAACTAAAAGATGATTCAGAAAGCCAAGTATGAACATGATCTTAATTTTTTTTTGGTTGAAATTGATGCAGCCTTAAATGCTTTAAAGGAAGCAAGATTCTGCACCTGAAAATGATGCTTTAGTTCAATAATATTAGCATAATAATTCACAATTATGCACATGCAGGCACATGTACACACATCCTCACACTAGGTGTGCTTTTCTGAGATGAATCCATTTGTCAGCTTTTGAACCAACTGAAACAAGCTCTTTGGAAACAAAACAAAGGAAAGTAACTGCTTGCCATGTACAAAAGGCATTTCTCTCCAGGAGGCCATTAAAGCCAGTTCACTTGTTTAATGGAAAACACGTGTAGTCTACAACAAAAGGAGGAGGTTAGAGAAGAGTTTAGTAGTACTTTTAAACATTTAAGATGAAAACTGGAAAAGTATTTCAAGCTTTTCATCTTTTCCTTTTACCTTCCTAGATGTGAACCTTTGTTGTTGTTGTTGTTTAAAATAAGTGGAGTTAATGTTGTACAGTTTTGTCTCTTTTCCTGAATATAAGCCTTGCTGATTTGGGATTTCTGTCTGCACAGGTACAGAGGTTTGCACAATAAGTTTTCTTCTGGCGATATGACTCAAAAGAAATTAGACTGGAATTAGACTGAGATATTCCATGACTTTTATTGAATTAAAAAAAGGTAATCCACTTGGATCAGGATCATGGTGGGGGGAAAACAAAGATAATCTTGTGGCAGAGATCTTTGTAGACAGAGAGATAGGGAGTAACAGAAAGCAAACATTGAGACTCTCCAACATGTCGTGAATCCTGCTGAAGTTTATTTTTCCTACTCCTCCAGCATTCAGGAACAGGGGATAAAAACAGAAACAGACTCCTTGGAACCTCACTCCAAACCAAGAACTCAAAATAACACTAAAAATAAAATATTTAATCAAGGAAATAAATGCATCTGGCAGTAGACGTTGGAGACTTTTTTCCTGTTTCCAAACCAACAGGCTTAATAAAGCTTTCCAGTCTCAGCTGTGAGCATATAAGCAGTGCCTCACTTAAATAGCCTCTGGCCTCTTCCTTCTCTCCGTAACAGTAACAGAGTTGGAAGGTATTTCAGAGGTCATCTAGTCCAGCCCCCTGCTCTCACAGGAGACCTGCACTATTTCTGATAAATGGCTGTCGAGTCTCTTCTTAAAAGCCTCCAGTGATGGGGCACCCACAACTGCCAAAGGCAATTTGTTCCATTGGTTAATTGTCCTCACTGTTAGGAAGTTTTCCCTTAGTTCTAGGTTGCTTCTTTCCTTGATTAGTTTCCATCCCTTGTTTTGTGTCCTGCCTACAGGTGCTTTGGTAAATAAGTTGGCCCCCTCTTCCTCTTCCTTATGGCAGCCCTTCAAGTATTAGAAGACTGCTATCATCTCCCCCCTGGCCTTTCTTTTCACTAGACTAGGAATACCCAGTTCCTGCAATTGTTCTCCAAGGAAGGCTTTCTAGTGTGAAAAACCAGATCTCTTTTCTGCTTGCTCAATGAACTGAGTCCTGGTAAGGTAGCCTAGAAGAGTGGGAAGTCTGATATGCAGGCCTTATAAGGACAGATCTGCAGGTGCTTTCTCTATAAGCTTCACTTATGTAATCCCCTGGTATCTGATATCTCCTTCAGCCTTCTGTTCCAATTGTCCCATAGCTACTCTTTCTTCTCAGTAGCCTTTATGCTTAGTAGGCAATGAGTCTGCAAACATTCACACTCTGCTACTATGGGGTATTCACAAGGAGGCTAGTATCTTCCCTTTGCTATAAACCCCACAGAAATTTGCTTTTCCTGAAGAAGGAGTAAGAGGAGAATCAGGTCCATATGAACTCTTAGTTTCCCTTTTTATCACCTTGGGATGTTTTCTGACTTCATTTTGTTTTCATTCTGAGATGAGAAACACACACATCCAGGAAGGCATGCTTAAAGTGTCCCAATCGCCTTCAGTCATGCTTATTGCACAAGAGAATGCCATCTCTTATTACATCCTTTATTACATCATTCAAGAACATAAATTGCCCCACATGAAAAATTGCCTATTCTTGAAATAAAAGTATTAATTGCTCTGACAAATCTATCTGCCTCCTGCATATTGTTTTACAGATTTTTATTTTTAGAAATAAAAATCTATAAAACAATATGAAGATAAGGTCCTGATGCAAACATAGTCTCTCGAATGCTGCTGCTTGCAACAATATAGACAGGACAACCAAATGATTGTGTAAAACCTCATCTTTTCCTGGCCTTTATATCAGTTGTTTCAGGTTGTTTAAGCAGCAACCATACACTTCTTTATCTAAGAGTAATAGATAAATGACAGCTCAATTCCTTGTGACTACATGGACATCATTCATGTTGTTTTCATACCAGTAATGCTAAGTTGATCTATGTCTGCCTCTTCATTTTTTAAAAAAAAACTTTCAGTGTAATGCACAGATTTGAAAATTCCTGATAGTTTCCCACCTGAGTATTAACTAGGCTCAATCTTGCTTAGTTTTTTTCAAGCCAGAATAAGCAACATTAAAGGAGTGAAACTAACTTCTGAATAGGCTGAAACTAACTTCTGAATAGGCTGAAATTGCCTCTTGACATCTGTCTGTCTGCCTGTCCATCTGTTTGTCTGTCTATCACTAAAGGTGGTGTAATGCTCCCACTTCCTCAACCCCCCAACCCCTGTGAGATGAGTTGGGCTAAAGGACAATGCCTGGCCCAAAGTCATCTAGCTGCTTTCATGCCTTAGAAATGGACTCCCAGTTTCTAGTTCAGCTCTTAACCAAAAAGTGGCTCTTATTTCACTTACTAGTTCTTTGATTCACTCAACTTCAATCACAATGTCTAACTATTGCAGCAATATTAATAATTCTATATGCAATGTTAGACTTTTGTTTCTGTGTAGTCAGGGAGTAGGTTTATCCCTCTAATATAAAAAGTCAAAGATTTCGCTAATCTATCTAGATCCCTCTAACCCTAAGCCCCAAAAGTGCATATAACACTTATCTTAAATCCATTTCCCTCTGTTAGAAGAATGAGTTCTGGAAAGCTTCCAGTTGTTGTAGTGGCATAATCAGTTGCAGTAACAACTAGTTGTTATCGAGATTTCCTGATTCTCCCTTGAAGTTATCCAAATACTTTCTAGTTTATATATCTTTCCTTTTCAGCATTAAGCTCAGCATCTCTTTGTTGAAAACAGGCTTTGATCTTGTTCCATCCCTCTCATATGCACACACTTATGTAAACATGAAAGAGTCTCTGTTGGACATTACGTTTTCCCTCTTGATAAGAAGACTTTTATTGTACTTTTTGCACTGAGCTCCACCAGCTATATTTTTTTTTCAAAATGAAGCTGGGAATTGCAGTATTCTTTCTGGGAGAATCTCTTGATTGAAGCCAGTGGCAGAATATCAATCTAGTTTTCAGTCCCTTTTCAAATAGCCCTGGAATACCAGGTCATCTTTCTTTGGGGGTACTTTTATATTATTACCTGCCTTGCCTCTCGTCCCTTTAGCTGTAGGTTTGTACATTTTTTTAAAAAAAAAATTTTTTAATCAAGGAATGGAAAGAATGGGAGAATGCACCTTTCTCTTACTGCCTGTGTTTTTATCAATGGAGAAAACGGAACAATGATTGTGTGAAAGCTGCCCCTCTCTTTGCTCACATAGAACAGAGCAAGAGAATAGAAATAGAAATAGAAATAGAAATAGAAATAGAAGTAGAAGTAGAAGTAGAAGTAGAAGTAGAAGTAGAAGTAGAAGTAGAAGTAGAAGTAGAAGTAGAAGTAGAAGTAGAAGTAGAAGTAGAAGTAGAAGTAGAAATAAATAGAATTCTTTATTGGCCAAATGTGACTGGACACAAAAGGAATTTGTCTCCGGTACATAAGCTCTCAGTGTACATACAAGCAACAAGTGATAAATCATGATCATAATCATAAAATACTATCATCATAAATCATAAGATACAAACTCAGTGATGGTCATGGGACACTAAATAAGCAAACAACATAAATCATAATAGGATACTAAATAAAGGTAATCAACATAAATCATGAGATACAAACAACAAAGTTATAGTCATAAGAAGCTAAGGAAATAGGTGATAGGAAAGATGAGAAGATGAGAAGAAGAATAAGTAATACAGCCCTACTAGGTGGCTTGACATCCTAAGGCATAGACAGCATTGTGGGAATTAGTTGTTTAACAGAGTGATAACATGGGAGGAAAAACTGTCTTTGTATCTGGTTGTTTTGGCATGGAATGCCCTATAGCATCATCTTGAGGAATATCCAGGATGTGAAGGATATGTAGATATTTTCACAGCCCTCTTTCTTGCTTGTGCAGTATACAGGTCCTCAGTGGAAGGCAGGCTGGTTACAATTATTTTTTCTGCTGTCCGAACTATCCACTGAAGTCTGTGTCTGTCTAGTTTGGTTGCTGAGCGAAACCAGATAGTTATAGAGGTACAAATGACAGACTCAATAATTCCTCTGTAGAACTGTATCAGCAGCTCCTAGGGCACTCTGAGCTTTCTGATTTGGTGCAGGAAGAACATACTTTGTTGTATTTTTTTGATGACGTTCTTGATGTTAGGTGTCCATTTTAAGTCCCAAATTATAGAACCTAAAAACTTGAAGATCTCTACAGTTGATACTGTGTTGCCTATTATTGCAAGAGGTGGTAGAATAGGAGGGCGTCTCCTAAACTCTACTACCATTTCTATAGTTTTGAGTGTGTTCAGTTCAAGACTGTTCTGTCCGCACCACAGGGCTAGTTGTTCAACTTCCTGTCTGTATGCAGATTTGTTGTCATCTCGAAGGAGACCAATCACTGTTGTATCATCTGCAAACTTCAGTATTTTAACAGAGGGATCCTTTGAGATGCAGTCATTGGTATAGAGAAAAAAGAGCAACGGGGAAAGAATATGGCCATACTTAGTCACTTGATGGGAGGAGGGAAATCTCAGAAGCTGGGGGATAGGATGATCTGGGAGTTTCCACTAATGGGAAGTTGCCCACCACTCAACTCCAGAGAAAATTCTGAGAGAAAAATGTCTTTACAATATTTTCCCCTGGATTAGGAGCTGAGTTAATTTTCTCAGATATCCATTCTTCTGTAAGTCTAAGGATTTTATGAGGATGTTGTGAGCAGTTCCAATCTTAAATTTATTCAAAGATTCTATGACTCCCCCCCCCTTGTAGACAAGTGTCATAATAGAAATTAGAACTTTGTGAGATTATTTAATTCTACAAATATCTATGATTGAGAAAATTATAGATATATTTTTCCCCCCAAACAAAATTGAAAGTAGGATATGCAAGGACAGCATGACCTACTCTGGAAATGATTTCTCAACTCATAAAATAGTGCAATCTACCTTATATTGTCTTGGAGATAAAAACATCTTAATTTGGCCATGTTGTACACTGCTATTTGAAAAAAACAAGAGCTCTGCCTTCCCATTATCTAGAACAAGAAAAACATAAATTAGTGCCTATCACTTTGTTTGTTTGATAATCAGAATGAGATGAATTTTACAGGACATGTATAACAATATAAATGGAGCAAACATTACGGAAGAGTTAAACAAAGAGCTAGTGGTTTCAGGGCAGGGATGTCAATTGTGGACACAACCAATGATTGCCTAGTTTCAAGGCTATGAAGGACAAGGCAGAGTCCATTGAAACATGGAAAGAGCA
This sequence comes from Azemiops feae, assembly GCA_023970755.1. Classification (NCBI taxonomy): domain Eukaryota; kingdom Metazoa; phylum Chordata; class Lepidosauria; order Squamata; family Viperidae; genus Azemiops; species Azemiops feae. The sequence continues at coordinate 1,537,909 of JALGBA010000118.1, read as the reverse complement.
GTAAGAAGCAGTGTTTAAAATCCAGCATTGTGGGTTTAAATGCCGATGGGTATAACACATGGACTACACCTTCATAATGACAGAGGGCAATTCATTGTTGACTGTAGTTTCATTCTAATCCACAATAAGACATTTTAATTAGCCATACCATGTCCTAGATATAGAGACTTTAGCCAAGATGGACTCTAGAAGCCAAGTTTAGTTGAGAAAGGCTAGAGAACCTGAGATTTATTTGCAATATTAGGATATTCTGACATATTATTTGGAGCTACATTACTTTTTATAAAAGTGTCCCTTGTTTGTTTAGTTAATAACACTCATTATGAAAATAGCTTCTGTACTGAAGAATATCTGTGGCATATTTCAGTAAATGGTTAGAGATTTGTACAAAAATAAAGGTTGCAAAGAATAATGATACTTTTTTGGCATTAATTGGAGCTAAATTGTTAGGAACAAAGAATAGAGAGAGCTATAACAAAGGAACTCGTCCATCTTTTCCATATAAAAAAATACAGTTTTAAATCAGTCAGGAAGATAAAACAGCCAAACAACTTTCTCTTACAGCTTTTATAGATAGAAAATGGGAAGCTGTGAGGTGCACAAGCAGTTGAAATTTTCTAATCTCTAAATTTTAATCTTGCTCCAAGATCTTTTGATTGGACAAAAGAGTAATTGAATCACAAAAAACTTTCTGATCTGAGGGAAGACTTGACCTGAATCTAAGACTTCCACAGTCCTGAAAAACATTTTAGTATGCTAGAAAATGTCAAAAGATCATTTTGTTTTGTTTTAAAGCCCTCTGTTTTTAACAGGTAGAATCTTCCTATATTTGTAGCACATTGAAATCTGGAACTATAAATGGGAAATACCTGCTCCTTTCACAGAAATATGGGTAGCAACTATTTTAGAACCAGTGTATGCTAGTGTTGATGTGATAGAGATAACTTTGTAGAAATAAGTGGACCTGCTTTTGAATATCTTTTAAATTGAATTAAATCAATTAAATAAAATTAAATATTGAATAAAGTTCAATTTGTTCCTATGTTAATTTAGGATTTGTCCTATCCCATATCTTCACCACATTCCACTCAGGTGTTCTATTTCAGAGATTTAAATAAGCAGAACAAAAGGATAATAAAGGCAAAGATCTCCACAAGGATAGTAGACCATAGGGTTTCATAAAGGATTTTGAACTGTGAACATTAGAGATTCCAGTTCTAACTTAAATTATTTTTTTTTTTTAAAAAAACATCTCCCAATTTTGTTCTGAATTCCAGGCTCAAGGTAATCTGCCCCAATTGTGAGCATTGCATTGATCCAGAAGGTGTGGTTTATTCAATATTTTAAATTCATTTGTTTATCTGATCTGAAGTGCATTGGCACAAGAGAATATTTCCAAAGAAAGTCTAATCTGCAGCAGTGCTCTGAAAGGATACAATAATTAAGACTGAAATTGCAAAAATCAAGTGGCACAATTGAGCTGGACAATAAAGCCGAAGGGCTCTGAGATAAGGAATGTTTATAATGTTCGATGGATTAACAGATATTTCTTTAAAAATACTCTTTAAAGTTTGGGAACTGTGCAAGCTGTAAGTGTAATAAAACTTTGTGTTCAAAGTTTGCTCTCAAAGGAGATTGACTCATGATAGAAGCTTTCATGCATTTATTTAACAAATTACCAAGACATATGGCACTATGTAGTATCACAAAGTAGGCAGACCATTTTTATCTTTGATTTTTGAGGCTTATTATGAAAGATGTGTTCCAAAATAATCCTATTTAGCTCCTTATAAGGTGGAAATAACAGAGTTTCAAATTCTCAGATGTTGGTTGGTTGGATGACTGTTATTAACAGATTCCAGCGCTTTCAGCAGTTTTTTCCCCCCTCTGTCTGCTGAAATTTAAAAATACCTGGGAATTAAGCAATGAAGCCATTGGAGACAGAAAAAGCATGCCTCATTATGAATTTTAGCCACACAGCAACATCGGTTGCTTGGAAATTTATGAATGCATTATATTAAAGCACCATAGAAACAATATTCCACAGAAAAGGGAACAGACTGTTTATTAGTAAAAGCAAACTTTTTTTTTTAATTGCTTGTGCCTTGGAGTAATTGTTGGCTCCTGGCAATGCTTTAGACTAATGCCTACAGTTTTTTTGGCAATATTTTTCAGAAGTGGTTTGCCATTGCCTGCTTCTTAGGGCTGAAGCAGTAGGCACATTAACGGAGACTTGAAAGGACCCCCAACTGGACATCCCCCAGGCAAAGGTGATATCACCTTTCAACCTGGAAGTGCTTCAGTGCTTCAGAAACAAGTGTGATGCAAGGGTTGAGAGCAGGGGTCTTCTTATGACAGTCTGGTAACTGTAGTAACATATTCACTTTTTGTTGTGTTGATTAGATGGGATAAAGGAAGTTTGCTTAGTAATAAATTGTAGTTTAACAAATGTCATATGATGTGGTCTTAAGACCTAACAAAAGCCGGACAATTCACTTCAAAGTTTATAAAATGCAAAGAATCCAATGAGACAGATTAATGAAATACATATATATATATATATATATATACATATAATATATACTCACCGCAGATGGGGACTGCAGCCAAGAAATTAAAAGACGCTTGCTCCTGGGGAGGAAAGCTATGGCAAATCTAGACAGCATACTAAAAAGCAGAGACATCACCCTGCCAACAAAAGTGCGTATAGTCAAGGCCATGGTTTTCCCAGTTGCAATGTATGGCTGTGAAAATTGGACCATAAGAAAGGCTGAGCGCAAAAGAATTGAGGCCTTTGAACTATGGTGCTGGAAAAGACTCCTGCGAGTCCCTTGGACTGCAAGGAGTTCAAACCGGTCAGTCTTAGAAGAGATCAACCCCGACTGCTCTTTAGAAGGCCAGATCCTGAAGTTGAAACTCAAATACTTTGGCCACCTAATGAGAAGGAAGGACTCACTGGAAAAGAGCCTAATGCTGGGAAAGATTGAGGGCAATAGAAGAAGGGGACGACAAAGAATGAGGTGGCTGGATGGAGTCACTGAAGCAGTAGGAGTGAGCTTAAATGGACTCCTGAAGATGGTAGAGGACAGGAAGGCCTGGAGGAACGTTGTCCATGGGGTCGCTATGGGTCGGACACGACTTCGCAACTAACAACAACAACAAATAATATATACACACATAATACACACACACATATATTAATGTGTTTCATAATTGCATGATTCATAAGGAATTGTCCCTGGCTTTTTTGATGGAAGATCTGGTCTCAAAAATGCTTTGCAGAGTTCAAAGTTCTTATAATCCTGAGGAGAAAAAACAAGATGGAAAATTCCTTGCTTAATGTTTGTTGAGAAAAAGTAATGACAGTGATATAGAATAAGTATGATATGATTGTCTTTTGTTTTTGTTATTTGTTTCATCCAGATTATTCAATCTCTCTCTCTCTCTCTCTCTCTCTGTGTGTGTGTGTGTGTGTGTGTATTTCTTTGCTTTGTTTAACAGTGGACATATATGTATATTTTCATGTGTGTGTATATGTATGTGTGTGCAGAAACATGTTTAGTTTTTTTTAGGTAGTGTAACTTTAGTAGCTATTGTAAGTAAACACAAGTTATTTCAAGGTTTATGTTTTTTATGTGCTATCTGTAATAGATATCTATATAAAACCCATTACTTTCAGGCATGGTTATTGATAGAAATAACAACTTATGAAGCTAAACTATTATGTGAATTAAATGAAATTAGACGATCAATGTTTAAATCACTTAAAACAGCCTAAAACATAGAATAAACTCTTTGAATTTGAATAAATGAAATGGAATATAGTTGTTTCTCCCAGAAGAGAATATTCCTGAAGGGATTGATTTTAATTCTTAAATTTGATCTGAATGCATTTAAAACTCTCACTTTTAAAAAATGAAACAAAACTAAACAACAAAAAAAAAACAATCACTTTCCTTTTGTTACCTGTTCCAAATAAGGATATTTTCCTATTTTAAATCAATTTCTATTTCTTTATCAATAAAATGAATGGGTTTTACAATCAGATAAATGCTAAGATAACTTAATCTTTGGGTGCTAAACTTCCAACAGACTCATTTACAGGTAATCCTCGATCACAACTAAACCCAAAATTTCTGTTGCTAAGTGAGACATTTGTGAGTTTTATCCCATTTTACAACCTTTCTTGCAACCGTTGTTTAAGTAAATCACTGCAGTTATTAAATTAGTAACATGGTTGTTAAGTGAAACTGGTTTCCCCATTGACTTTGCTTGTCAGAAGGTCACAAAAAGGTATCACATGAGCCTGGAACACTACTCTACAACCATCATAAATATGAGTCAGTCGCCAAGTATTTGGTGAATTTTGATCACAGGACCATGTGGATGCTACAATGGTCATGAGTGTGAAAAATGGTCATAAGTGACATTTTTCAGTGCTGTTGTAACTTTGAACGGTCATTAAATGAACTGTTTTAAGTTGAGGACTACCCGTACCATATGAAGATGATATTTATATATCTGTTTTGGAAATCAGTAGGAAGCCTGTATGTCTTTCCCCCATTTTCACAGAATTTCCTTCATTATTTTTTCAAAATTCCATTGATAACATTTAGTGAAAAATATACAACATATGTGAATGCCAAATTCTGCATCTCTGCTTTCTCTCAATCATTTTAGTGTTTATAATATAAGGATGACTCCTATTGAAAACTAATAAAAACCATTATAGAAGGAAATGTTTGGTTACAGAGCTCAATCACCTAGGGCTCAGCAACCCTAAAGCTCCCTTTCTTTTTTAGAGTTGGTAATTTGCACTGGCATGAGATTTTGTGATACTTTAGAGCAGGGCTGCTTTAAGACATATGGACTTCAATTTCCAGAATTCCTCTGCCAACCATGCTGGCTGAGGAATTCTGGGAGTTGAAGTCCACAAATCTTAAAGCGGCCAAGTGCTTTAGAGCAGAGGTCCCCAACCTTCTGGGCACCAGGGACTGGTTCCATGGAGAGAGGTTTTTCCACGGACTGGAAGGTGCGTTATTTTGTATGCTGCCTGCATCCCACGGATGGGGCTTTGCTTGTCTGTGTAGACCGGATGCTGGCATGCCGCGGCCCAGTACCAGGGTTGAGGACCCCTGCTTTAGAGGGCCTGGTTCAGATGCACTACTCTTTGTTCAGCTAATGAGGTCAAAGCACCTTGATCAGTAATAAAGCTATTCTCTTGTGTATCATGCTCTGAGACAATGCAGCAGCTATAATAAAGTCAAAGAGAATGATAATTATTCTGCTGACTAACCCTAAACTTTGGAGCTGAAAGAGTGTGAACTAAAATTATAAGACTGGTAACACTGTGAAGATGTAGGTCATGCTTCTGACATGCATCAATTACATCCAGGTTTTCTAAATAGGGTATCTTTTAAATGAGATGTCATTGCTACAATGTGTATGTCATGATAGGCAAAATATGGTCTCTGTTCTTAGTATCTGGGTCCTAGAAGTAGTTATGGTTTAATAACTAAGTTTTGCAAGATTTTTTTTTAGTTATAGTGCCATAGGAGGTTCCTGCTTTCCATCTTTGTGTTGAAATATGAGCAGAAGATGCAAAATATGATTTAAATATAGAAATATCTGCAAAGTGATATGACCATTCTAACATTGTTCAAGCATTGGTGTAGGTATAGGATTGAGCTAAGATTTTTAAACAATTGAATAAATGAGGAGTCAAATTATTCAATCTGCTGATAGTACACTAATGAATCAAACACAATTTTATTTATTTTACCTGACATTCATAGTAACTTGTTATTTTATTCAAATATTTCTACACTACATTTAAAGGCAAATAGGATTATTACCATGGTATGGAAGAAGATGTTACATTGGATATACAAATAAAACCAACTGAAATCTTAATAATTGAAAGGGGTATACAAAAATAAACCAGAAGATTTTTTATATTGAATTTACAAAATTGTCATGCTAAAATTTTGAATGACTATCTGACAAAGGTGAAATGGAAAGAAATCAACTTCTGGGACACTATTTAAAGGGATTAAAAATTAAGATTGGCAAAAGAAGCAAAAGAAGCTATTCTTTTATAGTTTTCTTAGTTTGTATTAGACATTTATCCTTTTAATTGTAAACTTTAATAAAATTATTATACACACAGAGACACACACTTACATGAAATCCCACATTGAATAATTACAGTTTCAAAAAGAAAATAAAGCTCTACATATGCAGACCTACAAATTCTTGCCTAGACACTACTGATTCCTTTATGTATTTTTAAGCACAGAAAAAGCAGATGAGAATGCATATGTTGCTTTATAATGTCATAGTGTGAACACCGGAAAAAATGGTGATTATAAATTGACTGAAGTGTATAAAATTAGACATGATGTAGACAGGGAGAATTTCCTCTTTTCTCGAAACTCTAGTATCAGAGGTTATACAGTTAAACTAACTGGAAGGAGATTTTGAATAGGGAAAAATAGGATTTTTTTCACATAGAAACAATTAACTTGGGGAGCTGGTTATCATAAGACATAGTGATAGCCATTGAGTTTGTTGGTTTTAAAAGGAGGTTAGATAGATTTGTGAAACATAGATCTGTTAGACTTGAAGTCTCAATATTGCCTTCAGTATATTTTTGAATGCAATCCACGATGCTGGTTTTTACCTTTGACATCCTTCACAGTACAGTAAATAGGTATCTATGTCTGTTCTCAACAATCTCTGTCTGTCCACTGAGATCCAGAAGAGATCGCTCTCTTTGGGCCTCGACCGTTACGTTTTAAGGAGTGGGTGACAATTCATGCTCGCTGTTCCTTTATTTGGAATAGTGTTTTTCCTGAAACAAGGTACATTCTAACCCTTTTGGTCCTCTGTTTTTTTTTGTTTTTTTCCATTGGTCCTTTGAGATCTGAGGGAGTATATTAGGTTTGTTTCTTCCTGGTAGCTGAATGTCTTTAATGTGTTGATTATCCCTCAGTATTGCGAATTTGTATTCATATTGTTGTGGACTGTTTTAATTTTGTTACTGGTCTATAAATCACTCAAACTAATTCTGATTGAAGTGACACATAAGCCTAATTAAACAAACAGCAGGAGAAGGGATATCTGCATTTCCTCCATTTCCTGCTTTAAGCAGATCTATTTCTATGTTCTTATATTTGTAAGTTACTTAGCCCCCATAAATCTTTCACTTCCTCCTGCTCAAGCAATGTTCACATTAGTGTGCCTGTTTAGTTCAGCTTATGTAAAGTTGTATACAAATCAATTTAATACTTATAATGCATTTTCTTGGATAGAAGACTATACAAGGTATCTTCACCTAATCATTCAGTGCCAGTTGAGAAGGAGTCCTCCCTGTCATTGTTTTGTTGTGTGCTTGGACATGATTTTATATTTTGTATTTATGTATTGTCTGTTGGTGGTTATATGGATTTTATTTGTTTAATCTATGTTGTTCTTCAACATAGATTTTGTCTCTATGTTGTATACTGCTCAGAGTCACGCTGTCTGAGTTGAATGGCCTTGTAAATCTTGAAGTAAAAATAAAATTAAAAATGAATAAAAACAAATTATGATAATTAATCTGTGGGGTATAATAGTCATACTGATTGTTATAATCAATGTAACATTTTAAAATTTAATTTCAATATACTTAGATCTTATACTTTATTAGTCTTCACAGCAATTAATAAGCTAACTAATAGTATTTCAATTTTACATACATAGAATAATAAAAAAAAGAATTAGTGACTATGGGGACATGCTGTTGGTTTGATACAAAAACAAATATGTCATTTGTTTCTGACAACAGTGACTCACAATTCAAATAAGAAAAGATCAGTCTGTCCTAATGAAAGAATATATTTACAGTATATGCTTTAAGATCAGGATAAGCTGGGAATATCATCTCTCTCACTCTTCTCTCTTTCATGTATTCTATCTACCAATCATCAATCAATAAATCAATATCTCTCTTCCTTCCTACACATACATTTCCCTGAAAAATAAGAATTTAGGAACTGTTCTTTAAATAGGCAGCTGCTGTAGGAGATGATCTATACCTGACAGCTGCAGGCTTCTTCATTAGACCAGCCCAATAGGTAGAGAATACCAGGAAATCAACTCTATTGAAAAGCCAATACTACTTTTACTGAGATTGGCTACAATAATATAGAAATAATATGTAATGTAACGTAATGTAACATAACGTAACATAACAATATTAGAAAGCCTGCCATGAGCCCTGATATGCACCGCTTCCATGTGATTTAGGAATTGAAACTTTTGGTTATAGGTGTCAAAGCTGGAGAAAAAATATGACAGCAGTGAAGAGGTTGGGTAGAGTGATTAAAAAAAACAGAATAACAGAGTGGGAAGGGACCTTGGAGGTCTTCTAGTCCAATCCCCTGCTCAAGCAGGAGCCCTTATAGCACGGGTGTCAAACTCGCCATGTCACATGACGTGTCATGACGTATCGTGACTTTTTTTGCATTGCCGGAGCTGGAGTGGACGCAGCCTCCGCAAGATGCAACCGGCATGCAGGCCAGCAGTTTGACACCCCTGCCTTATAGCATTTCACACAAATGGTTGACCAATCTCTTCCTAAAAACCTTCTATGATGGAAAACCCACAACTTCTGAAGGCAAGCCGTTCTATTGGTAAATTGTTCTCACTGTTAGGAAATTTCTAGGTTGATTCTCTCCTTGATTAGTTTCCATTCATTGCTTCTTGTCCTGCCTTCAGGTGCTTTGAAGAGTAGGTTGACACCCCACCCCCGCTCTTCTTTATGGCAGCCCCTTAGATATTAAACCTTGAAAAAGTAATGCAAGAACATTTAAACATAAATTTCTTCCCTTTCAAAAGAAGGGGATATGATAAAGAAACTCAAAATTGATCCACCTTCTGTTTAGCATAAAAGAGGACAGAAGGAAACTCTGACAGAATTTCAAGATTCACTAAAATAGAGCTACAGTTATATCTGATATCGTTAAAATAGAGCTACAGTAGACTTTGTGATGTTTGTTTTCTAGTCTGGTCTGGTCTACCTCAAATGGCTGATAAGATGAGATTAAACTTCATGGTCCCAGTACAAATACAACCTTATATTCAACCTCTATTGTATATGGATATGGGTCGTTGTGAATCCCTTGTTGAAAGGGATAAAATGATTATTTATTTCTGGCCTACTCAAGAAACATACTGGGAGGGATTATAAAGATAACATCAAATTGAAGAAGTCTAGAGTGATGAAGTCAGATAAAATAAATAAAAGAGATATGTAATCACAGTGTCTTGGGTCATGGCTCAGTCAAAGGGGACAATAGAAGGTTTCAGAAAGTAGCTAGCTCTATCTTTAAGAATAACTGGAAAAGTCAGGATCAAAGGAAAACTTCAGTTGACCTCCCAGCATTATAAGCCAACAATCTGGTGATGAAAATATCTGGACAATTCCACTGAAATTTATTTTGGCTCCTTTTTATTATCTTCTGTGTTTGAGCCAATTTTATTTTTTCAACTCACTGGTATTACATTCATTTCTATGAGAACAAGATTCTTAAAAGCTGGTATATGATAGCAATAAGAAGCACACTAAGCTGTTTTAGAAGCCAATAATCTGGTACTCTTATTGAAATGCTCTAAGCAGTCATCAGCCTTACAGCTTATCCACCTGGGAACCAAATTATTGCCTCATAAAACAGCTCGGCACTTCTATTACAGTTTAAACATAATTGTATTTAAAGACCTTGTTAGTTTCATTTAGGAAAAATTAGTTTTTATCTTATTAAATAAAAAGGAGCTCCTAATAAATTTAATGATTTTGTATAAATTAATGTGATCTTGAGAACTTCACATATAAATTATCCACAAGTATGGAAGAAGAAATTTCACTATGAATTGTCTTTCAAACTTATATCTCAGTCATGATTGTGATTTCACCATGCTCAGCATATGAATTTCAGGATGTTAAGTTTGATCTTAAGCAGGGTCCGTAAGATTATCTGGGACACTACACATTCTCTTCATGACCTGTTTTCCTTGTTACCTTCTGGGAGGAGGCTTCATGGTATCCGAAGCAGAACATCCAGATTCAGCCATAGTTTCATTCCATACAGCATTAACCTTGTGAACTCTCAAGCTTCCTCCTTCCATTATATATTCAAGATGGACAGTATTTAATATTTATTTGTTATGTATATGTAGCGGTGTGGGTCTATATATATATATGTTGTATATAATATGTTTAGGTGTGTGTCATGTATGTGTTTCACTTTGAGAGCGGGCTACTAAATTTCATTTTTGATGTGTGCCATTGTGCCCACAGTAAAAAAAATGACAATAAAGGTTATCTTATCTTATCTTATCTTATTTACTCATTTATTCCATTTGTATGACTGGCCATCTCAGCAAGTGACTCTTGATGTCAAGCAATCTTAAAATAAATTTAATACAAATTCTTATCAAAGATACAAAAGTTAAAATATACGGTCCTTAAGGAAATACCATTATTAATGGTTGACATAATCAGAAGATGGGACCTTTTGCACCCTTCCAGTCTTTGACATCAGCATAGAACCAAGTTTTCAGTGCCTTATGAAAGGCCATCAGGGTTGGGGCTATCCTAATCTCTGAATGGATAATATTCCATAAACCAGATGCTATGGCAAAAAAGGCAGGCCTCTGGAGGCCTGCCAGCTGTCATTTACCCAAGCATGCCCATCCTACTGGACCAGACAGATGGAAACAACTGGAAAAAAGGCGGTCACTCATCTGTTTTTACTCATATGGAATTTTTCCTTTATCAAAAATAAAGTGGGTAGCCTCTACAAAACGGTTTTTTGGCCACAATGGCAAGGGATGAATAAATACATAAATGTTCCATCTCCCTCCATACTATCCTCAGAACACTGAGTAAAGGTGCTGGCCTAGAAACCAGGAGACTATGAGTTCTTAATAATAAAAGCTGGCTGGGTGACTTAGGGCCAGTCACTCTCTCTCTCTCTCTCAGCCCTCACAGAGTTGTTGTTGTGGGGAAAATAGGAGAAGGAAGGAGCACAGTGTATGTTTGCCAAATAATAAAGATGAAATAAATCTAACAAACAAGAAGATTAAGTAGATTAGGCTGAGCAAAACAAACTGGCCCAGAATAAGGCAATGACTATCTTAAAATAACAGAATTTGGTTCTAGGTCCCCAGTTCATTCTGCTAGTTAGATTATTTTTACAAATCATTCCCAAATGTGGGAATGGTCTAGTGGGGCACAGATACTGCGGAATGGTGACTGGAAGGTAAATGCTTATTTTGGTGCTATTCTGTATGTTGTGCTAAACTTTGTGGGACTAAAAATGCAATGGTAAATTCATTTGTTCTGTCCCAGCTAATTGTGCCCAAATCTGGAAATGATTAAACCCTTTTGTTTATAAAAATCTTTCACATGAAAATTTAATAATCATGGTAAAAGTTAGAAGACACATTGGACATTGATGCAATAACTTGGAATGTCTCCTCCATTTTTCTGTTATTGTTGCTTTTCCAATTTCTGCTAATAATGGGGTTTTATTTCTCTAAATGTTTCATGCCATGATTTGAGAATAACCTTCACTAAACTTAATGAGACTTATTTCTGAGCAATCATTGATGGGTTTGGATAGCAGGCCTTTCATCTTAAGGTCACCTGGGACTAGAACATTAGTGGGCCTATTTGTGAATATACATGTTCCATAAATGACTCTGCTGAATTTCAGTGCCAAATGAGAAGGGTATAAATGCCATACCAAATTTTCAGCGACAGTGTAGTTGCCTAGACCTGTTAAAGCCAGACTGAATGATTGATGGTTCTGTATAACTAGTTAGAAATGTGGTTTTCATGCTTATTGCTTATTCCAAATGTATATTTGCATGACACCTAAATGACAGATAGATGGATAGATTTTCTCTGTAGAGGCATACCAATACCTTTTCAAAAGTAAAATTGTATGATATATTTATCTCTTAGGGATATAGTTATAATAAATCTTCAGGGATGCTCCTCCAAGCCCACATACTTCTGTATCTCTAAAAGGCCATAATTACTAGTTTTTACATGGTTACGATTTTGTGGGTATTAAAATCGTAAGTGGCAAAAATGTAAGAAGAAATCCATTTGAAAAATAATTTTCTCCAGAACTGACATTCTGTTTGATACACTTGTGCAATGCTGAAGTGTTCTTTGGGGAGCAACATTTTTCTTTTGATGAAAAAAATATATAATTCTATGATTTTATCAATTCCTGTCTGAAGTGAAGAATAATATACTGTTTTTTTCCCTCAGCTTTTATAGTGACCTGCTCACATACATATACAGTAGTTTTAGATATAAACTGGATTCTTACCTCTGGTTGTTTTATGATTGTAAGCGGCTGATGACTCTAATATGGAACTTGGCAGACATTATTATTATTATTTATTAATCTGTAACCCGACTTTATTATTTTAAAATTAACTAAAGACAGCAAACATATTCAATACACTTTTCTCTCCCAACGTGACTACTTCATAAATAACTTTTATTTTTTAGCTTGAAATTAGTAATCTTTTGATCAACTCTGATGGACTGTATATGTAAATCTTCTATGTTCTTCCTTTAAAAAAAGCTAAAAACTCTCGATCATGTAACAAATATATATTGTTGTATGCTGCCTAGAGTCACATTTTGTGAGATGACCAGCTATAATGTGTGTGTGTATGTGTGTATCTGTGTGTGTGCATTTAGAAAAACTCATAATTCTAAGTTTAAACACAAGAATTATTAATTCACCATATATTTTAATCACCTACAGTATGTTGCATTTGTTTTAGTTCAAGAAGAGCAGTAATATTCATTCAATGTATAACTTCAGATTATAATCACATTAACTAAAATATTTAGTGCTTTACACTTCTATCTCTTATGCCTCGATTATGAAAAGTTCTGCTTGGTCTGAAATGGAATAAGAAAGAGAAAACTTTTCAAAGTATAACCAATCATCCAGATCAAATTTATTTATCTATTTAACTCATTTTTGCATCTGTCTTTACACAAAGGGAAAAAACAGTCCAACCTATCAAAAACAGTACCGTAAAAAACAGATTAGAAAGACGAGTTAAGCTAGGCAAGAAAAAGGTAAGTGAACAGCTGTCCACCCTTGTTGTTGTTAGTTGTGAAGTCGTGTCTGACCCATCGCGACCCCATGGACAATGTTCCTCCAGGTCTTCCTGTCCTCTACCATCTTCTGGAGTCCATTTAAGCTCACTCCTACTGTTTCAGTGACTCCATCCAGCCACCTCATTCTCTGTCGTCCCCTTCTTCTATTGCCTCAATCTTTCCCAGCATTAGGCTATTCTCCAGTGAGTCCTTCCTTCTCATTAGGTGGCCAAAGTATTTGAGTTTCAACTTCAGGATCTGGCCTTCTAAAGAGCAGTCGGGGTTGTCTGTCTTGGGTGGCTCTGCACGGCATAGCTCATAGCTTCATTGAGTTATGCAAGCCCTTTCGCCACGACAAGGCAGTAATCCATGAAGGAGCTGTCCACCCTAGGCGAATTAAAATCAGCAGAACCAGATGCATTACACCCCAAGGTTTTGAAAGAACTGGCAGATGTGATCTCAGAACCACTGAACTATATCTTTCAAAGATCCTGGAGCACTGGAGAACTACCAGAGGACTGGAAAAGAGCTGATGTAGTTCTCATCTTCAAAAAAGGGAAAAAAATGAATCCAGGAAACTACAGACCTATCAGCCTGAGCTCAATACCTGGGAAGATTCTGGAAAAGATAATCAAACAATGAATCAGTGAACATCTAGAGGCAAACAAAGTCATTACCAAAAGCCAACATGGGTTTGTCAAAAACAGATCATGCCAGACAAATCTTTTTTTTTAAACAAGTTTTATTAGTATTTTTTGGTTTTACATCAAAGTGCTTTAAGAATCCACGTGGAGATAGGGTGATCAATCATCCAAAAAAAAAAACACACAATATAATCAAACATAAGTAATTCAATAATTCCTTAAAAGTGCCTTCTCTATTTCCCTCAAGCTATAACCTAGTATTAACACATTTCTAAATAAAATTCAATCATTGTAAAAAGAGTATCAGTAGTAATTAACTTATATCAATCAAAATCCTGTTTTTAAGTTTAACTATTTTACAATTACCATTTTCCACTTTAGCCTAAAATGAACACATAAGTTACATTTCGGGTCTCCCAATTTCCCATCAAACAATAATTATTTCTAGAATATACATATTATATCAACTATTATATTTTAATACTTCCCAACTATATTCTCTTTCCTGTACTCTATCAAGTATATATTTTATAAATCAATCCATATCTGTATAAATTCCTCAATTGCTTTAACATAATCAAATTAATACATTTCTAATTAGCATTCAATCATTATAAAAGAAAAAATATCAGTTATATTTCAGACCATATTCAAATCAACAATCTTCATCTCAGTAGCATTATTTCAAACCAAAATCTTAAGCCTTTTTAACCTTATTTCATAAAATATAAATTGTTTCTAAAATATACATGTTATTCCAACCATTCTATTTATACTTCCCAATTAAATTCTATCTCTTATTCTACTCTATTTCAAATATATATTTTATAAATCAATCCATACCTTTAAAACCCCTTTTTAACTCCTTACCTAAAATTTAAATCCTATCAAAATCATTATACTTATAAAAAGAAAACATATTATTCCACCAGACACCTTATTTCATTTCCAATCTGTATTCCATTTCTTCATCTATTAACTTTTTGTTTACCACCTTTTCCATCTTAGATTTCCCAACCATAGTAAAATTAGATCCCAACCATAGTCAAATCCATAGTTTTTATCTCGATAGTATTAACTCAGTCCAAATCTCTAAAAGCCTTTTTAACCCGTCAAATAAAGTTTTAACTCTCATTTTTAAACCTAATTCTAGCTTTCTTTTTGTGCCAAGCAAGTTTCCACAAAAGAGCCTCTGACTCCTCAAATCTTAATGTTTGGTTATACATATTTCTCCACAATTGAGTCTGATCATAGTCCTCTTCTCTTTTTTCCAGTGTCATCTGCACAATATAGTCGGTCTTGATCAGTATGGTAGTTATTCATTGTTTGTCCATGTTGTCAGCGTTTTTGATGCCTCGTATTTGAAAATCAATTCCTGTTGCTTTTAGGATTATAGGTGTTTTGGTTGGAATCTGCCTTTGGTCATCAAGATTCTCCATAATTTGCATATGCGATATAATCTCTTCCTCTGTGTTGATTGGTTCCGCTTCAATAAATTGTAGATATATTTCCTCCATCTCGTTAAGTTGTAAATGTTGCATATTGGCCTCTTTAGGGTTAATCTGTTCTTCCTCTGTTGTTCCTTGGTCTATAAATTGGTCAGTCAAAGTTTGAGAGTCAATTTTTAACTCTGGAGCATCATCTTCCATATCCCTTCTGAATTGTTCTTTCAGTTCCAAAAAATTTTCTAGTAAAAGTCCATAGTCAAGCTGTGGGTAAGATTCCATTTCAGTAATAAAGTAGTCTTAATTTTTTAGTGAAAGTTCAGCTTAGAAGGTAATTACAACAATAAAAATTCTGTAGTAGAAATAGTATAAGGTATAGGATCCAAACAGAAATAGAAAAAAGCAAAAAAGTCAGGCCGAATAGGAATTCTATAGTAGCAAAATTATAAAATGTAATATCCAAACAGAAATAAGAAAAAATAAAAAAGTCAAGCCAAACAAAAAGATAAAGGCAGAAAAAATCAAAGTCAGTGTTATGAGTATCCAATTTGTATTGCAAAATAGTAATAGAAAAAGGTGCCTTAAAAGTCAATTATTATCTTGTAATCCAAAAAAAGAAAAATATTTTTTTCTAGGAAATATATTTTGTATTGTAAAGTCAAAGTAAACTACTAGGAGAAAGGAAAGAAAAAAAAATTAAGCCCTTCAGCTGGTTTCAATGCAGATAGGAATGGCTGGGCGTCGTGCCACGTTTAGGCTGAATACGCATCCGACAAAGCAAAGTGAAAGTTATCAGCTTAAAATGGATACTTTCTTGCCACTTCAATCCACAAAAAACCGCCCAGACAGCCGAATTTTTTTTTAAAAGAAACAGTAATGTTCAGAAGGGGGGAGAGGAAGAAAAACACTCCACCCCCCTCCCTAAAGGCTTCCACTTAGGCTAAAGACAAGCAGGCAAAGAGAAAGAAAATCCACCTTCACAATAAAGATTTTTTTCAGGATCCCCGAAATCCAACAGCTCAAATAGTCAGTAAAAATTAATTATTTTTCTCAAAGCTCGTTTTCCCAAGTATCCCGACACTGCTTTCTGAAAATAGGGAAATAATTCTAGAAGCTTTTCTCAGGAAGGTAAATAGGGTATCAAGAGGGAAGGAAAGGTCTCACCCGGATCACCCACGGTGGTTCTTTTCACTTAGATGTTGCTGTGACTTTCAGCTGAAGCAGCTAGATGATCGGCCACGTTAATGGCCGATCTTTTTCCCCGTCGGCCCAAAGGAGCTGTCTCGGATCGCAGAGGGAGCTGTCGCTCCCTCCGCCATCAACGAGTGGCCTCCTCAATGATGGTCGCCCCTCCAGGGCGACTTTCGACCCTATCCAGGGTCTACCGATGGGGGGAAACCGGCCGGCAAAGAGAGCAAACTCTTTGCACGACCGCCTGCGCTGCGACCAAAACCGGAAGTCCATGCCAGACAAATCTTATTGCATTCTTTGACCAAGTGACAAAATTAGTGGACCAGAGGAATGCTGTGGATATACTTTACTTGGACTTCAGTAAGGCATTTGATAAAATAGATCACAACCTACTACTTGATAAGATAGAAAAATATGGGTTAGACAGCATCACCACCAGATGGATTTGTAGCTGGCTAACTGGCCGTACACAGCATGTGGTCCTCAATGGAATTGCATCTACATGGAGGGAAGTGTGTAGTGAGGTGCCCCAGGGCTCTGTTCTGGGCCCAGTGCTCTTCAACATCTTTATCAATGATTTGGATGAATGGATAGATGGGGAACTCATCAAATTTGCAGATGACATGAAACTGGCAGGAATAGTCAACACTCCAGAATATAGGCTTAAGACACAGAAGGATCTTGACAGACTTGAATATTGGGTGCTATCTAACAAAATGAAATTAAATGGTGAAAAAAGTAAGGTTCTACATTTAGGCAAGAAACCCAAATGCATAGGTATAGTATAGGTGGTACCTTGCTCAATAGTAGTAACTGTGAGAGGGATCTCTGAATCCTAATGGACAATCACTTAAATATGAGCCAGCAGTGTGCTGCACCTGCCAAAAAAGCTAACACAGTGCTAGGCTGCATTAACAGAGGGATAGAATCAAGTTCACGTGAAGTGTTAATTCCACTTTACAATGCCTTGGTAATGCCACCCTTGGAATACTGCATCCAGTTTTGGTCACCACGATGTAAAAAAGATGTTGAGACTCTAGAAAGAGTATAGAGAAGAGCAACAAAGATGATTAGGGAACTAGAGGCTAAAACATATAAGGAACGATTGCTGGAATTGGTTTAGTGAAGAGAAGGACGAGGCGTGACATGATAGCAGTGTTACAATATCTCAGGGGCTGCCACAAAGAAGAGGGGGTCAAGCTATTCTCCAAAGCCCCTGAAGGCAAGACAAGAAGCAATGGAGGGAACTAACCAAAGAGAGAAGCAACCTAGAATTAAGGAGAAATTTCCTGAAAGTTAGAACAATTAATCAGTGGAACAACCTGCCTCCAGAAGCGGTGAATGCTCCAGTACGGGAAGTTTTTAAGAAGAGACTGGACAGCCCTTTGTCTGAAATGGTATAGGGTTTCTTGCCTGAGCAGGGGGTTGGACTAGATGACCTCCAAGGTCCCTTCCAACATTATTATTATTATTATTATTATTATTATTATTATTATTATTATTATTATTATTATTATTATTATTATTATTATTATTATTATTATTATTATTATTATTATTATTATTATTATTATTCATCCAGATCAATGATATATTCATGATTTATTAAAAGCTTGACAAATGTAAAAAGTTTGACAAATGTAAAATCCAAGCTGTGTAAAAACCCAGCTGGCTTCATGCCTAAATTAATACTAGAACTCACAGGTTCTAGTTTGGTGCCAACAACCCCTGCCCACACCAAACTGTCTCTACAGAATTTTATGAATTTCATTGTGCCATGAGAAGTAGGTATGCTCCGCCAGAATTTCAACTCCCATTTGCCATTCACTTCTTAAGGCTTCTAAAGTGGGTTGCATGGACTTTAGAAATGTATGAAAACCATATCTGTTTTAAAGTCATAGTTGAATTCTGCATTCAGTAAAATTTATGGGCAAGTTGACACTATTATAACCCTTCAGAAGGCATTTTGTAGTGCTTTGGAGCATGTATCAGGCATCTCTCTCTGAATCACTGAGGCACCTGCATTTTTAGAGTCACGTAGCTGCTGCCAACTGTCCCTCCATAAATATACATAGACAGCCATCTGACCCAGTAGAGCACAATGGCTGTTCATGCACTCTTGTAAATATGGCCAGGTGTATCTTATAAAGAATCAGTATTGCTTTAATGATTTAATAGGTGTTTTCTACGTACACCCCTCCTCCTGTGTTGCAAAGCATTTATTTTAAAGGGTTTGCACAAGCCTAATTGTTACTGAATTATTTTTCCTTATTCCTTTGACTTTAACAGTGCTTTATTATAATTTGGCATATCATATTTATTTTTCCCACATGCATGCTGAATTCTGCCATTACTGGTATGGCATCAGATACTAAAAGCAATGTATGTTCAGCCCATCATAAATAAAATATCATGTGATTATTCCCCCCCCCCAAAAAAAAAATTATCCATAGATGCTATGGTCTTTTCGGCTCAGTTAATTAGCTAGCAACTATTCATCAGACAAAGTCATAATAATAGAACGCAATCCACATTTATAAGGAGTCAAACGTGTCACCAATAGAAAGGATCCAAGGAACAAGGCAAGGGCTGAAGTGGGAAGATTTGGGGCATAGGCGGATAAAGGGATATTGTTTCATTTCTGTATTGCACCCATGTACCTTCTTAAATACAGGAAGCATATAGTTCCCACTTGGTTCTGGATATTTCTGCAGCACCACAACACTAAGAAAAGTGGAAGAGAAATGGCTGCTTGACATCTTTCTCCGTAATATCTATCCCAACACACTGCACCCAAACCACAACACATCACACAGTAAACCACAATGCAAAAACTAACCCTAACAAGATACAGAAGGATGAAAGAAACAATGCAATCTACAAAAATCTACTGTAACAATTGCAACCAATTCTACGTGGGAAAAACATCGTGTTAATTAAAAACCAGGATCCATGAACAACAGCCGGCAGTCAAATGCCACGATCCCAAATCCTTAATCTCTACCTACACTCACATCGGACAGCACCAATTTGATTGGAACAACACAAAAATCATCGCTCATGCTACCGCTTGCCATGCTCATGAATTCATTGAAGCCTGGTACTCCACAAACAATTCCATCAACAAACACATTGATCTACAACCAGCCTATGAATCCCTCAGACTCCAAATCAACCACACAGCCAACCAGAAACAGCACCGACCCTCAACCAACCCACGCAACCCCTCCCACCAGCACTTCACCTCCCAAAGACCCTCACCTGATGTAACCTCCCCATCACAAGACCCATCACAAGACTCTCACTGATGACTCACACCTAACGCATCACAAACCTATCACAAGACCCTCACTTGACACACCCACACCTGAGCTGTCACAAGACCTACTGACCACACGAAGCCCTTATAGAAGAACACTGATGCTGACATATCCTAAGCTCTGCTGAAGATATTACTTAGCTTGGTAACAAAATGTTTGGAGAATGAACCTTAACCCTCATCCTACACCCGAACTACAGATATTCACCACTATTGCATTCCAAGGTAGATTTACTGTACTTGTGACAAGTATGTTTTACGGCAGTGTTCCAATATCTAAGGGGCTGCCCCAAAGAAGAAGAGTTCAACTTTTTCTCCAAAGCACCTGAAGGCAGAACAAGAAGCAATGGATGGAAAATAATCAGAGAGACTCAACATAGAACTAGGGAGAAATTTCTTGACAGAAGAATTAATCAGTGGAATGGCTTGAGTCCATAAGTTGTGGATGCTCCAACACTGGACATTTTAAGAAGAGATTGGACAAACATTTGTCCTAAATGGTATATGTTTTCCTGCTGGAGCAGGGGGTTGGATTAGAACAATGGTCCCCAACATCTCCAGCTCTGTGGACCAGTATTGGGCCATGGACTGAAGGTTGGGGGACTCCTGAACTAGAAAACTTCCAAGGTCTATTCTTTCTCTCCTCTCCTCTCCTCTCCTTCCCACTTCCTTTCTCTGCTCTCCATAAGAAGCCTGGCATTTCCATGGGCTGAATGGACAGGACACCCACTAAAGGTCTTGTTTGAAGAAGTTTGTGAGTCATTTGCCAAACCTATTGTTTGCAGCTCCCAATAAGTACAGCCTATTGTGTGCCAGGACCCACACAAACATGAAGTGCATCCCTTATTTTTGTTGAGTACCCTCTGGGTAACCACATATATTTGTTTCTAGCATTCTTCTAATTATTTCATGAAGGAAACCTTAGGTAGCCTAATTTTTGAATGCGTTATAGGACCTATGATCAGAAAAAAATGAGAAGAACATATAGCTTAAATATGATGTTGAAAATGGTTATTGCCCAGATTTGCCCATTTCCCAATTTTTGTACGTATGCTTTTTGTATTCGCTTCCAAATTACCAAGGATTACAGTTTTCCATCTGTGCAAGCAGATAGAGGATATAAACTGGGAAGAGGGAAGGTTGTTTTTTCTCTTTTTTTTCCCACTGACAAATTTTGTGACATGCTTTCAGGACAAAAGTTAAATATCAAGAGTATAATTTGCACAGTCCGGTCTAGAGATATTAAAAAAGTCTGTTTATAATATTGAAATTACTTGCTTCTGAAAACATTACACTTTTGCATGGTATGTTAAAAGAATTAGCAAAAGATAGAAAGTGAGACACCCTAAACTGGCACATCTCAGAGTTTTCTCTTTTTGCACTTTCACTACTAATACAAAAGACAAAAAAATAATCTGTCAAAAATTTGTGATTCTAAATATAAATTATGTGGTAATACTAATCTAGAACCATATTTAATATATGCCATTTCCCATTCTATCAAAGATGAAATCATTCAACTTGTCCACTTTTTTTATTTCACAAAGTAAATTATGCTATATTTTCCTTACACTTTTTAGGATTATGGGCGACTTTTTTATTGTATCGGTGTTGCCTCACAGGCAGCATTTACCATGAATAAATATAGCAAGTTTTATAAGCTGCAGGAAACTGGGACTGCATAAATATAGCTTGTAGTTTTCACTTTCATTTTCTCATTTGAGAAATTTAATTTACACTACATAATATGGAATAATTCAGTGAGTTGATGTATCTCTTATTTTGCAATGCGTACAGCTGAAGTAGAGACTGGAAGCAGGTGTGCTGTAGCTCGGAATGTCCTCCTGTGTTCAGCTGTTTGTATAAACCTGAAACTTGAAAAGATTGTGTGTGTTTGTCATTGAACATAGCTACCACTCACAATCAACAATTATGAGAAAGCGAGAATCTTAGCCGAAGGGAATGCTGCAAATACATTCATTGAAATTCACTTACATCTCCCTTTCAGATCTTATGCACTTCTTAGCTATTCTATCTATGACTGGTTGTCTATCTGCTATCTATTGATATCTTTTTATTGATTGGCTTAGTTCCAAATATAGTCCACAGGTAAGTGAAAATTGATGGCATCTCCCCCTGTGCCATAATTTTTGGATGAGGTTCTTGGGGTTGACAGAAGGCTGCTCTTTGAATAAGAGCATTAAAAGTGGAAATGATGTCTTCCAATGCAGTGGATTCACAATAAAATTGCTTTATTTTTATGCAACTAATAGCAAATAATGGACATATTTATTATTTTAAAAAAATCTTTGAGGTTTTGGTTTCTAGAATTCCTTGAGTTCTTAAGAAAAACTTTACAAATAAGAGATGTCATGTATCTCGATCTCTGTGTCCTCTCTCTTCTGCCACTGTAATAAACCATACAAAAACTCAATAGCCTCTTATGTAAACTCAACCCTGTAATATACATATAGAATCATTAGTAATCATAAATCTAAAAAATTGAAGATGGTTAATATACTGAAATAATCTGCTGTTTTCTCTTCATATCAGATTTTTTAAGAACTTTTGCCACTGCAATCTCTGACAAACAGAAGAAAATTATTGTTATAGCATTGTTAGTTGATTTAAGCTCTTCTTACTTTTTAGGCTTCCACACTGAATGAATAACTACTTGCTTCAGATCATATACAGCACAAGCAATAGCACTTAGACTTATATACCATTTCATAGTGCTTTTCTAAGCAGTTTACAGAGTAAGCATATTGCCCTCATTTTACCACACGGAGGATAAAAGGCTGAGTCAATCTTGAACGGGTCAGAATTGAGGTTCTGGCAGTAGGCACAGTTAGCCTGTAATACTGCATTCTAATTGCTGCACCATCACGGTTATACATGTGCTTTCCCACCTAAAAGAAGTTTGCTATCTTTCCATAGCAACTGCATTTAAGTCAGCTACAGTTGATTTAAATCCAAAACTCAGAATCAGAGTTTAGCTTTCTAGTTAAGCTATAAAACCTACAGAAGTTGCTTGTGGATTATAAATGCTGGAAAACATAAGCAAACTCGAAGATAAAAACACAGTTCCTGAAGAAAGTATAGTTATTGAAAAATAACAGTTGTCAAATCATTGGTGCATTTGCCCCCCCCCCTAAATACTAGGAAACTTTCCTGCCAAAGTTTTCTACAAGGTGGAAATGGGAAGTACGAAGTAGTACAGTAAAAGATGCAAAATTGTATTGGTGCCAATCTTCTTATATTATTAGGCTAGTCTTCTGCACTATTTATTTCATTGATTTTCGTGAAGGTAATTTATATGGAAACAAGTATAAAAATATATTCACACAACCATATGTCATATGTAGAATATTTTGAAATGTACATATACTGTACCAAACTGAGTCTCTTTCACACATCAAACTATATTTCTAGTGAGCGGAATAAATAGGAGTTCTTTTTATCTGTTTCTGCTCTTAAGTTGTTATAAAACTAATCAAGTTCTTAAGCAAATCCGTTCAGTATGCAAACAGTGTTTGGTCCAAATATTTCTACTAAAGTCTCCTTTTTCAGATAAGAAGGAGACTTTATGTTTTAGATATTACAATTTGTATCCATCATAAATTCAGACAAAAATCTCCCCAGAAAGTAGCAACTTCAGATCTTTGAGGATTTTCAAACATTTTGAAGATTTTATATATACAGTATCACATAATCTGGTTGAGGGGAGAGGGTGGCTTTTATTGATTTTTTTTTTTAATGACTGGGAAAAGATAGCAAAACACTTTGGCATTCCAAGCATTGTTCTTTTATTTACTTAATGTAGACATATCATCAACTTTAATGATTTTTTTTAAAAAAACCTTGTCCATTCTCCTCCTCCTCCTCCTGCTCCTGCTCCTGCTCCTGCTCCTGCTCCTGCTCCTGCTCCTCCTCCTCCTCCTCCTCCTCCCCCCCAACTCTTAAGCCTTAGAAACAAACAGCACTCAGGCACCCAGAGAATATATCTCACAAACATCATCAATCTTTTTCCAAACGTGATTTACAACCTTTCCTTTTGGTTAACTCCAGACATCTATGTGGATGCCAAAGCTGTGACACTCTGGGATTCTCCCCAGTTGCCCTCTAAACACTCCAGTGGAGAAGTACACCAGATTCTTGGGTGAGTGCAGAAAGCCTGTACAATGTTCCAGTAATAATGACATCTGCACAGTGTACAAAAACAAATACAGTTAGTAGTTAATAATATAACTGAGAATGCATAAAGTAGCAAAAAAGTTGTACAGGTTTATGATATGGATTTTTTTTTAGAATTTTGATTCATTCTAAACTATAGGAGAATATATAGGCATGTGTGTGTGTGTGTGTGTGTGTGTGTATGTCCCATCCTCCAGCTTTCAAATTTGTTTTGTAGTTGCTAAATATCAATGACTCTCTTTTCTGTTGATTAGAGTTGGCAAATGCCATAGGATGTGTCAAATTTCATGCTTCCCCTCTGGCTTTGTGAGAAAATTTTGGCCATGTGGACCTTAGTTTATCTCAAAGTGCAAACTTTCAAAAGCTATAGTTTAATATAATTCACAATGTTATTGATTCAATCATATATATCCTAAATATGTTACTTGGAACAAAATAAATAGAACGATTCCAGTTTTCTTTGCTCGATAACTGAAACATGCTCTCCTCTAAATCTTCTTCATCAATATTGCCAGATGTGTAAGTATCTACTATTTCACTCAATGTAGACATCTTAAAGATTTGTCTGTGTTTCCAATTAATCATAATGTTTCCATGCTTTCTTGATGGAGGGGTGGCTTTTCTTTACCATGCCTGCAAGTTGGTTACCATTAATAATGCATGCAAATCTGTTTTAGTAAGTGCATGGAATAATACTTTACTGAAGCACATTAAGTAACTTCAGCTGCAGTTCACAGATTACCTTCCTGAGTGTCAGTGAAAGCATCCAGTAAGAGTTCATTTATTGGGTAACCAGGGACCATAATGATACATTAACTGAGACTGTGTTGTGCTGAAATTAAGCAAATGGGACTTCAATTCCTGCACACCATTGCACCTGTATAGTTCTAATTGGGGTGCATATAATTGCAGTGCTTTCTTCTAGGCTTGCATATCACTGTGTGTGTACATGCACCATTAAAAAAAAAAAACCCAACAAAACCAGTAGTAGCAACCATGTTTTTTTTTTAATGGAGTAAAAATAAAGGTAAAGTGAGAAGTGAGAAATATATCACCATATCTGGTAGCTCTTTAGAAGGTAGCGTTTTCTCAAAGGTCTAATAACAATGTTCATTTTTGCCTTTGAATTAAAAAGAATGGTGAGGGAAATCCTCTTCCAGTTCAAATCAACGGGTTGATTTTTCAAGTGTTTAACAAGAATACAAATATCAGGTGCTGAGATGTTTCATCCGCCTCCTTCTTTTATCAGTTTATTAATTCTATGGGGCTCATTTGCCTGTCATGGCAGAAGTAATTCATGGAGTATAGAAAGTTGTGACAAAAACTACCAGGTCATTACACCAAGGCAAAAGATAAGGCTAGTGTCCAGACATGTCCAGACCCAGGAGGTTTTTGAGAGAGGAGTTCAGCCATCTACCGTACGGCATCAGCTGGGCAATTTGGAACTTTTAACACGAAAAAGTTATGCTGTAACTCAGAGGAATGAGGCCAGCCTGACATGATAGCTTGCACTTTGCCATTAGTCAAATGCTGCTTTAATTGACTGCTATAAGCAATAAATCATAAGGAAAAAATATTAGTTGCATTGCTAGTTCAGGGACAATTCAGTTGTTGAATTATGGAGAGACAGATGGGAAGCTTTTAATAGAATCTCCAGGCCACCCAAACTCTTCCTGCTTTAGCAAAATCCATGGAATATTCTAAAAACAGAAGTTGAGAGGGTTGATCAGAAAAGGGAGACACCTCCAGTTCATGAATTCAGAGTACCAAACTGTATAGTGTTGGTTACATTAGCGTTACTAAATGGCTCTTTGTTTCTTGTCTGCATAGAGAAAATCAGGAAGTTCTGACATGATGAAATGTGTCCAATTTATTTTAACAAGTATCTCATTTTTTCATATTTTAAGTTCATCCTGTTCTATTTCTTGGTCAGTTTCTAATTTAAAAACCTCTCTCTTCATGTAAAATTTTCTATGCATCATGGTATAAATTTCTAAAGTCTCCCCCCCCCCCCCGTTTGGTTGACTGCTTTCCTTCAGTGCATCCGTTTGTGTTTTAAAGCCATTTTTTTCCTTAATATAATATGTTTTGTTCACACCTTTCCCTAATATATGCATTTATATGTTTAATATTTTAGTTGCAAACTGTAATGCAATTTTCTGAGAAGCGTAGGTACTGATGTACAACTACATTCTGATTTGCATATAGATTTGGAATGTGTGAATTAAATGACTTAGCATTAAAATGCAAACAAGTAAGTTCTATCCCATCTCTAACATCCTTGTTTGACTGGGCTTATAAATGGTGCAGACACAAAAAAACTGTTTGCTCAAGAACTTAAAGAAATGTTCTTTGTACCGAGTCAGGGCATTGGTTTTCCTGTCAGCCACACTGATAGGTGACAACTTTCTGAGTTTCCAGAACAAAGCTTTCCTCAACAGTCTACTTTGAGACTAATGTATGGAAGAGTCAGGCTGTACCATAAGACAAGAAACATGGAACAAGGCTCTAGGTGTTCAGAAGTATTTTTTGGACGGGGGAAGCGAGGGCGAGCAAACCACTTACATGCCCCACGAGGGCGTCTGTTTTCTCTCCCGGCAGATCCGGTCCCACAGCACCTGCACGCGAGAGGGCGAGACGAATATCCAAGCTGCACTTCACGGAAGGAATCCAGCTGGCACAAGAATTTGTGCGGCGCCCTGAGAACCTCGTGCCGAACAGCTGATAGGCGCGACCCGGCTTACGCGCCTAACAGCTGACAGGCGTGACTTTTAAATCTTGTCGGGAGACTTACTGTTTTATACCTGCTGTTATCAATGTGATTTTTTATAAACGAGCTTCTTAAGCACGCTATGTGCACATGCCACGATGTAACCGTTTTTCAACTGTTATGTGAATTTATGCACATGCTCCCTTGCCATTTAGCCCTTTGCTCTGATGATGTTAACAGGTTGTTAACGAAAGCTCAGCAATAAAGAAGCCTTTTTTCTAACATCCCGGAGTTACATATATATAATGTAACCCAGCATTTTATGCTTATCTCAATATTATTAACATTATCTGGCCATTCTTGTCTGGGCTCAGAAACTAAACAGGATCTAGTGAATAGTGGAGTAAGAGAACTGCCCTGTAAATGAATCTAAGAAGTCAAAATAGCATCCTGGAAAAAGGCAATGGGAAACTATTTGAGTACTAATAAAGGAGAATATTTGTAATTCAGTGTTGAAATGAAGGGTAAGAATAATAGAATAATAGAGTTGGAAGGGACCTTGGATGTCTTCTAGTCCAATCCCCTGCTCAGGCAGGAAATTCTATACCATTTCAGACAAATGGTTGCCCAATCTCTTAAAAGTTCCAGTGTTGGAGCATTCACAGCTTCTGGAGGCAGGTTGTTCCACTGATTAATTGTTCTAACTAGCAGGAAATTTCTCCTTAATTCTAGGTTGCTTCTCTCCTTGATTAAGTTTCCATCCATTGCTTCTTGTCCTGCCTTCAGGTGCTTTGGAGAATAGCTTGACTCCCTCTTCTTTGTGGCAGCCCCTGAGATATTGGAACACTGCTATCATGTCCCCCCGGTCCTTCTCTTCATTAAACTAGACATACCCAATTCCAGCAACCGTTCTTTATATGTTTTAGCCTCCAGTCCCCAGATCATCTTTGTTGCTCTTCTCTGCACTCTTTCTAGAGTTTCAACGTCTTTTTTACATCGTGGTGACCAAAACTGGATGCAATGTTCCAAGTGTCGTACTAGATGCTCTCTGAGCTTGATTGTTTTCCTGCAGAGGTTTCATTATCCAAACTAGGTAACAATGCTAGTGACTAGCACTGATGGTGTTATCTAGTTTGGGTAATAAATATTTGCAGCTCAGGATTGAAATGAAGGCTCCTTGATGCTCTCTGAGCTTGGTTGTTTTCTTGCAGACATTTGATGGATGATGTTACCTAGTTTGGGTAATAAAACATCTGAAAGAAAACCGTCCAGCTCAGAGAACATCAAGGAGCCCTTGTTAGGTTATTGTTGTCAAGAAAACTACTTGGGCATCTTTATGAAGTCACCAGGAGTCAAACTAGATTTGAAGGAGACTTGACTTTACCCTGCACTTAATTTCCTTTAGTGAAATATGGCATGCAACGCTTCTCGTGAGATATGCATAAGCTGGGATGAGTGCCAGCTCTTGAGAGCTGCCATGGGATGACCCAGTCACTAGAAACGGCAGTCACGTCTTGCAGGAGAATTCAGCCATAGCCATCAGGAGGCATATTATCCATGACTTCTTGCTGCACTCCATTAAAGTTAATTCACATTGTGTTAATGAGGACGCATTAACACTTAACTCCTCATTACTACCTCAAGCCCATTTTTGTCAGTTGGAGCAAGGTCTTTGCATATTGCTCAATGCTCAGGGGCCTGATTCTGGCTCCATTATTCATGATGAGCTATACAAAAGTATTCTCTTTGAACTCCCTGTTTGTGCAAATTTGGGATAGGACTGAAAAAAAAATGTGTGAGAAAGGATTAGAGTGAAAAAAGATATATCCATCATTTACAAAGAAAACTTGGCTGGGTTGCTCCATTAAGGGCGACAGAGGCTGCACTTTGTTCACATGGCTAATCGAGCTGTCAGCTTGCAGGGATACGAATTCAGTCAGTGAGGCCTTCTGACTAGCCTTAGTACAAAATTCCAAATATGAGGAAGTCCAGACGTCCTCATGTCTAATGGAGGGTCAAAAAGAGCAGCCATATCTTGCAGGTTTCTTGGGATTTTTAAAAGGAATTTTAATAAAAGCTATCATGCAATTTTACTACTGGGGGGGGGGGAGGAGGAGTATTTGTTGCCAAAATCGTTCCTACCACTTCAGAGTGCCCTGCTACTCTAATGGACTGCAGTTAAGGACATTACATTATTTCAAAATAAGAACTTAGGAAAGAGTTTGAGATGCTTTTTTTTAAAGATAAGAAAAATAAATATGTAGAAAAAAAAGGCTGATCTTTAAAGACAAAAGACCTTTGAGCGAGAGGCTCCCCAAAGTCTGAGTTTGGATCCCTATGTATTTGGACATATTCTTGGTATAAAATTTCCTCAGTACTGTTGACGTGCATTCCCATAATTTAACGACTAATCGTGTGCTTTGAAAAGGATTTGGAAGAGGTGCTTCATCTTTTACACAATTGCAAGCAGAAGCAGAATCCTTCTCAGCTTTTTATTTATAGGTAATCCTCAACTTACAACCATCCATTTAATGACCGTTTGAAGTTACAGTGCCCCTGAAAAAAAAGTGACTTACTGTATGCCTGTTTTTCACATTTAAGACTGTTGTAGCATCATCATGGACATGTGACCAAAATTCAGGCGCGTGACAACTGTTCAGGGATCATGTGACCATTTATAACCTTTCCCAGCTGGCTTCTGACACACAAAGTCAACGGGGGAAGCCAGGCTCACTTAACAACCACATGATTAACTGCAGTGGAATCATTTAACGACTGTAGCCAAAAAAGGTCATAAAATGGGACACAACTCACTTAACAACTGTCCTGCTTTGTGACAGAAGTTTTGGGATCCATTGTGGCTGTAAGTTGAGGACAACCTATATGCCACAAAACAAAACTGCCAACAACAACCAACCAACAATAATAAAACCCTAGACCTTTGCTAGCCTGTACATGAACTGAAGAAAAGAAACCATTGCTTTGCAACAGGAGTCTTCAAACTTGGCCCTTTTATGACTTGTAGACTTCAACTCCCAGAATTCCTCAGCCAGGCATGCTGGCTGAGGAATTCTGGGAGTTGAAGTCCACAAGTCATAAAAGGGCCAAGTTTGAAGGCCTCTACTTTACAAAGTCCACAACAGGGTTTTCTTAACTGTAGCAGCATCTTTTCTTCAGGGTCATGTGAAAGCCTGATAAAAGTCTGATTCCTTTAAGAAATAGCAGAGAGGCCCTCCTTACTGACTTCTTTACTCAAACAGTTATTTGCCTGAGCCCACCCAGTCTGTGTGAAGCGGGAAAACTCACTGCCCCTGTAAGAAACTGCTGTGAGAGACAGCAAGTGTGATCCCAGAGGTTCCAAAGTACACTTCCTGTTTTGGATCAGTCTCTAAATTAAGTTATAGGCTCAGAGAATTCGGCTCTTCTGTAAGGCACCGCCAAAGAAGTCTCTTGCATAAGATCTCATCAAATCTATAAGCAGTTTGGAACTTTGCAGCCATATTTAGCAGCACAGGTGTCAAATGACTGGATGCCCGAAGCGTCATCCCTTTTTAAGGGCATCACAAGTAAAAAGAGGCAGGACTGCAAATGGCATGTTTGGGGTGATCATCTTGACTGTTTGGCCACCCTGTACATTCAATGTATATATTATTTAGTGTGTATTTGACACCAATGTATGATTCTACTTTTTTTTAAAAAAAAAATCAAGATGATTTTTCCCAAGAGCTTTTATGGCACTTCAATCAAAAATACTAGCTAAATAACGACGTTTTTGTTTTTTGTGGATTTCCCATTGATCTGTTCTTTTCTGTTTGCCTTTGTATCATCCAGAGAAATTTCTTCATTTTAAAGACCAAGACAAGAAAAAATTATACAGAGATAGGGATTTCTATTTTATCTGTAAAAAAATAAAATTTAAGAATATATTTTTAAAAAGTCTATCATCCAACAAGTCTCTCACAAATTATTTATTGTGAAGATTTAATTCTAATGAGAAGTAACTTTTTTCTTTTTCTCCTTCCTTCCTTCCTTCCTTCCTTCCTTCCTTCCTTCCTTCCTTCCTTCCTTCCTTCCTTCCTTCCTTCCTTCCTTCCTTTGGAATATAGTTAGTGCAGTTGGTATCCTAGTTGTATAAAAGTGTAATAGAAGGGCAGCCATGTGTGTTGCTATGGTTAAGATCTGGGAAGACCAGATTAAATTCTGTTGTTCATGGCAGTGACTTTCACCCTGTTACTCTCTTTTGCTATCTGTCCAATTTATTTCAAGATCTGAAAGATATAAGGTATGCATAGAAAGAGTGTTGAAATCTGAGTCACCATCCTGAATAAAAAACAACAACTACCAAGTAGGTAAAACTCAGCATTCAGCATTTACCCTCTCAGCTAAGTTTTTAGAGCTAGTTTTAGATAACTGGCAAGTCTGTGACCGGCCCAGATTATACCTGAACCTGCAAGGCACAGTCCATAAAAAGTTTTCATCGCAAGCTTAGCTGAAATGAACTAGACATATGATAAAGGATAATAGCATAGCTTTGCCTATAGGTCCTATAAAACTAATTGTCACTAAATATGGTAATAAGCACTAGGTAAAATTTACAGATTTGTAACCCCTATTTGTTAAACCATGAGCATTTGTGGATTCCATTGTGCAATATTCTTTCAAGTCATGATATTCTTTCCTTTCAGAATGCCTAGATTTCATTATCTTGGGTTAGGAGTTAGGGATGGAAGAGGAAGTTGGAGGGATATTGACAGATCTAAAATCTTCTGGGTGTCAAGCTTTTCAAAAAATATGATGCAGATTGTATTTATTTATTTGTCAAATTTAGATATCACCCATCTTACTCACAAGTTTATTAATTTTACAAGGCCTAATAAACTCTAACAGAACAAGTAACCCAAAATTAGCAACATTGTCAGGAAACCAATGAAACTCCTATTTGTGACAACAGCCATTAAGAGCCTACTTGAGCCCTAATGAAGTTGCTAGGCTTTTCTTTTAATTTCAGTACCTGAGAATACTTGGGAGCTGTAGACGTTGCTTCAGAATCCCATTAGGTACCATTATGAGGTCTTGTTTCTGAGGTTTTAAAAATCTAATTGTCAGTCAATGTGTTACAGCCTAGCTTTTGCTCGCCTCTCTTGGCGATACACTGTAGGGAAAAAAACAAAGAAGTATGCTTCATCATCCTGTCAAGAAGGTTTCTTAACAAATTACCTTTACCCTCAAAAGAAAACACAGAGAGACTTTTCTGTATCTTTAACAATTCTCCTTGTTCATATCTTCTTTTGCACACTTTTCAGGGGAACAAAATCATGATCCCAGAACACTCAGAAATACTGAAACCTAGGCCTTGAACAATTTATGAAGAAATCTAGATGTTTAATAATAATATGTCACACTTCTTAATAAAGCCGTAGTTAACCTCTGTGTTATTTTTAAAAAGTGACATTTGAAAGAGCACTTTTCATTCCACATGGGTTATTTTTTCGACAGGAAAAAAACATCAAGCAGTAAAGTTCACTTGTTAATTCAGATTTCCTCACAAAAGTTTATGTGAAACACATTTGAGAGTTTGCGCTATTAGCAGTAAGGCACAAAGAAACAAAGTGGTGCCGAGTGACAAATAGAGAAATATTGATAACATTCACGACATGTCCCATATACCACTGAGTTCTTTATAAGCTTTATATTTATGGATTTCTTCTGAAAGATCCTTGGTTCATCTTTGTATATCCATTTCAGCAAAAGTTGATTTTCTTACACAAAGTAAGTATCTGAACTGGCAAGCAACATCATGTTTCAATTGTTGCACTCAACTATCATGGTTGAGAAGAATTGTGACAAATCATTAAATCAGAAAAGAGTATTTTCTGTCTCTGCCTTCTTCACTCTTAGGAAAGAGTGAAATTCTGACGGAGCTGCTGGAATAGGTATACAATGAAGTACAGGGTCACTGGGCAGATTCCTGCAATATACTAAGGGCCAAATCTGTTTAGGATAAGTAGAGATTATACATATATAAGTAAACAATTGCAGACTTGTATGTCTGCAAAAAAGGTATACAGGATGCTACCTACTGAATAAGCTTTGATAAATTATAGAAAGCACTACAAGACAATGCTTTGGAGAAAATGTCAGGCTTGTTTTTTCAAATTCTGAAACAACCATATACTTCAAAAAGTTTTAAAGGCTTTCCTACATTGTGTGTGTGTGTTTGTGTGTATGTATGCAGATAAAGCTTCCATTGCGACTACTGGAAAAACAGCTTTTCCAAAGCTGAAACAACTGCATGTCCTGGAAAAAATGATGAATGTATTTGGAAAACTTTCCTTGTACACCTTTGGGTATACATGCAGTTGTACAAGCTGATAACCAAGGGAAGACTTTCAAAACATTGTTCTTCTGCCTTATGGAGCATCATTTACTGTAGTACTTCACAGGGCACTTCGTTTACCCTAACATGTTTTGCCAAGCATCCCTCTGATCAGTGGTGGGATTCAAATATGTGAACAATTGGTTCTCTGCGTGGATGCCGCTTCCGGAAGTCCATTCTGGGCCTGGGTAGCAAAAAATGGTGCAAACTGGCTGAATCCCACCACTGCCTCTGATGGCTGTACATGTTTGTTACACACATCTCTGACCACATCTCACAGCCATTTCATATTTTCTGTGTTGCAATGTGCTCTTCCCAAATGCTGTTTCACAGTTATTAGCAATGGGGTAATGACTATGTTTGGAAGCACTAAAATCACACACAGAAAGAAGTCAGTTTGAAAATATTCTGATAGTACCGAGTTTGAACTATTGGCTTTATATCTGGAAGTCAGGGGCAGCCTATTAACTTAGCTGTTCTTTGTTAACTGCAAGTTTATATTGATAGGGCGTTTAAAATAAAAACCCTTGTTTCTCCTTCTTCCTAGCCTATAGCTACACAATTTACATCTGTTTTGTTTGACATTTACATGCGTATTTAAGCTTGTTCACCTTACTTTTCCCCTTTCTTCAGATGCGCAGGTCAGAATCTCTTTTATAAAATAAAGGCATTATATTTTGGCTTGGCTTGGCAAGTAGCACCAATCCTGCTAAAATCTATTGTTTGGAGCAAGTGTTCTGTTTTCAGTCATTTTGCAAGTCACCGGAGATTTGCTGGCTAAGGTCATTTTCTAGAAATAAGTTGTTCTAGTCTAAGCAATTCATGAAATACAATTTTGGAGTAGTGAAAGAAGCATTTATTCACTTGTTCCTTAGGAAGAAAGCCTGGATATTTTGTTGTTTCATAGCAAGGCCATCCCACTTTAGTAAATGCACTGTATTGATCTAGCTAGAGGGACACAAGCATTGTTTTAAGCTGCACTAGAAGATCAGATGATGCTGTTGATACAGTCCTTAGGTCAGTAGAAAATATATTCCTGTGGCAGATGCATCTTCCATTTCCCCCCAGAAGACTGAATTTCCCTGACTCAGTGACCTGCACTAAAAGGATAAACTCACATCATTGTCCATGTATGGGGAATGCTGTCTTACAACTGCCTTTGCAATACATCTATTCACTTCAGTCCTTGAAAATGCAGATGGCCAAAGTACTTTACAGCAGTTTTTCTTTCATCCTGAAACAAAATAACTCAAAGAGTTCAAGTGCACAAATGAAATTGGCAGCTGTAGGGAGGAAGATCTCATAACGTGGGAAACAATTCTTATGGCAGTCATATTTGTATGTGTTTCAGAATTTAATACGAACTGTTTCCATTCACTTTTTCTTTAGATAAAGGATGAGAAAAGGATTGGCTTTATAGACTACAATGGTGTATGTACTGTACTGTTCAATGTACTTATATGGATCTGAATACTAAATATTCAGTACTATTGGGTACTGTTTCACTGAGTACTGTTGATACTCAGGATTATGAGTAATCTCAAAATGCAGGATTTTAGACAGTCATGTTGGGTCTCTCATGAAATGTGGCTGCAGTTTTGGGGGAATGGCTATATGCAATGGCACACCTAAGAAGGGATAGAACCATGAGTTTAATTTATCTCACTTGCTTACTTTAGGCTCAAGCTTAGTTAATTCCAGTTCTTAATCCTTTTCCCCTCACATTTTTAAAATGACTTTAACTATAGTTGGATTCTCTTCTAGAGACATTGGTAAAGAGCAATTTCCATAAATGTAATTTTGAATTATTTTCTCCCGCAGAATATGAGAAAGATGTTAATTTCATCTTTGTTCAAAATAAAATTGGATGATTGTAAAAGAATTAAGAAACAACTTTACTGATGTGCAGAATCTTCCAGTTGCAAAGTCCATCATCTTTAGGCTGGAAAAGATTCATATCTGAAATTCCGGTTTGATGCCGCTCATCTAGGTAGAGCTTACTAAACAAGACAGTCTCACATGAGCAAGTGCCAGGCTTTTACTAGCTACTTAAAAGAGACAACATCCTTTTCCAAATATAATCATTAGAGTTCATTTAACAAGTTTTATTGACATGCAAGGGTGGAGCTACAACAATTACAGAAACTGAATCATCTTAAATTTATAATCAGTGTAACATAATTACATTGACCTAAGGGCAGAAATGTTTTTCTTTTTTTAATTTTCATTTAACAGCCTTCCTATGATCAAGTGAGGAGGCAAGCTTTCTCAGAATGGAGAAGCCTGCAGCTGGTTGTTTACGCAATAGTTTCCTGAATCTTTATCATTTTCAAAGTTATTACATTAACATCACTATTCATATTGTTATTGTAGAAATGGCAGAGGAAAAGGGCCAAAATAAAGAGATGGGAAGAGGGTATACAAATTTAATATTTCAAATGCTATATGAGTTGATCACTGAAAATGTTTCGAACATAATCATCTGTGCTTCCCCATATACTTTCCCACATTTGCTTGGCTGTTTAGATCAGTAGAGGAAAAAAATGACAGCGCATGCAATGAGAAGTGAAGAAATAAAGGGATATGAACAAACTGCATATATTAGGGTCATTGTCACAAACATTTATTCTCTCACAGATACCTCACAAGACAGGTCCAAACTATAAGATGGTGCTTCTTTGTCACATACTGTACTATATATATGTATATACTTATGCCTTGAAGTGCTTTGGGGTCTTCTTTGCTTCTCTCCAATATATAAATCATACCATTCCCTGTTTCTACTGTTACTTGAGGTACCTGTTCTTCAGATTGGCCCTCTCATGTACTATGTGATATATAAGCATATAGATAAGCAACCACTTGCTTTCCACAGGTCTCAAAATGTTGGTTGATTATAGTTTTAGCAATGGCTTAACGTGGACTATCCTGCTGAGCTGATAAGACTTGAAGCCTAATTCTTCTATTATGCTTTCAAATAGATTTTTTTTTCAGAATTATAACTTTTAAACAACAAAAGTCAATAAAAACTACACAGATATGTGCAGAAATACAAAGAAAAAAGTGTGCAAAAGGAAAAAAAAACAAAAGGGAAAAAGAAAGAAAAAGAGTAACTTTTCTTCACTTATCTCATTGTCTCTAAACAAAATGTAATTGAAACCTAAGTCTTCCAAAATGTCTTAAGTTATCTTTAAGATACTAACATAGTAAGAGCTTACTCTGGATGTAACAACTTTACTTCTATAGATCTCAATTTAAGAAATTTCTCCCTTTCTGCTCCCAGTGCTAACTGTGTTGATACATTACTAAAGGAATCCAAAGAGAAAAAATAATGCATTCAAATTGTTTTGACTTAAAAGGTGCTATTAAATATTTGAGAAATAACTTATGTATAAAACTATAGACTAAGGTTCTTTAAAAAAATAACAGTTTTTAAACTAAATACAAATATTAAAACTCTAATTTTTTTTTAAAAAAAACTAGTTAGAAAAATAGAAATGTAATCACAAATCACAAATAAAATTGGACAGAGTGGGTGTACCTTTAAAGTCTCAGGCAACCAGTCCTGTAATAGCAATAGCAATAGCAATACAATAGCACTTAGACTTATATACCCTTCACAGTGATTTACAGCTTCACAGTGCTTTACAGCCCTCTCTAAGCGGTTTACAGAGTCAGCATATTGCCCCCAACAATCTGGGTCCTCATTTTACTAATCTCAGAAGGATGAAAGGCTGAGTCAACCTTGAGCTGGTGAGGATCAAACTTCTGGCAGTGGGCAGAATTAGCCTGCAATTCTTTATTCTAACCACTGCGCCACCATCACTCATATGGTAATAACCTAGTAATTTACACAAGAAGTCCCTAAATGAAAAACCACCTGAGTAATTCCCATTAATTTTGAGTACAGATGTTTTTTAGGAGAAGAACCTGCAAATAGACTTTGAAGGAGGTGTTAAGAGTCATACGTCAGTGATCTTTAAAAGAGGATTGGTATTAGTGAAATTGGTTTAAAGTTGTTTTGGATTAAATAGTATAAAAAGATTTTTTTATCTTTCATACCTGAACATAGTGATTTTTCTGTTCACATTTACATTTATCTCTCCTCCACTCCAGATTTCTATGGTTTGTTCATAGTTATTGACACTATATGGGGCTCAGGTCTTTGCATTATGCAGAATATATTCCTGAGGTGTGATTAAAAAGAACAAGCTCTCTATTAAGGAACTGGAAGGACTTGCAAAGAATGTGAAAATGCAAGCAAATTTTATAAGAGGCTTTCAGAATGAATTTACCAGCAATGAAAGAAACATTTGATTAGCTTCGCTGTCATCAGCAGATGTCACTGCAGCCATTAAGAACTAATGAATTGCTCAAGAGGACATAATGGCTAATTTGTCTGGTCAAAAAGGCAAAGATGCAACCTTTGAAAACTGTGTTCTTATTTAAGTTGTGAGGAAAAACCCCCTCCCTTATCATTTAATTTTAAATATGGGCTGGGTTCCAAATCAATTAAAGACCCTTGACAAATTTCCCTATGAATTTTCTAACAACTAAAAGTTCTCCTGAGTTGCTGATGGAAGAAGATAGGCACAACCGAAGAGCCGGTGGGCCAATGAATCAAATAAAGGAACCAGAAAAGAGATTTATATCCTCTTTATTATGAATACGTTGCTCCCAAAAGGCCATTAAATAAGATGTGTTTGTCTTCTTCCAAAAGCTCCCAATGGTTTTTAATAATGAACACTTATATTTAAAGGCCCGTCTTTTCAATACTTCTCTGAGTGGCTAGAAAGTATTCATGCTGCTGTGTTGTTAGTTTGGATTTCTACTTTGTTTTGTTTTAAATTCCGTCTAAAACGGCGTTCTTAAAAAAGGAACATGGCTAGTTTAGCGGGGATTTCATTATTCACATTTTGGTTTCCTCCCACTAATAGAATCATATAAAAGCAAGTTTACAGAGAGACTATCAAGTCCAATCAATTCCCTCACAACATGATCTTACCTTATTTGCAGTTGTATCCCCCAATTTATTATTTTTATGTGGTGTATTGCTAAAAATACTGGACAGTTTATCATGTGCTGGGGATTAGATATAAAAAAAAGAACAGGAAATAAGAGACACATAAACATATGTGACTTCATTTGACTTTAATTAATTAGGTTCCAGAGAGTCAGGTTTCATATTTTAAGGGCTATATGGGCAAATGTTCATCACCTTGACCAGCTTTGGTAACAATTCGTAGCTCTTCAGGGACATACCAATAATCTTTTCCAATAATCTCTGTGAGATTATTCCTCTTCTACTTCCTTCAGCCTTGCCATAATTTCTTCCAGTCCATCATCCCCTCACATAAAATACTGCAAACATGTTAGTTTATGCATGCTGATAATTCATTCGGTGACCCTTCTTTTCATCCAGACATGATGGATTCTTGAAATTTGTGGTATTCTCAGTAGCCACTTCTAAATCCATTCTTCAGAGGCATCTATCTTCTTTCTCTCATTTTTTTTTAAGTTGCCATCTTTCATACCTGCACGATACCATTTAAAAGACCACTGTCTTAACTATTATGATACATGCAAGGGAAAGGAGAAATAGCTGTAATTATAGTTATAGTATGATATCCTATCTTACAACTGAATATCCCTCTTAAAATATTTCAATAGAATATTAGATAATACATTTTCTGAAAACAAGCAGTCATTGTGCTTGTGGAAATATATCATTTATTTACTACTACTACTACTACTACTACTAATAATAATAATAAAGTTGGAAGGGACCTTGGAAGTCATCTAGTACAACGCCCTGCTCAGGAGGAAACCCTATACCATTTCGGACAAATGGCTGGCCAGTCTCTTCTTAAAAACTTCCAGTGTTGGAGCATTCACCGCTTCTGGAGGCAGGTTGTTCCACTGGTTAATTGTTCTAACTGTCAGGAAGTTTCTCCTTAGTTCTAGGTTGCTTCTCTCCTTGATTAGTTTCCATCCGTTGCTTCTTGTCCTGCCTTCCGGCGCGTTGGAGAATAGCTTGACTCCCTCTTCTTTGTGGCAGCCCCTGAGATATTGGAACACTGCTATCATATCCCCCCTCATCCTTCTCTTCATTAAACTAGACATACCCAATTTCAGCAACCGTTCCTTATATGTTTTAGCCTCTAGTCCCCTAATCATCTTTGTTGCTCTTCTCTGTACTCTTTCTAGAGTCTCAACATCTTTTTTACATCGTAATGACCAAAACTGGATGCAGTATTCCAATGTGGCCTTACCAAGGCATTGTAAAGTGGAATTAACACTTCACATGATTTTGATTCTATCCCTCTGTTAATGCAGCTTAGCACCATGTTGGCTTTTTTGGCAGCTGCAGCACACTGCTGGCTCATATATAAGTGATTGTCCACTAGGATGCCGATATCCCTCTCACAGTTACTACTATTGAGCAAGACACCACCTATATTATACCTGTGCATTTGGTTTTTCTTGCCTAAATGTAGAACCTGTAAATGTAGCAAAGTAAAAAGGGTAGGGAATTGTGGGAGGGGGGGTGGAGACCTTTTCCTTCTTTCTATGTGGCTCCATATTTTAGCCTCCCATCCTGCTTCTCTTGAATTCATCAAGTTAGATTGTTGCCCTCAGGGGAAGACTCTGGTGCAAGTAGTTTTGTTGGTAATGAAGCCTTCTAGCCTGGTCCAAACTTCTCAATCACAGCCAATCAGGAATCCCAGTGTCAAATTTCTAATCACAAATTTGAATCCAATTATGATCTCATTAAATCTGGGACCAATTTAAATTTGATTTCTACTGATTTACTAGATATTTGGCTATATTACACGAACATACTTCTTTTCTGAACTCTGATATCTTATGTTCCCAACATTCCAGAAAGAGCTTTTTAAAATTTACTTTTAAAATAACCATATAAATAAATAAATAAATAAATAAACAAATCATAGAGATAATTATAATAGAAATACATAAATTGTCAAAGAAAAGGAGGGAAAGAGATAAAAATGCCCTTTTTAAAACATGAAAAAATATAACTGTCAAGAGTGAAAATTTGGTAGCTATGTGCCCCTCTGTTTTAATCTTGCTATTAGAATAAGGGGGAGGAGGTGTTGTTTTCAAATGGGTTAGTTAGAGAAACAAAACCTCTCCAGTTCTACAGAAGCTTGCTGAAAGTTGGCAGTATGGAAACCTTTCAAGGACATTCTAGCAGGTGTGAAGAAGATAGCAGATGGATCCCATAACAAAGAGAACATGTTTACATGAGCTACATGGACATCTGGGGGGGGGGACTAGCTGGGAAAGTCATTGTTATATACTACGGTCTGATGCCTTGGGATTTTAAGGTTAGTTTTACCTCACCTTTACCAGACTATGTATTCAATAAACAGTAAGCTTTTCAGAAATGAAAATAATCCTGGATTTTTATTTGGATACTTGAGCTGAAAGTTGACAATAATAAAGAAAAAAAGAGGTAAATAATTCTAACATTAAATAATTACAATTCTACATATACTTATACAAGTTTGTATATATTTATAATATACTTATATAACTATCATGCTTTTTTAAACTACCATATTTATACAAATGAGTCCCCTATTTTGTTATATGTTTCCATACAAAGTCTGCATATTTTGATAATAGGTAACAAGTGTGATCAAGTCTTTGGTCAACTCACTGAAAGAAGCCATACATTTTTCTTTCTAATGCTGCAGTATTAGTCTTTTCACCCCAGTAAGGGCAGAGATAATCCATTTATGTCGCCCAGTTGTCAATTTTTTTGTATTAGGTATGTAGTTCAAGCGAATACTGTCCTCTGGAAATTCTAACTTTTGCTGCACAATGATATAAATATAATCCACAACATTTTCCCAAAACTTATTAAGTTTTGTAAAAGCATGTGTTTTAAACAAACATCCTTATTACATGTCCAACAAAATGCTATTTTAATGGCCCTTTGCTATAAACGTTTTTGGGGCAACTTCAGAATATGCAGTATGTATATGGCGCCTTTGGTTGGATGGACTGTATTAAGATCTAAATTACAATAAAACTCTAGTTATCTCTGGATACAATTACGTCAGTTAGAAACTTAAGGAATATCTAATAAAAGAAGATGCAACCCTTTTGCCATTCAACCAACTAAAGTTGATTTTCAA
The DNA here is from genome assembly GCA_023970755.1 of Azemiops feae. Classification (NCBI taxonomy): domain Eukaryota; kingdom Metazoa; phylum Chordata; class Lepidosauria; order Squamata; family Viperidae; genus Azemiops; species Azemiops feae. The sequence continues at coordinate 1,496,685 of JALGBA010000118.1, read as the reverse complement.
CTTTAAAAATTGAGCAAAAAACCAGTGATATTGAAAAATTGGATAAAAGCAAGAATATTGACATTGGACCAACTGATAGATGATAAAGATGAATTTTTAACATTCCAGGAAGAATTTAATCATAAGGCCATTGCAGCACTTAGAATGCAAATAGAAAAAGGTGTTTTGGGGAATCTGGAGACATTTGCATTGCAATTCTTACCAAGCCATTAAAATAGCAAGGCCTTGTTCAGGGACTGAGTAGCAGCTGCAAAGGGCAGTGATCCTGAGAGATGACAGGTGCTATGATATGTGAGCAGTCCTATGCATTTTAAAACCTCTTTTTTTCCTGCTAGAATATGAAGGGTTGGTCAACTTTACTGAATATTGAGAAACTGTTTATTCAGTCACTCTGGCCAGCTGGTTTTAGGTGGCTCCTAAAGAGTTTAAATATCAAAAGCAGTGATTTAATGGTGATACAATGCAAAGCTATTATTACACTATAAAATGGTGATTTAAAATGAAAATCTAGATATTAAAAAAATTGTAAAAGTGGGATCAGCATATTCAAAGACCACTGCTACTGGAAGGCTATGAGGTTGATGTTCATTAACATATTTTTTATGATTCTACGCTGATAAAATGGTTGAATGTTCTTTTAACAGCTCCAAGATGGTGCTTGATATTTAATTTTAAGGAAAAAACCATCACAAATGTTGTTTCTATAATAGTCAGCAATCTCAAAACTTTATATTACAATGGGTTTCTGTGCTTCTTTGTATACTGATCACGTTTTTCCTATAACCTGAGATACATTCCTTGTATAATTGCCATTAATATTCAACTTGGCTTGTCTGCTGTTCTTTATGACAATGGAAATCTCTTCTTATTCTGGATTATGTTGAAATTACTTAGTTGATGTGGCATAATTTAAAACTGATTGGTAGATCATAAGATTTTTTTCCCTTCCAATGAATCAGAGGTCTTTATTTTGCCATTAGCTTGATAGGTAAAATTTTCTTTTAGAAAGCCAAATGTCTATGGAAATTCTCAATCATCCAGGCCATGGTTGTCCCAAAGTTGCTTTTCAAAAGGCAACTGGATTTTCTGATTTCCCCCCCCCCCCTTGAAAACATTTCTCTAAAGTTTCTTTAGAAAGTTTAGAAAGCCAACTTTCTGTTGTATAAGCCCATATGAAAAATCTCAAATCGGTTTCAACAATGAACAAACATGTATTAACTGTCAACAGCTACATTAAGGTAAGTTAGGGGGACATGATGAAAATCACTGGAAAATATTAAAAGAGATATGGACTGTCATCAGAGATAAATCAAGACTGTGGGCATTTGCCTAGAGAGGTTTCAGGGACCAGTTCCCACCTAATGGCACCTGACTAATTCAATTTTGCATTTTTCACTGTAAACCAAAACTGATTATAAATTGCAGAAGGTTATTATCAAAAATCAGAAACTTTGAAGCAGCATTTAGATTTATTAAATTGCTATAAATCTGACTGGCCATTACCACTCCTAGCTGAGCTTCACGTCTGAATTTATAACATATTCAGCTGAAACATTTTTTTAAACCAAATGATCCAGTAGAATCTACAACAGAAAAAAACAAAACAAAAATGTTCTTTGTTCTGAGCACAAAAGACAAAAATTCAGATATGCTGGGATCACATAGAAAGTCTGGAATTTTAAATACTGATCTCAACAGGCCTGCTTAAGAGAAGAAAAATGTGCATGTTAATTTGATGAGATTGAATTATGAGAATAGTACCCAGTCACTGAAAGCTCCTATCAATGAGCTTATTCACTTGGGCTGTTATGTGTAAAACAAGAAAAGAAAACCGATCATTAACTTTGGAGAATGGCCAATCCATCCTTCTCACTTGAGGCACAATGATTGGGCTCAATTTTTTTGTATTTTGGACACATTATATGAAGCCCTAGCTCTCGTGAGTAGTTTTGCAATAATTCTATGAAAAGTTTTATATAGGACATTATACTAAAAAAAAAAAAGAATAAAAGGTCTAAGAAAGCAAAAAGAAAAAGAAAAAGAAAAGAAAAAACCCTCCTCTTCCCAACATCATCAGGACAACTATAATTGATTTCATAAGCTCTTCATCTTCTCTTAGTTAAAAAAATATAAAACTATTATATATGCAAATCAAATAAGTAACATCTTCTCCAATCCAATTATCAGCAAAAAATCCAGAGCTCCAATATATTAGCATTAATTAACATATATAAAATTTAACATCTCAGTTCTTAACTGTAAGCAAAATCCCATTTAAAAGCATAAAATGGTTGCATTCTCCTAATGTAAACCAAATAAAAGGAACACAGTTTCATGACAAAGACTATTTCTCCAAGCTCCAATACACAACATTTTTTCCCATTTGAACCAACAGTTCCAGAGAAAGTGCCTAAATAGCAATTCATACCATTCAAATAAATATTACATATCTTAACTGTAAAGTATAAATACATCCACATTTCTCAAATATGAAGTAATCCCTGTTACCTGATATAATTAAAGGACCAAAATTTAGCATAACAAAGAGAAACAATTTTACTAAGCTTCCTTATTTTGAATAAAAAGACAGATGAAAGCCAGATTAACTACTATAACATTAGGATATGTAAATTATAGGACAAAGAACTAAAACACCTTATTAAATGTAAGCAAATCCAGTATACCATTTTTTCCAGTTCAGATACCAGCATCCAAAACCACTCAGAACACCAAAGTGTCTCATTTTATCCTTGGTCAAATAAACTGGCTTTATATTCTGTTTTTTCCATACACAGAATGATCTTTTTCTGTAATTCATTCAAATGGTTATTGATCTTTTTTTTTACAAATTTCTTCAATACTTTAAACAGATGCATTTTTGTGTGTGCTTGTATGTGAATTAAAAAAAAAATTCAATGCTCTCTGGGAATTTTTATTTTCTTCTTCATTTTTTCTTTATATCTGATAACAAGTTCTTATTCAAAGACTTATTCAAGTTTTTCTTGGTTAAATTTTGCTGCATATTTTGTTCTACAGCATCTTCTTTTATGAACAAATTGTTCCGAAGAAAACACAACAAAACTGAATCTAATTCCTGACACAGGTCCCTGTGTAGTTCCTCAAAGCTATGTCGGAACACCACTACAGTTGTTTGTCTTGTTAATTCTCCAATCTCAAAAAGAATTTTTCTTCCCACAGCTTGCACTTATTCTTTAAAAATAATTTCAAAGACTGAATGTTCAAAACCCAATATTCTAGCAATATTCTATTAAAACTTGGTTTCATTACCCAAAACCTTGCCTTGTTTTTTTGCTGTTTATTTTAAATTTTTAAGGATTATATAAATAGATCTTTGTATTCTTATATTAGAGAGTGAAGGAACTCACACAGTAGTTCCAGCCTTTTCATTCTGAAGATGTCTAACCTTTTTGAAGTAGTTAAAAGGCAATTTCCAAAGGTGGTTAGCAAGGGAAGTGCACAAACATAGTGTCCTTTGAAAAGGCTTCATATGAAGCTGGAGCAATTATGTGGAATTGCCTCATTTCCCAATTCCCCCTTTCCAGAGATCACTGTCTTGAGGTCTCTTTGTGATGAGCAACCATAAAGAGATCAGCTTGGGTGATCTTGCATCATCTCTTTGTCTGGAGAGGGTTGTAGAAGTCAATCTATTTGCAGCAAACTTGTTTATAGTCACAAATGTCTGGTTTACATTTAGAAGGAGTCCCCAGTCTTCAGTCCACCATTTTCCCCAGAAATCCTTTCTGGAGAAGTCTGTAATGCTGGGAAATGTGAAAAATAAAATAAGATGTCAACTGACAGCACTTGATTATATTTTTCTTTTTTTTCTTTTAAACGAATTTATTTACTGAATCTGATGAATAAAATATCAAGCAATTAAGTAACATTAATCTATGATGCAGAGAGAAATGATACAAAAACAAAAAAAAACCACCCTGCTACACAAGTAGTTAGATAATATACATATGCTTATTTATTGTATAAAGGGCTGCTAATAGTAAGTCTATTGCAACTGAGATAAAACATAAAGTCTTTCAGAATTTGATTCCAGTCTCTGTTGTTCTATTATTTTAACTTTATAATCTTTTCTAGTGTAACAATTGAAAAGGCCTTATTAATCCGCATGTCACTCATGAAATTATCTAAAGTTTTGCAATGATGAACAGTTATCATTTTAGGAGCTAAAATAAACTAGATAAGTTGCTTATTTTAAAGCTTGAGATTTGTCCTGTAAATAAGTGCAATAAGCCTGTAACTCTTCAATTCTTTGTTTAATAATAATGCTTATCTTTCCAAAAGAGCATAACTTTATCACATGACCACAACAAATAAAATAAAGATTCCCTCCTCACCCTTTTTTTTTTTACAAACTGTGAAACATTTGGAAGAATAATTATAATTCATAGGTGTCAATCTTCAGTAACGAGTCAAGGAACAATGATTCTTCCATTGAAATTTTCACAGTAAAGCTGTGTGAATCCATCTCATCTCCATAAACCCTCCAATCTGTCTACAGTATGAGGTTATCGAAAACAGCATTCCAAGCTCTCCTTAAACCAGTGGCCCCCAACCTTTTGGGCACCAGTGACCAGTTCCACGGAGAGAGGTTTTTCCGCAGACTGGAGTGGGCGTGGTTTTGCATGATGCCTGCATCATAGCTTATCGATTTTTGAAACGCTCCCACTTGGCTGTTCTACAGTTAAGAATTAATTTCTCAACATCAGTATAAGTTTGATTTACTAAGGTTCTGTCATCGTTATTTTTCAGTAGAGATTTATTTTTATAAAAAAAACAAAACGAAACCATGGTAACTTGTCGCCTATTAATTGCTCTATCTGACCTTTAACTAAAGGTTCTCTATCGCTGTAGAAATATTTCATTCTGTAAAAGTTATATCCTCTCAAAAGTTTCATTTAAGATATGCTATAGCCGTGGTGGCGAACCTATGGCATACGTGCCACAGGTGGCATGCAGAGCCCTCTCTGTGGGCATGTGCACCGTCACCCCAGTCCTAGGCCTTCTGTCCCGTCCATGAGCAACTTGCATCAATACCTGCGCAGGGTAAGGTTGCTGTGCCCGCCCCCACCTCCCCAAACATTTTTTTTTTACTAACTTGCCTTTCAGCTACATTCTGTTTCTCCGTTCACTTCTCAGCCTTCGCCGCATGTTTGTGGGACTATCGGTGTAAAAAAAAAAAAGTTCCACCAGACTTTCTAACTTCTCGCGAGATCTCAAGAACTATTGAGAACTATAAAAAAATCCTTTTATTGATTCTATTTTTTTTTCTATAGGAGCAAAGCCTTCTATTTACTTACTAACTTGTTTGGCCAATATTTAAAAATCCATTCTTGAAGCAGAAAATCTTTCAAGGATTTTCATTTTAACCATTGCAAATTGCCCTAAAGTGTTAAAATATTTTTTCAAGTCCAACTTAACATTTCCAACTTAACTCCAACTTAACATTTCCCTGTTTCATTTTAAAATCATAATTATCATAATATTTTTGGTAATAGTGATCCCTGAATACTTATCTTTACTCTACTGGAATCCCTAAACCTATAGAAATTTTATTTTGAGGTTTGGGAGGATATGAAAAATACCAAATGTGATTTATGGATATTAATAAATAATTCTGACACCTTTACAAATCCTTGTAACTGATTCTTAATATAGTTAGCTGGATGGGAGGCGTTTGGGAGAGTCATAACTGTATCATCTGCAAATAAATTTCAAAGCTATGATTAATCACTCAATTTTATCTCATAAATCTGATCATTGGATTGAAGTGCTATTGCCAGCACTTCTATAGTTGGATTGAATCATGTTGATAATAGGGAAAGTCCTGGTTAGTACCTCTTAAAATCATAACATTCACTCCAATTATTTTTTGCTAAACAAAGATATTATGAATATGATAATAAAAATTTTACAATGCTGGGGAATAAATAAAACCTAAGGAAAAAAATAGACTAAAGATAGAAATACTCAAATCTTGATTAAAACCAAATATATAAAGAATTTTAACTTTTTTCAGCAATTATACCCCTAAAACAATCCATCGCTAATAGAAATTAATAAATATAATTAAACTGATTGATAGTTTTAGAATTAGCTCAACAGAACATACAATTTAACCACATCTCCTTTTTCAATTTATCAAATCTCCTTTTTCTTTTAATTTCTGATGCCTTTAAAATTTAAAAATTTAAAATCTCCAGATTCCCATAAATTCTTTTAGAAAAAAATTAAAAAGATCTTAATACCTGAATGTTTACTTTTATGCAATACCCTGCATAAAACTGACCAGAGTTTGGAAACAGACTAACATGGGTGCATTGTTGAAAAATGTAAAATCCCAAGCTGGGGACAAATAATCCTGGAGAAGATTTATCTATACGGTCAAAAAAAACCCAAGCAGTCAAGAAATGCACCATATTTAGCACTTGGTACAGCAAACATGGAGGCCTTGGAAAAGGTATTCAAATGTTGTGATATGTCTTTACCTACAAAACTCAAAATTGTGTGGATCTTGGAATCCCCTGTGATATTCTATGGAAGTGAAGTGAATCTTGCAGTGAGATTGGTGGCAAACAAATTTAATAAATAAAAATAAAATAAATAAATTAGGTTGGAGGATAGGGGAAAGTAATCAGTGCTTGTGAACTTTTAATATTAAAGAAGATGCCAAAGCATACCATGGACAGCCAAGAAAATGAATAAATGGGCCATCAAACAAATCAAAGTACTCACTTGAGGCACAAATTTCCAGGTTCCAATTATTCTAATGTGAAAATCTCTCTCTCTCTGGAAAAAAGCTTTAATGCTGGGAAAGATGGGAAGAAAAGGAAAGAGAGGAAGAAAGCCAGCAGGAAGATTACAAGTTCCAGTGGCATCAAGTGCTCCATTGGGATCAGCTTAAGGAGAGATCATCATGAAGAAAATTTATCTGTTAGAAGTTGAAAATGACTGGATGGCACATAATCTAGCTAACCTGTGAAAAATGCTGGGAATTATCCAATATTTCTGGCTGAACTTTTGGTTGAAATAGAACTTTTCCATTTCTAACTCGATGGTTTGTTAAGGTAAGCATTGCAATTCGCTGAGGGAAAAACCACACAGAAACAGCCAGAACAATTCAGGAACATGCTAGTTTCTTTGCATGTGAACAGTCTTGTAGCATTGATGATATAAGCTAAGATGATGACATTGTTAAAATGATGGATACAGGCAGATTCTTTTTTCATAAATGTAAATAAATTGTACAGAAGACCATCCGAAAGACATTTAAAAAAAAAAGAAACTCAAAAAACAGCAGTAGCTCTGCTTCTGTTAAGGTGAATTGGTTTATCTCACATAATTGTCTTAAGTGGTTTAAATATTCAGGTTTTGTCTAAATCTGAAGGCATGGTCAGCCCATATTTCATTTCACTCTGCTTCTGACTAGCTACCTTTTTAATCCACACACAATTGCTCAAAAAACAACAAACTATCAACACACCCTTGTCATTTCAATTTTCCACACATTTTCTCAGCTTGTGTGTTCTCTGTCTTAGCAAACTCTTATCTCCCCAGTCCACTGCCACAGGCTTGTGGTATATGACAAAGCTTCATCTCAGCAGTGTCAGAAATAATGAAATAAGGGAAAGCACAGAAGAGAAATTGGCCACAGTCATTCCTCCAGATCTAAAGCTTGTAGGCCTTGATTCATCAGAAAAATTTGAGTCAGACAGTTCTTCTATCACTTCAGTCGCTGCTGAGCTATCCATTGTCACCGAGCTACTGTCCAGCCGTGAACATGCCTTGAAGAATGGTTTCATTTCTGGGCTGTCTGACAAACAGACCAGAGAACAAAATCTCATTGCACAATGAGAAAGGATCTTTTTTTTCTTGTTTGCTTTCTTCACCTGCCAAGCATTCTTTTCAAATGTCAAGACATATGTTGAAGAGATGAGAAGAACTAAAGACACATACTGATTGGTGAATATATTTATGGCCTGGAAAAAAGGGACTTTCTATTGATCTGAAAGGGTTTTAAGGGGATACAAAAATGAGAGGGGAGGGGGGGGAGAGACAACTCAGCTTTATAAAACTCCCTCTTGTACTGAGTGAACATTAAAAACTTTGTCGTAAAAAAATAAAAAAGAGCTTCTGTGTTTATTTAAACAGAAGACCCAAAGCTGATTCATGTGGTCAACACAAATAAGTGCAAAATAGATTGAACACATGTGTTTTAGGATTACATGGTGAAAAGTTTCGGTTTGTGCCCAGGTTTAATTTTTAAAATACATATTTGTGTTGAGTCAACATGAGTAGTAGTGTTTCTACTTAGTTATGGGATAGTTTCTATTGAAATAGTCTAAGGATGCTCTTGCAGTTTTTTGATCTAGTTTTACCAAACTGTAGGTAGATCTTTGTAGTAATTGTATAGGGGATTTTGATGTGTGGGTGACATTTCAAACAATATTCTGAATGTAGTAAGTGAGAACTCATTCAAAAATGATTTCAAAGGAACTTCTGTGGGCTTGGTATACCTTTGTGGGATATTAAAGTTAATGGGCAGCATCATAAATGGGTACAACTGTGAAAAAAAATCAGAGCAAAGTATCCCAAATTTAAAAAGAAAATGCTAGGGAAATGATCAAATAGTAGTAGATATAAGGTTAGAGATTCTACCTACAGTGTATGACTAGAATGAAAAAATTATTTGAAACCTGTAGGATTTAAGTACATAGAGGTTGACTTTCCTCTTATACCATTTTCCTGGTGTCAGTTATGTTTCTATTGTCTGCAGTTAAGCATTAATTAAAATTAATGGGTTGGACTTAACTTGTTGCTTAGGACAGACTCATGGCACATGATAGACATGAACAACTGAATTCTCATTCCAGACAAAAGAAAGAAAGGAAACAAATTCCAATTGGAAGAACATCAGCACTTCAAACATCTGTTGATTTTGAACAGAAGGACAATTGTCCTTTATAAACTCATGGAAACATCAAAAATTGAAGGGAAGCTTTTGAAAATAGGTTCTGGAACACTCAGGCAACTGATATAACATTAAATTATAATCTACTATTGGAAGTAGCCAAAATATTAATTTGGCAGTATGGCATTTCATAGAAAAAGTAAAAAGAAATATGAAAAAACTACATATATAATATGAATACTAACTTATATGAGGAAAACATATCCTCTTTTCCTTTTTATCATGATACATAACATACTGAATAAATAATTGTATCATTGACAGCAGATGACCTTGAGTAAAAGAACAGATATAAGTTTGCTGGTGGAATTAAAGGTGCGTGTGTGTGTGTGTGTGTGGGGGGGATTTTAGGGAAGTTGTTACATTTTTTTCTCAGTGGTCATTGTGTACGTAGCTAGTCTGAGAAAGGAAGAAAAAATAAAAAGCTTCTACTGATGTAAATTTAAGTCACAGAAGGCACAAATATGCAATGATGAACTGCAATCCTTGTGGCAAGTTTATGTTCCAACTTCAGAACAGTTTCTTATGTATAGCAGTCCTTGGAAAAGAGTCAAATAACTAGAACAGTGATGAGAGGTGAAGATTTTTCTTATTAAAGAAAGGCAACATTAGAACAGACAAAAGCAATTCTCCTTAAGGAAGAGAATCAAACAAAGGAATGAGATCAGAGGAAAGGGATGACTTCTGAAGATTAAACAATCTTCTCTTACAAATGATTTAATCTGAATTCTTACATTAAGCAGGAAGTTGAGCTCAATGACATAGTCCATTTTTTACTTGATGATTCCAGACTTACTTATGTATTTTGAAGAATATGGCCATAAACAGTGGTTGTTTTTGGTTCAGTTGTATGTATGTATGTATGTATAATTTTCTTTTATCCAATCAGAACTAAATGGAATCCCAAGACACCAAGCAGGACAGAATTAGGAATTGAAAAATGGAAGGAAACCCTTTAAGTGCATTGACATAGCAATGTCTTTATACATTACTTTATACAACTGAAGCTTAGTGTTTCAGAGATTTCTTGTTTAAGAAATAAATGTATTTTTTTAAGCAGGAAGAAGAAAGGAAAAATAATTTCTTCATTGTTTCTGGGGGGGGGGGAGAAGACAAGATGACAACAACCCAGCTGACCAAAAAAAATGTGCATTGCAATGATACACTGAAGTCCAGTCCCTCACTAAGAAGGCTGTTCGTAGAAACGGACTCTATTAGAAAGTCAGGACCATGCTCCATTAGAAGTGAAAACCTTTTTTCCCTACTGAAATAACAATTCTATGTGTACTATCTCCAAAGAAGTAAAACAGCTCACCCAATGCTTTTGGGTGTTGTGGATGTCCCAATGCAGCAGCCTTATCTTTTACAATCAAAACAGTAACCATTTTCTTGTTTCCCTTTGTAATATTTCCTATTGTGTGCTGCTGAAACAAGGCAGCAATGAATTCCACAGCTAAAACGGTTTGAAGAAAATCCAGGTCCTCTATTACAAGAATGATGATAGCTACTGTCCAAAACATGGAAGAGTGTTTAACAATCCTTTATTGTCCCACATGGCAGCCCCTTTTGTGGTGGCATCCTGGATTCACACGATCCAGGATTTATCGACCCTGGTTTAATTTTGATAAATAAAATGATTTCACATTGAGATCTCACTTATGTGGAAGACTTAAACACTCATTTTTAAAAAGAAAAGGTCACAGTTTTCAGAGGGCAGGGTGGAGGCACAGGGAACAAGCTATAAGGAATTATCTATGCAACCGTTGAAAATCAGTGAATAGTTTTCAGAGATCTTCTACGCTTTTTCTCAAATTTGCAGTAGACCCTATAAATATCACCACATGATTCGTTGCCATTTGTAGAAAGGGAAGGTCACAGGAAGTCTTCTGAAATATCAACTCACCTCCTTTCTCTTTTTCATGAGCAAGAATAAATATAACTAAGGCAAAGAAGACTTTTTTGCTGAAATCAGCTGAATGCCATTCCTGTCTAATCTTAATAGAAAGGAAGAGGCATTTTGTATCTGGCATTCTTCCAGAAAATAACCCATTGAGCCTTAATCAGGTAAGAGAGAAGAGTTGTTGTAGTTGTTATTGTGCTTGTTGTTTTAAAAAAGCAGCTGTTTAAATGTAGCCCTTTCCATTCCTCCTCCAGCAGCATTCATCTAACTATGCAGAATATCAATAAAGAAGAATATTTGTAGCTCAAGCTTGAAATGAGGGCTCCTTGGTGCTCTCTGAGCTTGGTTGTTTTCTTGCAGACATTTCATTCATGATGTTACCTAGTTTGGGTAATAAAACATCTGCAAGAAAACAACCAAGCTCAGAGAGCATCAAGGAGCCCTTATTTAGCTATTGCTGCCAAGAAAACTACTTGATCATCTTTATGAAGTCACCAGGAGTCAAACTAGATTTGAAGGAGACTTGACTGTACTCTGCACTTAATTTTCTTTCGTGAAATATGGCATGCAACACTTCTCATAAGATATGGATAATCTGGAATTATCAAGAGCTGGCATGTGCAGCTCATGTGCAGGATATTTCAGGTCTGCCCTATACATTTTCCTTCAAAGGTCTAGATTGGCTGAATGGTTTTCTCCGTCTATGTTAGGATAGAGTGGCACAAATAAATAAATGTAGAAAGAGATTTAGTGGGAGGGGGGATTTTTAAAAACCTTGAACGAGGCTGTTATAAAAGATGAAGAAGAACCTGCTGCCCATCAAAACTGTGATGTTTAGGACAGGTATAGAAGCTCCAGATAACAGCTGTCAAATATTTTCTTCCAAATACACATAACGGATAGGTGACAAAGCGAGTAGCAAGCTATCATGAGGCATAAGGATTTTAAGAGTGCCAAGCCAAGAAGAAAAACTGAAATGAGAAGAAAGTGTTCCAGAGATTACAAAGAATCCAAATGTACACTTTGTACAACTTTCAACATTGAAATCCAAGCACACTGTACTGTTGCCCTTTTTGTAATCCAAATATATGCCCAAGCACTTCCTTGCTAGAATCTGGGGGCAAGAACAAATTTGTAAAGATTAAAGGGGTGTTCCCCACCACCACCCTACCCCTCACCACCACAGAGTTGTTGTGACTTTAGTAATTTCATGGCTGGAATTTTGTTTTGCCTTTTCTGGTGTGTTGAGATTGTGGTGGGTCATTCTGCCCTTGATGAATTCCTGCTTTTTGAGAAGCAGGAAAGAAAGGGGGGAAAAAACAGCCATGGACTTGAGCCCAGAATTTATATTAAGAAATATAATAGTGTAACAGAAGAATGCATCTATCTGGGTTGCTAATTATACAGCCTGTGTGAATTCCTTTCAGATGTATGCAGTGATTTTGCATCTCATCTCTTACTGTAGTGTTGATAGTTAAAAAAAAAAAAAGCACAATTCCATTTCTCCGAGCCTTGCTTTTACTTCTATGAGAGATGGCCTCATAGATTTAATTGAGTGACACACCTTGACTGGTTCCAGACCTTCCTGCTTTCACAAGTCCAGTGAGACTGATTTCCGGACAAGCAAAAAAATGATTGCGGGCAAAATGAAAAAGGAAGTGAAAAAAAATCCTAAATGTTGCAGCTATGCCAACTTGCCAAGCTAAACATGCAGCAAATTCTTGAGCTGTTAGGCAATCTGCCCAAAGCCTCAGATGGCAAAATGAGAATTAATTTTCCTTCAAATAAACATTTCATAATATATTTAATCTTTCAGCACCGTAAAAGGAATATTAGTCAGTGTGGAGCTGAAATAAGCTTCAGCAGATTATTCTGGGGCTGAAATATTGGCTCTGTTTGTCTATTTTAGCTTTGTAACAATATCTAAATGATGTGCTAAATGTTGGCAGTATTCAAACACTGGAGTTGATTATAGTTTGTTATTACTGGGGAAAAACCACAACAGCTTACCCATGACCTGAAGAATCAAACAGTCACATTGGGAAACCAGGACTCTTACCATCCTTGTTAATTCTGATTATATGCATCTCAGTATAGCTAATGGTGCAACTGTAATGATATAAGGAGACATAAATTGGGCAGCAGTTACAGTCTGGTCAGGGAATGGAGCAATCCTATGTTTGTCTAGTTTGAAATAAGTCCTACAGAGTTCATGGGATTTAATTCATTTTAAGTGGCTGTGTACAGCAGAGGACCATTGCTAATAGAAATGGCTAGCAAGAGCACTGATTGAAAATCCATTCCAGAATACATAAGCTTTTAATATCTACATGAAACTGCTGGAAGAGGTTATCCATAGGTATGGAGTATGCTGATAATACTCAGTTATATATATCCACCCTTAGCTAGATAGGTAATACTGTGTTGGTCCTAGTTGAGTGCCTAGATATTATAAGCTTCTAGAAGGGGAGGAACTGGCTTCATCCCTGTAAAGATGGAGTGGCTTTGGAGTTTTGATCTCACAGGCTCAAATGATATTTCATCTGACTCTGGACAAGGTGGTATTCCCTTGGACTGAGTGTGTGTGCAATTTAGAGGTCCTTCTAAATTACAGAGTTTAAATCCAAAGTTCCTGCTTGAGGACCAGATAGCTAGGGGAGTCTTTGCACAGATTTATTTAGTGTTCCAATTGCATCCTTTACTGGATTGGGAGGCCTTGTTCATGCTCACTCGTGCTTTGTTTTGCTGCAATCCACTCTGCATGGGGCTGCCCTTGATGATCATGTAGAAGTTTCAACTGGTCCAGAATACAGCAGCATATCAGTGATGGATGCCCCAGGATTATCCATGTAACACCTCTGTTGTATGGGCTGCACTTGCTCCTGTTTCCTTCCAGATGCAATTCAAGGTGCTGGTTGTTACCTTTAAAATCCTATATGGCACAGGGCCAGATCGCCTTTCCCTAAAGAAATCCACCCTTCCTACCAGTTCAGATAGGGTGGGCATGCTCCTAGTCTCTTCCATAAACATTGCCATCTTATGGGATCAGGAAGCATGCCTATCACATGGAACACCCTTACCCTTGAAGCCTCTACCTTCCTAGCTTTCCCAAAAAATCTAAGACCTGGCTTTTCTCTCAAGTGTTGGGATGGGGTGAAGTGGACAAGAGGATTTAATGAGGGAAGACATGTGGAAGACATATCTTGGTGGCCTTTCACATCCAGTTATACAATTGTAACTACTCTACCAGTTCTCCTCCTTCTCCTCTATTTAAGTACTATTCATTTCAACAAATCATTGAGTGTTCTTAAAATATCTTTAAAAGGATGTAACTTAAATTGGCAAAACTGAATTTCCAGACATGCCAATATCTCCCATGAAAAAAGATCTTTTACAGGTCAGATGCTACACAGAGAAATATTTACAAAGATTTGTCACTCAGGCCAGTCCTAAAAAGAAATAATTCATGCCTTTTAAAAAAGAAATATAATCTGCACCAAAGTAGCTCTTGCAAGCCATTGCTAGGTCACGGAATCAATTTGGAAATAAAAAGACCATAAACTTAAAAATATTAGTGCAATGCTAGGTGTGTGTGTGTGTGTGTGTGTGTGTGTGTGTGTGTGTGTGTGTGTGAGAGAGAGAGAGAGAGAGAGAGATTGCCCTGTCCAGCTTTGTCCGACTCTAGGGGGTCGTGCTCATCTCTGTTTTTTGGCCAAGAGACACAATATTGTCTGAAGACAATTTCCATAGTTATGTAGCCAGCATGACTATATGCCAAAGGCACACAGAATGGTGTTACCTTCCCACCAAAGTGGCACCTATTTATCTACTCACATTTGCATGCTTTTGAACTGGTAGATGTGCAGAACACACACACACACACACACACACATTTATCTACTAGCATTTGCATATTTATCTACTAGCATTTGCATATATTCTGCTAGGTGGGCAGAATATATATATATACACATACATACATACACACACACACAGAGAGAGAGAGAGAGAGAGAGAGAGAGAGAGAGAGAGAGAGAAAGTTCTGAAGGCAAGTCATTCCACTGATTAATTGTTCTCACTGTCAGGAAATTTCTCCTTAGTTCTAGGCTGGAACTCTCTCTGATAAGTTTCCATTCATTTCTTCTTGTCCTTCCCTTCGATGCTTTGGAAAATAGGATGATCTCTTCTTCTCTGTGGCAGCCCTCAGCTATTGGAAGACTGCTATCAAGTCACCCCTAGTCCTTCTATTCATTAGACTAGTCATACCCGGTTTCAATTCCAACAGAGCTAGGGCTGTTTCACTGTGGCAAGGAGAGCCCAAGAGTGCAATTTTCTGATACATACTCATAACTGGGGCACAACATTCATTAGGCTGATGTATAGTTGGGAAGAAATGTATTATATAGTGATACCTTACCACACCATACCTTGTGACTTCATTCCAGGAGGTTGTAAATAATAATCTCCCTTTCCCTTCACTTGGAATTATATTTACTATTCTGAGAATATTAACTGTTTAATGATACTAATGGAGGTGAAATTCAACAGCTATCATCACTGAAATGTTATAATTCAGTCCTGTTGATAGTTTATACTTAACTGAAATATTTCATAACCACTAAATTTGAACATATGGGACTCCTGCTGAGGGAACTTCCCATTTTATGTCACCAGTTTCAATGGACTGTGTTTTTGAAGTAGCTGGCACAAGGGAGGTGTACTACTGAAATGCTTCGTGATATATGTGCATATGTATGCATACTTGAAAATTATAATTATAATTTATAATCATAATTATAATCTGTGTTGTCTTTTCTTTTAAATAGGATTTTCAATCTCTAAATTAAAAAAACTAAGAGCATATGCATTAGATTTCGATTGCTATTATGTTACAGCAGTCCTTTTTTTGTAAAAAAAAGAAAAGAAAAAAGAAAAAAGAAAAGGTGCCGGAATTCACATCTTGTTAATCTTTTATTAAAAAATTATATGTTCAGTTCTTAACATAAATTTAATTTATTGTATTTAAGGCAAATGTTCATAGTCCACCCACACCACAGCCCTGCGGCAGCCTGAATCCGGGACTTATGGAAACCCAGGAATAGAATAGAATAGAATAGAATAGAATAGAATAGAATAGAATAGAATAGAATAGAATAGAATAGAATAGAATAGAATAGAATAGAAAGGGACCTTGGAGGTCTTCTAGTCCAGCCCCCTGCTCAAGCAGGAGAACCTATACCATCTCAGACAGGTGAATGTCTAGTCTCTTCTTAAAAATCTCCAGTGATGTACCGCCCATGATTTCTGGGGGTAAGCTGTTCCACTGGTTGATTGTCCTTCCTGTCAGGAAGTTTCTCCTTAATTCCAGGTTGCTTCTCTCTTTGATCAGTTTCCAACCATTGTTTCTTGTCCTTTCCTTTGGTGCTTTGGTGAACAACCTGGCCCCCTTTGTCTTGTGGCAGCCCCTCAGATACTGGAACACTGTTGTCTCCCCTATTTCTTCTTTTCTTTAGACTAGCCAAATCCAAATCCCACAGCCGTTCTTCGTATGTTTTAGTCTCCAGGCCTTTGATCATCTTAATTGCCCTTCTCTGATTTTTTTTTTCCAAACTCTCAACATCTTTTTTGTGATATGGTGACCAAAATTGGCTGCAGTATTCCAGGTGTGGTCTTACTAGGGTTTTATAAAGCGGTAATAATACTTCACGTGATCTTGAATCTATGCCTCTGTTTATACAACCCAGGATTGTATTAGCTTTTTTGGTTGCTGCTGCACACTGCTGGCTCATAGTCAAGTGATCGTCCACTAGGACTCCAAGGTCCCTCTCACGGTTACTGTTTTTGAGCCAGGTCTTGCCCAATCTGTATTTGTGCCTTTTCCTGCCTAAATGTAAGACTTTTTTCCACATTGAAACTCATTTTTTTGGATAGGGCCCATAGTTCAAGTTTGTCAAGATCTTTTTGGATCCTGACTTTGTCTCCTGCCGGTTTGCTCCAGGAGGAGCCTGGCAGCAGCTTGCCTGTGCATTTCTTGACCCAGAGGGCTTGGAGCTGCCAGTCAGCAAGAAGCCGAGCTGCAAGTACTGCAGCAGCAGCCTAGCCAAGGTTGGCACTGCTGAAGCTGGCCTGGTGCCTAGCAGGAATCTGCACTGCCCATCTCCCCCCGTGCCTCTGCCTGCACGCTCAGCCTGCTAAACCTCATGTCTAGCATGGTGATCGATTTAGCAGAGGCACGGGGGGGGGGAGGTGGGTGGTGCAGATTCCCCATGCATGAGAAGTTGGCGAAGGAGGAAGCAAGCGACAGCCCCTGTGGCAAGAAGGGCTGCCAAAAAGAGCAGAGTCTGTGTGTGTGCCTGCTACAAGCTCACCTGTCAGCCATCCTCTCCACGCCTCAGATCAGCTGTAGTGCGCTGTGGAGAGCAGGGCTGACTCAGGCAAGGCGCACACACAGACTCCGCTCTTTTTGGCAGCCCTTCTTGCTGCTGGAGTTGCCGATTGCCTTCCTCCTCATGTCCACCTGCTACGCGCTCACCTGTCAGCTGTGCTCTCCATGCCACAGAGCAGCTGCAACATGCTGTGGAGAGCAGGTCTGACTCAGGCAAGGCAGGCGCACACACAGACTTCGCTCTTTTGCTAAATCGATCACCCAGCTAGAAATGAGGTTTAACAGGCCAAGTGTGCAGGCAGAGGCACAGGGGGAGGTGGGTGATGCAGATTCCTGCTAGGCACTAGGCCAGCTTTGTTGCCGCCAATCTTGGCTAGGCTGCTACTGCAGCACTTATGTCTCGACTTCCACGCCAGCCGCCTTTCTTTCCTCTCGCTTCACCCTCTTTTTAACCTTACACCCCACTTTCTGTAAGGGAAGGCAAAAGACTCACTCACCCTCTCATGAAAGTTGGCCTCCATGTTTATGGGTCTCCCACCACCACCATCGGCTTCCACACCACATGGTCCGACCCAGCCAATCAAGCCACGCTCTGGCTGTGGTGCTCCAGCACCTCATGGCTCCTCCTAGAAGAAGTGGACAGTGCCGGAAGGGACCATGCTCGGGTGGACTCTCACCGTACCGCCAGCAGGGCATTTTCAAAAGCAAACAAGAATAGGAATGGCAACAGTAGGAAAAGAACGCAACTCTGGGAAATCCGTCGAAAAAAGGTGCCAGAACGTTGTTCCGGGGTGTTCTATGACAAAAAAACCCCTGTGTTACAGTTTTGCTATTACAATGTTATACACAGTAGCTTTGCAATTATATGCCTAAATTAAGATTACCAATAGTTTGACTTTCAAATTCCTAATTATTTATTGACTTATTATCTGAAAGGGGCTTCTGTTATTCTTAGGTTGCTTCAAGTTTTCTTTTGAATTTCTCTTAATGGTGCTTTTGAGCTTCTTTTATGATTCATACATGTTTGTCCATCACTCTGAAGCTTTCTTACTGCCCATAACTTTCAATCTGAGAAATTTCAATGACAAAGTTTCCCCATAATATTTTCCTTTAAGATTTAGTTGAACCTAAATCTGAGATTGTGTGGGAAGCCAGAGAACCCTGGACAGGGCATATCATTCACATATGACCCTTAACAAAGACATTTTTAAATGAATGCAACCTCCACAAACCATCCATACCTCTAAAAGAAATTTGGAGAGCAAATTCATTCTTACTATCAAAGAACAGACAGTAGAATAAGTTGTTACTAATCCTAAATGTACTTCTAGAATATCAGTCCCAATGTACTCAGAACGGTTCAACCTGAAAAAATGTGCTTTGGATTGAGCTGTGAAGAACATAAACAATGAATGCTCCATAGAGAATGACTAAATTATAATCTGAAATATGAGCTACCAAGATATCATGAAGTGGGGTTTGTGAAACAGAAAACCCATGAGTAGAAAATACACATAACTGGAACTGTGTTTTTAATTATGCAGCACACATAACTGGAACTATGTTTTTAATTATACACTAGAAAAATATTTCTAGGCATAATGCAGACACCTTAGGGATCTGCAATTTATGGATGGGAGGTGGCAGACTCTTACACAGTAAACCTCAATAATTGAAGATGTTGACCAGCTCCACAAGTTTTGATGTACAGTTCATTTTGCAAATTGAGAAATACTCAGCCAAATGCCTGCTCAGTCTACAAAAAATATTTGACAGTGTTTCATAATACTGAAAGAGATATCAACTAGCAAATATAACCATGCTACTGTCTCTATGAAAAGCAGCATTGCATTTCGCCAGTGTCACTGTTGCAAACATTCTACAAAGATATGGTTATTTAAACTCCCCCAAAATAAAATAGTATTAAACTGCAGCATGGGTGGATGGATGGGGAATAAAAAAAATCCTTCAAAAATTAAAAAACAAAAATCTTTCAAATGAATCACCTTTATTATGTATGGGCTAGTATAGGCATGTCAACCTGCCGGGTCATGGACCGGATGCGTCACGCCGAAACCGTGCCCACCCCATTGCTGGCAATTGGGAAAAAGTCACGTGATGTTGTGAGTTTGATATGCCTGGGCTAGTAAGTACAACAATAAAATGCATAGACCCGTAATTATTAATAAAACTTTTAAAAAATGCAATAATGTTACATCAAATGCATTATTATATTTACTATTACAAATAGAAGTGATAGCACAAAATCAGGCAACCTGGAAAATATATCAATGTCCTGGTCAGATAGAAGCAGTGACAGATATACATTGTGCTTTCTACCAGCATAGTTCTTTAAAATGGGATAAATATATATCTTTCTTGATTCCCTATAAGGAAAGCAACCAAGGAGCATATTGCTTAGGGATTCCAGAGACCCATCTCCACATGGACATAAGCACTACTGAAAGGGAATGTTTTTATATCATCCCCACAAAACTGCAGAAGGTAGAACATCAAACTAGCCAAAGAGAAAGCAGTCTAAAATTTCAGTATTATCATTGGAGAGAGATAAGATTATGGCTCATGCCCATTTGAGAAGGCTATATAAACTGTAGGGTTGGATTGGTTTGAAAATCATTATCGTGGAGTCCAAGTGGATAGTCACTTAAATATGAGCCAGCAGTGTGCAGCAGCCATCAAAAAAGTCAATGCTAGAATAGAATAGAATAGAATAGAATAGAATAGAATAGAGTAGAGTAGAGTAGAGTAGAGTAGAGTAGAGTAGAGTAGAGTAGAGTAGAGTAGAGTAGAGTAGAGTAGAGTAGAGTAGAGTAGAGTAGAGTAGAGTAGAGTAGAGTAGAGTAGAATAGAATAGAATAGAATAGAGCTTGAAGGGACCTTGGAGGTTTTCTAGTCCAGCCCCCTGCTCAAGCAGGAGAACCTACACCATTTCAAACAAGTGACTGTCCAGTCTCTTCTTAAAAACCTCCAGGGATGGAGCACCCACATCTTCTGAAGGCAAGCTATTCCACTGGTTAATTGTCCTCACTATTAGGAAGTTTCTTCTTAATTCTAGGCTGCATTAAAAGAGGGATAGCATCAAGATCATGTGAAGTATTAGTACCACTTTACAAAGCCTTAGTAACACCACACTTGGAATACTGCATCCAGTTTTGGCCACAACAATATAAAAAAGATGTTGAGATGCTGGAGAGAGTACAGACAAGAACACAGAAGATTAGGGGGCTGGAAGCTAAAACATATGAAGGACAGTTGCAGGAATTGGGTATGTCTAGTCTAGTGAAAAGAAGGATTAGGGGACACATGATAGCTGTGTTCAAATATTTGAGGAGCTGCCAGAAAGAAAAGGGGGCCAAACTATTTTTCAAAGCACCAGAAGGCAAGACAAGAAACAATGGATTGAACATAAGCAAGGAAGAAACAACCTAGAACTAAGGAAAATTTTTCCAATAGTGAAAACCATCAACCAATGGAATGGCTTTCTTTCAGAAGTTGAGGGTGCCCCATCACTGGAGGCTTTCAAGAATAGACTGAATATACCATTTGTCTGAAATGGTATAGGGTCTTCTGCTTGAGCAGGAGGTTGGACTAGAAGACCTCCAAGGGTCCTTCCAATGCTGGTATTCTATATTCTATCTCAGATTTGTTGTTTAAGATGACTCCTGGCATTTTCAAGCCCTAATGGGCAGAGACTTTCCAAAGAAAGTCCTAATGATTTGAGTTTGTGATTAGCTTTTATTAGTCAGGTTGATTTAAAGCACTCTCTGGGAATCAGTTGTGCTAGACTCCTAGGAGAAAAAAAATAAATTTCAGCCAGAAATTAAGGAGAAAAAACTAGGTTCTGGCACCTTGCTTTATGGTTAAAGACAAACCAAATTTGTCTTTAACCATAAAACAGCATTTTTGATGCATCTTGGAACTGTGAGTATTGAGCTTATAAATTTGGACTAGATGGTTTTCAGGATATTAAAGATTGTAAAAATGCAAATTTAAACTGCATCAAGAAGCTAACCTTAATTAGAAAATTTTTGCAAGTTTCAGGAATAAAATGTGGCCCCTTTGAACAGAAGAATCTTAAAACAGCTGTTGAGCTATGTTGGGCCAACCTTGTCTGATAAGAGAAATGTGTATTCCAAGATAAGGAAGCCTTGAACATCGCCCCAATGGGGGGCAGCCGAACGCTACCAGACAACCAACCCCTAGGCATTCACATGCAAGGAGGCACAGGGGTGACGAGTGGAAGAAGAACAGGGGAACCCCACCCCATAGATCCCCCAGACGCGCATAGCCCAATCCAGCTAAGATGGGGGGGAGGAGGAGGGGAAGGAGCAGGAACGATTAGATAGCCAACCCCGCGACACACGCACACATACGGGAGAAGGGGGGGAAGAACTCCAAAGTGCCAGTCGGATGACCACCCCCTGAGCAGTCACACACGCGAAAGAGGGGTAGCGGAGCTTGGGAGGAGGAGAGGGGCACCAGAGATACGCCATGTGAAGGACTGGGCGATAGAGACGCGGCCACGGTCAGTGATGAAGAGAGCAATGAACAGCGTGTGCAAACCGCAAGATGACTATCTCTTGCGCTCCTGCACACGTGCCGAGGAAACTACATATCTAATGAGCAGGGGGGGCAACCTTAAGAGCATGCCTGATAGACAACCCACCAACGGATAGAGGGGCCTATCCGACAGCAAGACAAGAAGGGAGTAGGGGACAGGAACAACCCCCAGATGTTTGCACACGAGCAAGGAAAATGATAGTACTGGTGAATAGGAAGACGCCGGGTAGTTTAGGGACATGGAGGCAAACCAAGATGAATGGGGCCATGGAGATGGGGGGGGGAGAAGCAGGAATGGTTTGACACTTGATCTCCCGGCGCTGAGCAGGATGAGCAGGAGCGATCCCATACCCAATCCCCCAGCACTAACACACATGCCAAAGGAACAATAGCAACTGGAGAGGAGAGGACAACTTTGGAGACGGCCCCTTTAAGAACGAGGCGCCTGATGCTGATGAGCGGACCAATGACTAGGTCGAGGGTCTGGGTGCAGAAACAGCCAGTCATATAAGAATGGACTCCCAAATCTCACATTTTATGCTCTGACGATGTCGGCAGTGTGGCCGACGAAAGCTTAGCTTTGTAAATTAAACAGTTTTTGTTTAAGATTTTTATCCTGGTGATCGTTAATATTTATTTGGTTTATGATATGTGTATACCCAGGATTCGGATTTTTAGTATAATCAAGAACATATATATATATATATATAATTTGCCATTCATGTAATCTTCTGTTGCTTCTGTTGTTGAAGCAAACAGTACCTCTTCAGTTTTTTGATAGTTTACTACAATTTGTTCTTTTGGGCAAAAGAAAGCCAATGTCTCAATGTCCTTCTCGTTTTCCCACCTAGGAAACAGACAAAATTACTATGTCATTGGCATCTAATAAAGCTGGAATTTGCTAATATTGGAGAATGATGATTGCAAGATAGAAAGCCTGCATTATTGACTTGATCTATAAATTTAAAAAGGAAGTCAGTAGACTGCACCTTTGCCTTACCTCTCTTTGGGTGAAAACAATTCCAGAAAGGTGCTCCCAAGAATTTCTGATTCCACTTGGGATTAAACTAAAGAATCTATATAAGAAGGAGCAATCATTTATCCATTGATCATTCCTGGTGGCACAGTGGTTAGAATGCAGTATTGCAGACTAACTCTGCCCACAGTCTGGAGTTCGATCTTGATGGGGTTCAAGGTTGACTCAGCCTTCCATCCTTCCAAAGTCAGTAAAAGGAGGACCCAGATTGTTGACATCAATATGCTGACATTGTAAACTGCTCCAAGACTGCTGTAAAGCACTATGGAATGGTATTGTACATAAGCCAAAGTGCTATTGCTATTGGAGTTTTTGCCATACCTCTCCCTTGGAATTAGATCAAAAACTGCTTTGAAATCCACAAA
This sequence comes from Azemiops feae, assembly GCA_023970755.1. Taxonomy (NCBI): domain Eukaryota; kingdom Metazoa; phylum Chordata; class Lepidosauria; order Squamata; family Viperidae; genus Azemiops; species Azemiops feae. The sequence continues at coordinate 1,473,414 of JALGBA010000118.1, read as the reverse complement.
GGCCTGCAAAAAGGATGCCTTTGAATGGTTAAGTGTATTTTTCAGCTAAATGGTGCAAGACCAGACAGTAGTTTAAAGTTGAACCTTTAAAAACAATGTTGTATTCAGAGTTCATTTAATATGAGGTCTAAGAGATTTTAGATAAAATAATAAATCATTAAACCCATTATAATTTTTATAGAACTTTGGCTTTGTAATAAAATGCTAGTCTACTCAACATGTCTTTCTGATGTATTGCTATGGGCTGAAATTCAAGTACTAATGCTGTATGGGGTGGTAGATCAAGGGGATACCTTCTTTTATGTACAAAACTGGGCTCACTAGTATAGCTAGAGGCCAGTAAGAATTATTGCACTAAATGTTTTCTGTATTGGCTCCAAACTAAACTACTATATTACCCTAGAAGTAGAGTTTGGTATGGACTGTGGCCTTGCCAATATTCAAGGAAAGTCTAATAACTGTTAAGAACCATTCTCCAGATGGGAGAAAATCTTACAAGACTGATATTAACAAAGTATAATTTTGGACAACTAGGAGGAAAAAGAGTTCTAATGATGGTTTTTATTAAACTGTAAAATAATTCTTTTTAAGTATTTTCACCACTTGCACTCTTAAAAATGAGACTAGACAAAGTTCCAAATCACACCTATGGAATTATTTTTTTAAAAAAGTCTATGTTGGCCAAAGACCATATACTTTAAAGATTTGAGTCCATTTTCCTCATCTCTAATTTCAGCCAAAAGGAAATGTTACTTATAGCCAGCTTTTGTCGGCATCTGGATTAAATATTTGTTCATTTATCATATCAACACCTCGCTCCCATTGACCTTATTTTAGGAAGATAAGATACCGGACTCAAGGTAAATGACTGATCTTATAGCATGTACTAATGTTATTCAGGAAATACTGTCACGACAAAGTCAGATCTTAGGTTTCTCTGGGGGATGCAAAAGAAATTCATGTTTAAGGTCAACATAGCAAGATAACCCACTGTGGAATTGCATTTGATGATTAGAACAGAAAAGTGAGCAAATATATCATCCTGGAGAAGATATTCTGGGCATACCACAAGTTTCTTGACATTTTTGTGAGAATTTGAGTATATGTGTCCCATTCAAAAGGCCTTGTTTTCAACAACTTTTTATTGTCAGCTTTGAAGAATATATTTTGTTTTTGGAAATTGTATCCGACCTCTCATTTGCCAAGTGAAATGATAGCTAGGTTTTTCAAAGACACCAGTAATGCTGGTTGGAAACTTAGAAGACTAATAACAAGGCTATGGTCCAAATTAGGTAGGTATTTGATTCCAGGGATATAAAAAAAAATAGAGAGAATTCAGACAGAGACTCAGTTCAAAGGCAGCAATCAGAAACAAAAATGAAAATAGAGCTTTTCCCAGGGAGTGGGAAATATATGCCATTCCAGATGTTTTTGAAGAGCAGTTCATAGAAACCCCAGACATATCACCTACAGTGAAGGATCCTGGGAGTTGTAGTTCAACAAATCTGGAAGATCACTGCTTCCCTGCTACTGAACTAGTTTGAAGTTACAGCCTGGAAATAGCAGGGAGAAAAGCATGTCCAAAACAAAAGAATGCATGGTGAATTTCTTATCTGAAGGAAGTGTTAATGGAAGAGAGTCCATTAATGCAACTTGGGCTGGTAAGTTAAGTGTTTCATGGAGGCTTATGAAGGATTATACAAATGATAAACTCCAAAGCGTGAAAGGGAAAAGCAAAAGTTTGTAGTTGGCTCAGAAACAAATCAGTGTATCCTCTAGGGCAGTGGTGGCGAACCTATGGCACGGGTGCCAGAGGCGGCACTCAGAGCCCTCTCTGTGGGCATGTGTGCTGTTGCCCCAGTCCTAGGCCTTCAGCTGGGTTTTATAAAACCTTTTCGCTTTAGGCCTCCGCCGCCGTGTGCAAAAAAAAAAAAAAGGTTCAATCAGTCAATTTCAACTTCTTGCGTAAAAAAAAAAGATCTTGCAAAGTTGGAATTGATTGATTGAACTTTTTAATCCCACCCTGTCTGCCGTTACCACCGCAGCCACGCCCACCCAATTGGCCATGCCCACCCAATTGGCCACACCCAGCCAATGGGCCACACCCACCCAGCACTCGATGATGCACAAGTGGGTTTTGGGTTGCAGTTTGGGCACTCAGTCTCTAAAAGGTTCGCCATCACTGCTCTAGGGATTTAAGAAATATGATCTGAGCAGGAGCCACCCATCAAAATTTAGTTAGGGTGAGGACTTGGCTATAATTTTTGGATTAGTTAAGTATATGAAGCACATTTCAGAAACTTAACTTCACTGAATGCATGGTTGAATTCAGGTGTGATTGCTGCCATAAAATAGTAATCATAAAAAGTGTAGGTTTGGGGGAGCTTCAAACAACCGATTGAGTTTGAACTTTTGATCCATCCATTCCATAGAAGTAGATTTGTGAGTCACTTTGTAGCAAATGAATGAATGAATGAATGAATGAATGAATGAATGAATGAATGAATGAATGAATGAATGAATGAATGAATAAAAGAAATTAGTGACTCCAAGTCTTCTAAAAATTCATTGGCTATTTTGCTGTTCCTGGGATTCTATATAAGACAATATAAAATGTTGCAACTAATTCTGATCATGGAGAAGGATGTTCAATGGAGCAAGTGGCAAGTTGTGATGTTGTATAAGGGGAGTTGCTAAATAAGCAAACCTAGAAAATGAAATGATCAGAACCAACTAACCACCTTTTCAGCATCCAAGAACAGAAACAATTATTACAAAATAATAACAAAATTGTTATTAAAACAGACACAAATGCCCACAGTATTTTGAAATTTTGGAATTTAAAAGATATTTAATTTAACATGGGATAGTTGGTTCGGCCAACTTCTCTATAAGCTTTTTGATAGACGACTGGAAATTTGGATATATGTGTGTGTGTTTGTGCGTGTGTGTGTGTGTGTGTATTGCGATATATTATAATAAACCTCTTGAAACTATCTGCCTGAAAATTGGCAAAATTAAAGAATTTTTAGCCAGCCTTGCTATGTCTATCTCATTGGCCCAAATGTAAGCTGCTTCAAATGTTTTGAAATTGCTTATTAGCAATTTTTTCCCCAAATCAAATTCTGAATTGGCTCAAACTGAATTGAATGGTATCCCAATCTCAAATCACATTCACAGTGAATCATACCCCCTCTGAATTTCCATTATGAATTAAATTAGGACTGATTGACATAGGTCTAGTTGGGAGCTCTATACCTGAACATCCAGCAGCAAATCATAGTTCAGACTATTGTTGTTTTGAGAAATAGTCCCAGTAATTACATGTGTACATACACATATATCCAGTGGTGGGATTCAAATATGTGAACAACCAGTTCTCTGTGTGGATGACGCTTCCGGAAGTCCATTCTGGGCCTGGGCAACAAAAAATTAGCTACCGATTCTGCCGAAGTGGTGCGAACTGGCTGAATCCCACCACTGCATATATCCGCAATTCTTGTATATTCTTCTTTTTTGAAGAAAGCAAAAGGACAGAATGCAGAAAAGTACTAAACAAGCCAAAAGAATCAAAGTCATATGAAAAAGGCATCAATGGCATTCATTATTTATCATCCCAACCATCCACGCAAACTATTCTTGCTTCTATCATGTCCTTGTGCTACTTTTATTGTTTTCCTTGTTGTTAAATATGATCACTAATTTATCTAATATGCAATGGTGGGATTCAGCCAGTTCGCACCAGTTTGGCAGAACCAGCAACTAATTTTTTGTTGCCCAGGCCCAGAATGGACTTCCAGAAGCGGCATTCACACAGAGAACTGGTTGTTCACATATTTGAATCCCACCACTGCTAATATGGATTCCTTAACTAACTTACATCTTGTTTAGGAAAACCTATCCTGAATCCAAACTGCTGCCAAGTAACATTTCAGAAGATTCTCTCAGGGCCCTGCACTGGAGAGCAGAAAATGAGCTGTTGAGTTTAGTGCCATCTGCCCAGCAAGTCTTCAGCTGCAACTTGATGTCCTCTCCCACCAGTCTCTTTAATTCTTCCTATTAAAATCAATAGTTATGTATCTTGCCTGTAATATGAAGCAAAGCAATATAAATTATTTTATGGTGCTGATTTAATTTTTTACTTATTTATTTATTCACAAGGTTGTCTATCATCAGTATTGAGAAAATGTCTCTAAATAAATAAATGCTGTCAGCAAATAGCAACAGCGCTTAGACTTATATACCATTTCTTAGTGCTTTTCAGCTCTCTCTAAGCCAGGCATGTCAAACATCCGGCCCACGGGCCGGATGCGTCACGCTGAAACCATGCCCACCCCATTGCCAGCAATGGGGAAAAAGTTGCAATACGTTGCGCGACATCACGTGATGTCACGAGTTTGACATATCTGCTCTAAGCGGTTTACATAGTCAGCATATTGCCCCCAACAATCTGGGTCCTCATTTTATCTATCTTGGAAGAATGGAAGGTTGAGTCAACCTTGAACTGGTCAGGATTGAACTGATGGTAATGAACTGAATTAGCTGGGCAATACCGCATTCTAACCTCTACGGCACCACAGTATTCAGTAGTGTGTGCACTTGGCAAGAGTTGGATTAGGAGGATTAGAAGAAAAATAGAATAAAGCTGCAAGGGATTTTGGAGATCTTGTAGTCTGTTCCCTGCTCAAGCAGAAGACCCTTTGATCATCTTAGTTGCTCTTCTCTGAACTTTTTCCAAAGTCTCAAACATCTTTTTTGTAGAGTGGTGACCAAAACTGATTCCAGGTGTGGTCTTACTAAAATTTTATAAAGTAATACTAATACTTTACATGATTTTGATTCTATGCCTCTGTTTATACAACCAAGGATTGTATTAGCTTTTTTGGCTGCTGCTGCACACTGCTAGCTCATATTCAAGTGATCATCCACTCGGACTCCAAGTTCCCTCTCACAGTTACTGTTTTTGAGGCAGGTCTTGCCTAATCTGTACTTATACCTTTGGTTTTTCTTGCCTACTGTAAATGTAAAATCTTGCTTTTATCCATATTAAAATTCATTTTCTTGGATAGGGACCATTGTTCAAGTCTGTCAAGATCTTTTTGGATCCTGAGCTTGTTTTCTGGGGTGTTGGATATTCCTGCCAGGTTAGTGTCATCTGCAAATTTGATGAGTTCCCCTTCTATTTCCTTATGTAAGTCATTTATGAAGATATTGAAGAGTACTGGGCCTAAGACGGAACCTTGTGCTATCTAGAAATTGTATTTCTAGATTCACTTACCTAGAAATAAACTCTATTTAACTGAGCAAGGATGCCTTGGGGGGGGGGAAACATGTATAGAAGTGGGCCAAAACATTATTTTTGGCAAAAATTATATTTAATATTATTAACATTGGCCTTAAGATTTTTATGACTATTATCATGCTCCTTCTCCTGAAGGATTGGTGCAGATTCTTTAAATGATCAGCATTTATTTGTAAAAGCGACTACAGGTAATCCTCAACTAGGACCGTACATCAAGGCCCCATGTGCCCAGACTCAATTTTATAACCTTTTTTTTTTAAAAAATGAAAATCATTAAGCGAGTCATCACAGTCATTAAGCAAACATGGAGTCATTACACCAACTACATGATTGTAAAAGTGAATGCATTTTATCCAATGGGCTTTTTTTTTTGTGCTAGAAAATGTCAAAACATGATATAAAGTGACCATGTGATGCTCCCCCCTGGTTGTGAATGCAAGCCAGTTGCCAAGCACCCAAAATGTGATCACATGAGTGTGAGTGCTGCAGTCTTAACTTCAAGGATTGGTCATAAGTAACCTTTTTTGACTCCATCATAACCGAACCGTGATCAAGTGACTAGTCAAGGGCTATCTTTATTTCAAATGTTTAACATTCCAAAAGGTCAATTTAACCTCTAAAAATGGTCAGGTTTTAACTGATTTCATCTCATATACAATATAAGTAGATGACAAGCAATAGGGCTGCACAGATTCCTGCGTACATTATTTCTGTATGGCCTTGTTTTAATGGGTTATCCCTTTAGTTTATTGTTAAGGAATTTTCCTTGAGTCAGAAAGGTGTAGGAATTTACATCACTTGTGTAATGTTTTCTTAATTTATGTCATGATGCCATACACAACATCATTTGTATTCTTTGTATAATGGCACTGTTATTTAAATGATATAAATTGCAACATAAATATGATTTCTGCTGTGTGATAAGTCCATTTCATTTAAGTCCGATTTTTTTTTTTAAATGGTTCACTGCAGAGAGCAGAGCCTTTCACAGTCAGTCTGATTTTGTGTAGCAGGTTTTTACTTAATAGTTACAAGAAATGCAGGGGAATTAAAATTCTTGAATAATATTACTATTTTACCACTGGCTTTTTAGTTTACAGAAAGATAATCTAAGAAATGATGATGGTATCAGAACTATGTTGATATTGTAAAAGCTATTATCACAATGAAATTATGCTGAGAAACAAAAGGCATACACCCCTGAATGTATGTTTTAAAAATGATATCGTTCAAAACTTGACTGTTAAAAACATGACCAGTATGTTTCCATCAATGCATCCTAAATGCATTCCTAAAACATCTGTAGCAGCCTGATGTATGTTAGCGTATATTGATTTAATTAATATTTTAAAAAAATATTTCATGAGACTCTGAAATGTACAGATTTACTATGCATTTTTCATGAGTTTTTATATTATGCATCTATCTTAAAAAAAAACCTCAGCATTTTATAGCTGTCCAATTACTTACAAACAATTAATGCTGCTAAAGATCATTGCAAATGAATTTCTTACTGAGAAGCTTCATTTATAGATACCATTTTCAATTCACAATATATGATTAATATTTTGCTATTTTCTTTTATTAGGAAATTACGATTAGTGATGGTTTCTGCATATATGGACATTGTGAAACCATAAATTTATGCACATCATGTGATGAATTTCACAAAGGTCAGGACATTTCATATTTGTAAATAGTTTTTTGTGGAGCAAATCTTGTATGGAGAAAAATGGACTTTAATTGTAATGGAGTAGATTATGGAGTAGAGATAAACTTAAGATTTCATGATCCTAGCTTAACATTACTGCTACACCATATTTGCAACAATTAAATAGTTAATTATTTGTAAGTCTTTGACCATATAATTCCATTGACTGCAAGAATAATGAAGAAATCTCTCCTTTTCTCTAAGGTTTTTACTCTCTCCAATATACGCATTGAACAATGTAGAAGCTACTTATTCCTTTAGGCTTTGATTTTACAATCATTCAGTATCTTTTCCACAGTGTAACTATTATGATCATGTGATTCAGACTGACTATATGGATCTTCCTCCAAGACAAAAATCAGTGGGATGGGAAATACCCCAGATAATCTTCCCTACATTTTTGCAATATGTACACTCTTTTCCCAGTGCTGGCAGATTAACACAACAGGAATCAGCTCTTATGCTGTTTTGAAGGGCCATGAGCAAATAGGGAGAGGTTGCCTCTTAAAAGCAGCCTAACTCAATGGTGACTGACATATCTCCTCAAGATGGAGATTGTTATGTATGAAAGGTGAAAGATCTTCAGAGTTTATTTCTGCTGATTGATTGATTGATTGTGTGCCATCAAGTTGGTGTTGACTTTTAGTGACCACATAGATGGATTTTCTCCAAGCCCATCTACCTCTCATTTCGTCCTTTAGATCTTCCAATGATTCACCCATCATCACTATAATTGACTCCATGTCTTACTGCTGGTCACTGTCTTTCCCCCCCCTTCTCTTCCACATTCCCTGGTATTACAGACTTCTCAAGAAAGCTTAGTTTTTATTTTTAGAATTTGAGAAGTATAATAACAAATGCCATGTTTTAAAGAACAAAAACAGAAAGAGTAGTTTGAATTTCTGGATGATTTGACGTCAATGGAGGCAATGAAAAAAGAATTATCTTTTTCTGCTCTGGAATATCATGCCCTTTATAGATACACTGCATTAAATAGGTCTTATGATTAGAGCGTCTAATTTATATATAGGCTGTATAACTAAGGATGGCCTGGTGGCTCAGTGGTTAAGACACTGGACTTATCAGCTGGAAGGCCGACAGCTCAGATTTGAGACCTGAGCACCATGCAACGGGGTGAACTCATATCCTTGCCCTCGCTCCTGCCAGCCTAGCAGTTTGAAAGCATGTAAATGTGAGTAGATAAATAGGTATCAATTTAGTGGGAAGGTAACAGCAGTCCATGATGTCATGCTGGCCACATGACCATGGAAACATCTTCAGACAGTGCTGGCTCAATGGCCTTAAAACAGAGATGAGCAATGACCCCTATAGCAAAGTAAAATCTGCAGGGACTCCTTTACCTTTATATAATAATTAACATTTGGTCCTTACGCATTTCTGTGCTGTAAAACCTTATCTCACACGATTTCTATCAAAGACTATTATTTTTATCATTTTTAGTTCATTTACATTTTGTTCTTTTCATGCACATACTCAGATCTGAGCAAACCAAAAACAAAACCGCTTAAGGTAATTTCATGTGGAAATAGCAAGCACTTGCTAAACTTTGAGCTACTTTGTTCAAAATGAAAATATTTCAAATGTAAATCAAATACCGTACTTATGCCAGAATGCCAGTTATCACTGCAGCTAGATCCCTTAAAAACAGTGTGCATTCACTTAGTAAGTTAGAGGCACCGAGGGATTCTGCCATGCTGGGTAGTGTTCATCCTACTGTCAAGTTTAACTGACATATTAATCCATCTCTCCTGTGGCTGTCTTTACTAAGGCAGGTACATTTTAGTAATCAGATGGAGAAAACTGGATGTGCTGCTTTTTAGGAAGAGTGTGGGAAAATGCACTCCTTCAAATCTAATTAACAGATAGTACATGCTGAATGAAAAAAATAATAATTTCAAAACAATGCAAATCAAGACATTCAGACACTAAGCTTATAAATTCTGTCTGCTTTCCACCATAAACAAGCTTTTAAACAAAAAATATTAATCATTTTCAACATCATTCTTCTGTAAGAATGAGTAGATTCATCTTGCTGTCAGTATTACTTCCGTAGCACTTTTTAATCAGTTAAAAATCAGTACTCACTTATGCTTAAAACTGACTACAACCAATAGAAATTGCCCCAAGAAATATGGTCATTTTTTATATACAAAGTTTCTTAATATATGAATTTTCTAAACCAACAAATAAATGAATGATAAAACCTGAAAACTCTTTATACTACAAATTTCTCTAATGTTAAATTTGGTACCATCAAGATAAATTCCTCCAAGCTCTCTTTATTTTTATCTTATATTTATTAACTCTTGCTGGCTATTTGTAGAAATGTCTTCTTCAAGTACATCTGGCACAAACAAATGACTTCTTCTAGATATTTGAGGAGAGAACTGTTCCTCTGATGTGGTTAGCTGGACACAAGTTGTGGGAAGCTGAAGGTAACAATAGTGTATAAATGCTGAAAGAGAGAAGTCTGCATTCAAAGAGAACATTACAATTTGTGGTCCAGGCAACAGAAAGAAGAACAGAGCAATAGGATATACACAATTCACCTGTGGTCATCTTACATGAAAAAAGAAACAGAAGGTACAAGATATAGAAATCTGCTCTGCACAGTACTGGGGGAATTGTTGGCCATGTGAGGTAGTCTTAACAAGGAGAGCCAGAAGGTACTAATTTTAAGTTTCAAGTATTGAAACTAAAGTATAAAGAACTTGTATGCTTTATCTGTGTGCTAAAGAGGCTTCTGTTAACTTCTTGTAGAAATGTTAACATGTGAGCTTCTTAGCTCCTGGGTGAAGTCTAAACAAGATGCATTGACTCAGAAACCTCATAACTGGAGGTTTTCAGTCACTTGTCTGAAATGGTATAGGTCAGTGCTGGTGAACCTATGGCATGCGTGCCAGGGGTGGCACTCAGAACCCTCTGTGGGCATGCACACTCTCTGTGGGCATGCACGCCATTGCCCCAGCCCTGCCTCCCCCATGGCCCCCTCCTCACCAGCAGCCCCCCAGAGGAGAGTCACCCCCGGGCACAGCCCGCGCGGAGCAGCGCAGCCAAGGACATGGCAGCTGGGCAGCGGGGGCGGGTTTTGGGTACTCGGTCTCTAAAAGGTTCGCCATCACTGGTATAGGTCCTCCTGCTTGAGCAGGGGGCTGGACTAGGACCAAGGTCCCTTCCAGCTCTATTCTATTCTATTCTATTCTATTCTATTCTATTCTATTCTATTCTATTCTATTCTATTCTATTCTATTCTATTCTATTCTATTCTATTGGGCACATGAATTGCATCCAGTTCCATTATCTGCACTCTTTTTTTATGGTTAAAGTTTTGAAGCAAGAAGGGCATTTTACTACAGTTTTCCAGTTAGATAAATTCTCCAAAAGATTACTGTATTGTAAGTGTGGCACCACATTAGCAGAATACCATGGATTCTTTCTTTCTTTCTTTTTTGAAAATGAAAACAATTGTACAGGAACATTTAAGCACATGAGGATATCGAAAACATTGAAATGGTGCTGCACCTACACAATCAAGCTCTCCCTTTTTGGTCACATCCCATGTAAAATTTTGTGAGCCACTTCTGTGGATCCCCCGATAGCTTGCATTGTGAGATATTGTGTGCTATGGGATAGTTGTTGCTGCATAAAACATAGATTTTTTTTCATAAGAAATTGGGTTCAACTTTAGATACAAGTGTTTTTTTTAATTTGTTTGTTTGAAGTAATACAATCTAACTATATTATACTATTTAGAAGGGCCATATCTATCCAGTCTGGGACTTTGTTCAAGGAAAGAGAAAATAGGCTTTTCTGGAGTGAGGGAATTCTCAGTAGTTGTTTAATTTTCCAGAGGATCTTGAAGAATTTCATGAAGTTTCTGTGGATATCCTGCATTATACTGTGGAATAGGAGAAAATTCAGCCAAAATAAAGGAACATGTCTGCAAATCTCTACCTATTTCTACCCTGAACCATCTATTATACTAAGATAAAACATGTTTTTATGTCGCTGTAAATTCATTCAGGAGAAATTGTGCTGCTACTTAAACCAGATTTTTTAAATGAAGATGTGGGAAGCCCATGGGACAACCTGAATAAATGAAATTAAATTGAACCAACACACACGCAGAGACACGTATAGAGGTACCTATGATTCTAAGTTTTTCCCAACAGTGTTACATTAGCCTGAACAAATCTCCAAACAAAGGATCAAAATGCTTGCTTCTAAATAACTAGTGTTTTGTTTTCCAACCAGTATTTACTTTGGCTGGCATAAACATGCATTCCAATATTTCACCTCCCCAGTGACCTTCAAGTCTCTCTCTCTCTCTCTCTCTCTCTCTTTTAAATGACATTTTCAATGTGTGTTTTTTTTTTAATATATCTTAGCCACATTATGATTCTTAAGAATAAAATAAAAATGTTTTGGAATCTCTACTCAAGTCTAAGTGTCTTGGTAGCATTTAGTATTCTCAAATTATTTTGTTCTCAAATTCTAAATATCAACTTTCCTATAGTTTGAGGTTTTTTCCATTTAATTGATTTAGTATATAGACATTTCTAATATATACAATTCTCTGTAATACACAAGTCTATTACATATTACTAGAATTAATAAAAAAAACAAAGCAATTTAAGGTCCTGTTCTTTGATCGAGCTTGGCGATTGGTGTACCCTTCCTTCTGGGCAAGAAATCTCTATCCTTTTATACCTAAAAAGGAAAATAGAATTTTGAGAGTATGTTATTGGCACTCCCAAAAAATATAGGTACGGTGGATGTGATGAAACATTTCTCCTCTTTCTAGAGGCAAGGTAGGGTTGTACAATTTCAGTAAGCTCGTGTATCACATCAGCCTTGCTCAGCATTCCAACAGCTGCCCTCAAAAAGTCAGCCACACTTTTTGTATCCCTGGTGTAAGAACACAAATCAATAGCACTGGAATGTTTCCTCAGCTTCCAAGAAGCTCAAAAGAAGCACTAAAATATATATTTTACTTCCCATGCAAAGACTCTGATATCCTAAATCTTCTTGCACATGGGATAAAAAAAAAATCTTCACAAAATTAGAGAAGTGATTTCAGAACAACAACAATAATTAATGACAGTAATCAGTTGCTTATGGTTTTTTATGGCTTGGAATAGAATGTTTGCTTGCCTTGTCTTATAGATGAATTATGAATTGAAATTTTTTGGGCCACCTAAAGACTTTCCAGAAAAAAAGAAAAAAGGAAGCAACCAAACTGCCATTTTAAAGTTGACTTTGACCTGCCTAGAAACAAGCTAGGTCAGTAGCTGTGTCTTATTGGGAACTGATTCTAGGACCTTGTTTGATTATTACTATAGGCTTGGTTGGCTTACTTACATACTCATTAGGTTTGAAAGCCTTACGCAGACTTCCCCTGCATGCATTTCTGATTGAACTTCCTATCCTCTTTACTAGAATGGCAATCCTTTTTTCTACCTTGAATATAAATTAAATCATTTATAATCTGAAATTAAATGAGGCTGTAGTTCTGGAATATCAGGGTCAAATTTATGGAATACTTTGGATGTTTAAGTAATAAGCAATGGTAAGCAAGAAGAGTTTTTCTCCAGTTATGGCAGGCTTGCCATACCTGAGGTACTTGGAAGTGGCCACAATTATCAATATCTTGGTTATGCAATACTTAAATTACATCAAATGTATTTTGCAGGGGTTATTGTTAGGAAGCTTCATTTAGTACAAGATGTGGCAGCCAGGCATAGTATCCTACAATGAATACTGGCACAGCTTGCCAATAACTTTTAGCGCAGGATTTAGGTGTCGGTTCTGACCTGTACATTTCTATGTGATTTAGGGTCCATCTGATGGAGCACCTCTCCCAGTAAAAAAATCTTTTGGATATTAAGATCGACAGGGGTCACAATCCTGAAATTGATTTAATATTTCTGAAAACTTTTGATGGTCATGTAAGCAATCATCTACATTGCTCCCAAGAAGGTGAAAAGTCTGTTTCTTTTTGTTCACTTTTAGGAGTCACTGGGCAATGACTGAGACGGGGCAATTGCAAAGGGGATTGTGTCTTTAAGAGCCACTTATAATAGTCTCTCAGATGGTCCAACCTTCTTGGCATCATATACGAGTCTTAGGTTGGGACTTTAACAGGGATAAATTATTTCATTTTTAGGGTTTTATTAATTGTGGCTGGTTTATGCGATATATTAAAAAAGATGGACAAGAATGAGATGGCAGCATGGACCAGGAATAAATAATGATGTAATAATTAGCCAGGCGGAGGGAGATATTAGGATGCTGCTACCTGCCTATTTCAGGGAAAAGATGTTATGCCATGGTTGTAGGCATTCTCTCTCCCTGATCCTAAGTTCCATCCAACAGGCTGTCAGGTTTGAATGTTATTGCTGCATCTGAATGGTGGAGAAGCATAGGGATACAATTAGTGTACCATTGTGTCATGCTAATTGTGATTGTTCTTGTGTTAGCAGCTGGAAAAGTCTCTCTGATGTGGGACTAACTTTTTGTCTTGAGGTTAGGCTTATCCATGCTGAAGCTGCCCAAACCGATCATTGTCACCAAGCTCACAGGGACATTCTAAATTTCTTATATTGCATACCAGAGTGGCCAGGTCATAGAGAAGTAATCTTTTATCATTGTTGTCCATATTGATTCCTTTCAGTTTATAGAACTCAGTCTCAAGGCACAAGAGAGATGAGGGGCACATTCTCTTTGCCTTGTCCTTTGTGGCTCTTGTGGTAGATAATATGAAACCTAGTTGGATAAGAATTCTGACAGATAGGCTTATATATTGTGGTTTTACATGCAAATTGAGTTTTAAGAATGAAAAAAAAAAGCTGTAAGCAAAACATTTGGGTCACAAAGATTCAAAGATTAAAAGCTTTGTCTATGCATGAAGTATAAACATAATTTTCATGCCAGCATCTTGTGTTACTAATACAAAATTTCAAGCACTTGCAGTCTTTAATAGTAGCCCCATTTAATATGCTCCTCTTCAGTATTCCTGTGCGGGAAATATCAAAATAACAAACAAAGGAGAGGGGAGGAGGGAGGAAGGGGAGGGAGGGAGGGAGGGAGAGAGAGAGAGGGAGAGAGAGAGAGGGAGAGAGAGAGAGAGAGAGAGAGAGAGAGAGAGAGAGAGAGAGAGAGAGAGAGAGAGGGAGAAGAGAGAAATATCCAACCTTATACTGAAAAAAGGTGGTCAAGTGAAGTTGGATCTGTACGTCAGTCTTTCTGTACTGTTCTTTTTCACAGTGATTTTCACAACTTTAATACTTATTTTAAGGAATACCCAAGTAGGGTATTTGAATGTAATATAAACATTTGGTTAGTGGGTTTAATAGATTGCCATCAGAAAATCTCCAGCAATGTGAACAGATTCTTAGTTATTGTTTTCACTATTGATTCTACTATTAGGAAACTGAACAATTTGGGGTATCTTTGGCCTGTCTTGATATGTTAAAGTTTTAAGACTATAGTAGGATGAGGATGATGGTGTTGGTGGTGATTGATGAGAAAGCTGGAGGAGGAGAAAGAAGAGGAGGAGAATAATAATGGTGATGATTGAGATTCAACAGGGGATTAATCCCAAGGCTAAGGATGAATGCTTCCTCATGAAACTATATGCTCTTGCCTTCTTAATATTTGTGTGTAATATAAGACCTGAAAAGACCTCCATTGACGTGGAAATTATCCTTAACTATAGACTAATCTCTAACAGCACATTTCTGGGTAAAATTATAGAAAAGTTAAAATATTATAACTGAAGAGTTATTTGATTATTTAGGCCTATTTTAATTACAGTTTCATTTAGTTTTTGGTACTGACATTGCTCTGGTCATCTTGGTTAATGATCTACAGTATATTGGAAATTTGATGAGTAGAAAGTGATACTGATGGTTGTCCTAAACTAGCATCCATTTTGTGTAGACTCTGATACTATCAACCTCTGGGTTACATGGTAGATTATGCCTTGAGGAAATTTTTGAAATAGTATCAGTTCTTCCACTGACATGTATCCTGAAGGGAATGCTAGAAAACCACTATTTAGCACCTGGAAAGTTGAAAAGATGATTATGTTCCACTAAGTAGGTGTTGAGTCTTAGTAATCAAGATAGAATCAAGATCACGTGAAGTATTAATACCATTTTACAATGCCTTGGTAAGGCCACACTTGGAATACTGCATCCAGTTTTGGTCACCACGATGTAAAAAAGACGTTGAGACTCTAGAAAGAGTACAGAGAAGAGCAACAAAGATGATTAGGGGACTGGAGGCTAAAGCATATAAGGAACGGCTGCTGGAATTGGGTATGTCTAGTTTAATGAAGAGAAGGACGAGGGGGGATATGATAGCAGTGTTCCAATATCTCAGGGGCTGCCACAAAGAAGAGGGAGTAAAGCTATTTTCCAAAGCGCCTGAAGGCAGGACAAGACGCAACGGATGGAAACTAATCAAGGAGAGAAGCAACCTAGAACTAAGGAGAAACTTCCTGACAGTTAGAACAATTAACCAGTGGAACAACCTGCCTCCAGAAGCGGTGAATGCTCCAACACTGGAAGTTTTTAAGAAGAGACTGGACAGCCATTTGTCTGAAATGGTATAGGGTTTCCTGCCTGAGCAGGGGGTTGGACTAGATGACCTCCAAGGTCCCTTCCAACTTTATTATTATTAAGTTATTAAGTATTAATCATTTAAATAGAGTTTTTACAGGATAATCTACCATAACCTGACCCTTCATTTCATCAACTGTATAATTAAGTCCATCCACCTTGTTGCTAATTATCCTCTTTTAGTATTTCTGAGTATTTTAGACATCTCAGGAGAGCTGGGCCTTTTCATAATGTGCATAAAATATGAGAATTTGAACCCTTCATTTCTGTGTCAAATGAGAACTCCAGGTTGATTTTTTTTATGATACATTTGTTTTCTTTGCTATCCATTGTATTCTTAGGAATACAATGCTGCCCATTGTATTCTCCAACTCCAAATTTCAAAAGCATCCATGCTCTATTCTACATTGTCAATGTCCAACTTTTGCTTCCTAGAGTATAATAAAGAAAACCATTGACTGCACGATTCTGAACTTTGTGGGTTTGACACACCCTGGCATTTGAATATCTTTTTCAATGCTTTCATTACTACTCTAGCCAGTATAATTCTATTATATCTTTATATCTGCTTTCTTTTCTGTTGCTAATTGATCCTAAAAAAGCAGAAGCTATCCATCATTTTAGTATCTTCATTATCAGGTCTAAGGCTGGATGCCTTAGAATTTGTCTTCATTAGTTTGTACAATTTTATATTTCTACTGCTACAAAAATATAATATAAAAATATCACAATTAAAATCAAACCACTAGAATCTATTAACAGTTCAAACCTTTAAAAAGTGATGCATCTTGACCATTTTCTGAAATATTCAGAGAAAAGGGTTGAAATATATATATATGCCAAGGAGATGATCTTGGAGAAACAAGACAGAGGTCACTGTTGCAAAAGCATCCTTTAAGCCTAAGAAACAGAGAAAGAAGTTCAGACTGACTTCCCTTAATTCGTGAAAGCAATTCTTCTCAATCTTGACAAGCTTAAGATGTGTAGACTTTAACTCCCAGAATTCCCCAACCAGCATGCTGGGAGTTGAAACCTACACATCTTAAAATTGTCAAAGTTGAGAAAGGTTGAGGTAAAACATAAGAAGGAAGAAGAGGAAAACTCAATCAGGTTTTCAAGAGTCTGTTACTGTAGCCTCTTCTGATCAAGTACAGGCTTGAGGAATGTCCTTTATGCTCTAGACTACCTCAAAGAGCTGACAGGTATTATATTTAATAATTAATTAAAGAGGGTCCTCAACTTTTACCCTGCAAGCAGACATTTTTTTTAATGAGCTGATAGATATTTCTATTCTAATTTAATTATATTTTATTGTTTTAGTTTACATTTAGTTTATAACTGTTTCTGAAGACAGAAAAATGGAAGCATTTTATTAACTAATAAATTAAGCTCATAATTTGGGGGGAGGGGAGGTTGGTATAAGAAAGCTATAACCCTTTTAACAGGAAGATTAGCTTTGCTAGCTGTGATTGGATGGATGTATGACTGAGTTTTCTATGCCAAAGAAAAGCTACAGAAAATATATATATGACTAGGAAGGAGCAGAGAGATTTTCATTATTGTATATAACCTATAAAGCACATATCTTTTCCAAATAATAGAATAAATTCAATGTAAGAAACTCAAGAAACAGAGAAGAAAGTCAGATTCAATAATGTATATGAGAGGTGTCCAATCTTGACAACTTTAAGACCTGTGGACTTCAACCACCCATGCTGCCTGGGAATACTGGGAGTCGAAGTCCACAAGTCTTAAAGTTACCAAAGTTGGACAGCCCTGAGGTACAGTTTCTATTAAAACTTCTTGCCAGTTCTTTGCACAACTAAACAGACAATGGTTCTTGTTGTTCCTTGGGATTTTCCCCATCTTAGGAGAGTTTTGTTTACTAAGGTTTTGCTTGCACATTTTTCTTTCCTGACTTCGCAGGATGTGAGCTGTCGAAAAGCTATTGCAGCAGAAAACCTGATTTATTAGTGAAATAACTGAAGACTAAATTGGTGCTAAATAAAAGGTTTTTAATGACAGTCAAGACCTTAATCCAAACCAGATAACTTGTCGTTTACAATTTCTAAATTTAAATGTAATTTATTTTGGGGAGAGGGAAAACTATTTTTCTGGTGACTAAAGCTCAGCAATTAAAATAATTAAGCTTTAAAAGCAAAACAGAGAATTGTCTGTTGTTTTGCAGTAATAGAATTTATTTTTTCCAAGCTAGAATGTGTTTGGGCAAATGTTCCTACATTCAAATCATAAAGACACAACTGAAGAACTAACTATAGAAGAAATAATTCACAAAAGCTTTAGGGTACATCACGCATATGCTATTATACTTTTGTTCAGTTCATATCTTTACACAATTTTAAGGGCTTAGCACGCTGAGCAATGAACCTCTTTCTATATATATATATATATATACATATATCTATTGATAGATAGATAGATAGATAGATAGATAGATAGATAGATAGATAGATAGATAGATAGATAGATAGATAGATAGATAGATAGATAGATAGATAGATAGATAGATAGATAGATAGATAGATAGATAGATAGATAGATAGATAGATAGATAGATAGAAGTTTCAATTGTTGCTGTCTGTCATTGGTCAACTTATAAGACAGAGTACAATTTCCTGCCTGAGCAGGGGCTGGACTAGAAGACCTCTAAGGTCACTTCCAACTCTATTATTATTATTATTATTATTATTATTATTATTATTATTATTATTATTATTATTATTATTATTATTATTATTATTATTATTATTATTATTATTATTATTATTATTATTATTATTATTATTATTCATCGCACAGTCAGCCAGATGTTCAGACTGGATATGGTATTTTTGTCTACCTATCAAGTCCTTACCAAGGGCCTGGGATAGGCAGTTGTGGATATTTGATGGTATTACAAATATCATCACAAGATGGAAGCTGTCCCTAATAAGGTCGCCTTTTGCAATTGACCGATGGCAAATTTGTCAATGCCAATGGTGTCCAAGTGGTGCTCCAGTTGTTTTGGTATTGCACCCAAAGTGCCTATTACTATTGGTACTACCCTTGCTTGTCTTTGCCACAATCATTCTATTTCTATTTGTAGGTCTTTGTATTTTGTTATCTTCTCCAGTTCTTTCTCGTCTGTTTTGCTGTCTCCAGGCACTGCCACATCCACTATCCAGACTTTTTTGTCTTTCTTATCAACAATTGCTAAGTCCGGGGTATTATGTGGCAGGTGTTTGTCTGTTTGAATTCTAAAGTCCCAGAGCAATTTAACTTTATCATTTTCTATGACTTTCTCTATGTTATGATCCCACCAGTTCTTGCTTATAGGCAAATGATATTTCTTGTACATCTTCCAAGAAATATTGTTATTGTTATTGTTAGATGAAGAATAATGGCTTTGTGGTAGTGTCCAAAAATGTAAGTCATTTTACTTATTACTTATAAGACATTTGATGATTAT
Source organism: Azemiops feae (assembly GCA_023970755.1). Classification (NCBI taxonomy): domain Eukaryota; kingdom Metazoa; phylum Chordata; class Lepidosauria; order Squamata; family Viperidae; genus Azemiops; species Azemiops feae. The sequence goes on along the minus strand of JALGBA010000118.1, from coordinate 1,454,287 downwards.
GGGCTGAACTGCATATTTCCCAAGGTTTCCAGTGGGAAATGAAATGCATTATTTACAGCTCTAAAGAAGTCCAAATGGCTACTTTTAATCTTTAAAAATAATGAAATAATTTTTATTTGGCTTCCTTGAGAAACTTTACTAAGGTGGTCCTGTTTGCATAGAGGGAGTAATTTCTCCATTACACATAATGAAATAATTTATTTTTAATACCACAATTGCTTTTCGGCACCCAGATTCCACTGTATGAAAATATTCCTTGTGCAACAGGAGACTGAAAGGAATGATACTGAACTAAATGCTACAATAATGTGGAATATAAATGGAGCAAATGACCTTCAAAAGAGAGGGGGAAAAACAGTATTTGAAAAAATTAAGACAAGACATAATTTGCCTAAGAAACACACATATTAAGAAAAAAGATCATACAATTTCTCTCTATATATAAGAACCTGGCATTGTGGGACATGGCTAATAGCCACAATCTCATTGTTTCCTGATGCACTCTCTGCTTGATTCAGGATTGGATTCTTTCCCATTTTGATTTTATCTTCATTACTGTAATGGCTTCATTAACATTTCTAATGATCCTCTGTGGCAAACTAATTAAAAGTATGCATTTGACTCTTTCTCGTTTGTTTTTATTAGTTTTTATATTATGTATTTATTTATAACATTCTATACTGTCTTTCTTCCAAGTCCTTCGGGAAGTTTATAAAACTAAAAGTCTACAACATAGATGTAAAGAAATGCTACATGGTGTGTAACTTCCTTAATTCTTCTTTCTTAATTTGGCATCTGGAATTGTTTTAGGATCGATTCTAATTTTATTTTGTGATAGTTTATAGATCAGCTCGTTTTCTGTTTTGGTGCACAGTATAATGCCCATTTGGGTCTATTCATATTTCTCTTCCTCTGTTCCTTTGTTCGTTTCAATCCCATATTTCTGATTGTCTTCCAAACATTTCTGTTTGAATGTCTCAGCATCGCCTCAAACTTAATAACGAGACTGACTAGATTGTCTTACCTTTAAATCATGCTTTTCTACTTCCCTTACTGTTTCTGGCATGGATTTAAGTTGCACATCACCGATCATGTCCAAAGTCTCATTGTTGTCTTTCATTCTTCTTTATTTCCCAGCAGATGGATTTTCCTGCCAGATTCCCCTTTTGACTTTCACTATTACTAAAATTAATCATTTTACATCTGTTTCTTATACTAAAAAAATGCTTGCTCAGTGTTTAATCTTGTCTTATCTTGATTAATTCAATGTTCTTTTTGTGTCTCCACTTTCTCACCTTAAACCTTTGGTTTCTGTCCAGAATATATCTGTCCAAATTCTTTATCTTTTTTCTTAGGTTTTTTTTTTTTTTTTTGTTCTCATAATGTTGTGGGGTTTTTCGCATTAGTTGCTCATCTCATATTTAATTTAAACTTTCTATTGTTTGCTTTAAGGGAAAAAAAATCTTATCTTCTCCGTTTGATATCCTGTGCTGCTACAGTCTTAAATCATTTTATCATCAATATTTTTAAGTATAAGGCCTTATTAAATCTATTTGATTTTATTCTGTTTTCTTGTTTGTTCTTGTTTTTCGAATCAGCCTTGGGCTTATAAGTGAATAAGACTTCTGGCTAAAATTGCCCATTCCTTCTTCTGTGTGAAGATGGAAGAGAAGACACACAAAATAACATAACATCACTGAGTTCTGCATAGTTCCACATCAATAACTGTTCAGAAAAAAATTAAATTGATGACATAATTATTTTGTGCATTCATCTGGAGCCGAGATATTCAACCTATATATGGAAAATTTGGTACATTCCTCCTTTCCTATACCTCTTTTAAAACTGTCAGCTAACTGCCCTTTTTAGTGGGATAAACAACAATGTTTGTGAATTCGTAGGAAGCAAACGTATCTATTCTACTTAATTTAATATCTTAATTAAGTTTATGTTTAGATTACTTGCAATGAAATTTAGATTTTGTATTAAAGCAACCCATTTTTATACCATTCTATTTTTGAGCCTGAAAAAGGTATGTACTCTAAATTTAGAAGTTATAATAACAGGAGTAACATGAGCATTGAAAGAGCACAAGCACAATGAATCTTTCAACATCTAATAATGTTCCATATTTCTTTCTTGTTTAAGGAATGTTCCAATATTTTAAAAAAGAATTATTTTCACCTCTTTTACTTTCTGCATTTCTGTTTTATTGTTCATGAGTATCCTTAAATCATGATAGATGACTTCTCATGATCTGAATTCCCTCTGGACAACCCATTGGATACTTTATAAAAATGATAGGCAAAACTCAGGCAAACTGTAATTTCAATTAAAAGTAAAATCTTCCTCCCTTCCATCCTTCACTTCTTGCCTTTCTGAGCCTTGAAGAACCTTTTCTCTCCTTCCATCTTCACACAGAAAAAAAGGAATGGAAATTTCAACCAGAAGTCTAAATTTGTCATTAAGTGAAAACAATGGTCACATATTGGGCTGTTGTTGGTCAAGGCTTCCATCATTTTTATATAGTTAAATACTATTTTTATTAATTAAAGGGAGCCAGTTTTGTCTAGTGGTTAAGGTGCTTGCCTAGAAACCAGGAGACTATGAGTTCTAATTTCACCCTAGGCAAGAAAGCTGGTTGATTGATTTTGGGCCAGTCATCCTCTCTCTGCCCAACCCACCTAAAAAGCTTGCTGTTGTGGATGAAATAGGAAGAAGGAGGGCTATTATGTATGTTCACCCTTTGAGTTACTTATAAAGTAATAAAGGCAGGATACAAATCTAATGAAATAAATAACTCTAATTCAATATATGCAAAATGGTGCATAATTTTGCAGTACTTCACCACTTAAGAATACACCCTCATCTCTATACGACATTCTTCACTGCAACACTTTACATTTAATTGCACCGACAAAACTGCTAATTACACCTCTCATCAATATGTGTAGCGATAATATTTCTATAAATATTTATCTGGAAGTAAACACTATTGATACATAAAAGGACATTATTTTCTATTAAAACCCATGGGTTGTGTACATAGAGATTCTTCACACATGACCAGAGTTTGTGAGCATCTGTAAAGATGCTCAAAACCTCTTCCCAGGAAAGCAGAACTTCTGGAACGGTTTCATCCCAAAAGGAACTTTTATTAGGAGAAGTTGACAGCAGGCATAGAAGGCAGGATCTGAGGGGTTCCCATGCAAATCAATAGGTTAAAAGAGCAAGAAGCAAACCCCACCCCAATAGTTCATCTGGTTAGTTCAAATGGGCCAATCTCCAGGTGATGAATCTGCTGTGGGAATGGGGCTGATAAGGCACCATTCCCAAGGCTGTGAAGCAGTTGTTAGGTCTTTGCGCCTAGTCTTCCACAGCGAGAGATAAGTCAGATGGCCAGAGGCACATTCCTTTCTCACCCCCAGGTTGGCATCAAGGGGAAACAGTTCAAAGAGCAAGCAGATAGAGGAAGCAGAGAGGATACATTGTAGTGGCTGAAGCGAAGTGAAAAGAAATACAGTGTAGTTCCCATAGTTCCCCCCTCTCACCAGGAGTATGGCAGAACCCGCAGGAAAGAAGGAGAAAATACCTAATAGAGGAGAGAGCCCCCCCTCTCAATATGTGGGTTCTGACAGCATCACTAGGTCTCACTAGATGGGTAAAAGCTTTTGTTTCATAATTTCTGCTATAAATTCTTTGCCTGGCCATAGCATTGTACTGGGAAATTATTTTGATCTTTCCCAAAGACTAAAATGGATAGAACTAGTAATGGTACATAAAGACAGCATTATAGCTTTGTAGCTGTTCTGAAACTTCAGACATAATGGGACATTTTCAGTGATGGTCTTCAAGGAACAAGTGTCATTCAAGTCCTCTTCTTTCTGGAAATAAATATAATAAGTCACAAATGAGACCAGCTGAATCACAAATATACAACATTTCAGAAACTTCATAGGTAATCTGTGAAAAAATTCAGGAGAAATTAAAAAAGCAGATATGGATTGCAAAAATCCAGTTTACTGGATAGAAACATAGTTTGAATTTTCTGTATTTTAAAAAATATCTTCTAGTGATAGTTCAGATTTTTTTTAGCCCACATCAAACAATCCTAATAAAAATCAGGAAGAAAAAGAAGCAGAAAATTCATTAGAATCATGAAATCCACAAGTTGAAATGAAGATTGCTGGCATTAAAATTATGTCCTTCCTCTTACTGTGATGATTTGGGCTACAACCAAGATGACATCTTAGTCCTTGCTAAAATGAAGAAACAAGCAATGGCTGATATCCCATTTTGATAATATAAAATTCACTTGCTAATGGAAGCAAGATGGGATGTATGTTACATAAAAGAGGAGTCCTTTTTCATCTTCTTCTAGTCAGTCCAACAAAGCTTATTAAATACTGATTAAAGTAAAAGGAAGATTAGCAAGGGGGAAAGAATATGCAATTTTAACGAGGTATACAAACATTTTAATTATCTATATTAAATATTTCCATCTGGAATGATCTATTAGGAAAGGTAATCTATTAGGAAAAACATTGTTAAAAAAGGTAATAAAAGTTAACCAGCTTTGAATAAAGAAATGTTCCCCAGTAGGATGTCGACAGAGTGCTTTCTTGGTTTTGTTAATGTTTCATCCAGTATAATTCCTTCATTTTTTTTCTGGATAATTGTTTCAATGTATTTAAAGTGTATTGCAGTAACAAACCTGATAACTAACAATAGCAACTTCATAAGTTTTATGGTTTTGTATACCTTAAGAAATCTGATATGAAACCAACAATAGATTCATTGTGAAATATTCTTCAATGCTTTTCTAATTTCCTTAAATTCTTTTGACCAAAATGACTGTCTAATTGGATATGGCTGCCATAGATTCTCCAGAACACCTCCAACGTAATCTAGAAAATTTATGTGTCTATGGAGATTCTTAGTCATCCAGGTCATGGTTGTTATCCCAAAGGTGCTTTTACAAAAGACAACTGGACTTTGTTTTTTTTTCCCTTGAAGATATTTTGCTTCTCAAAACTGAAGAAGCTTCTTGAATGAAAAGCGAACACCTTCAAGAAAAATAAAAAAAAGTCCAGTTGCCTTTTGAAAAAGCACCTTTGGAAATAGAAACTTTACAAATTATATATTATAATTTTGGCAGAGTACATAAACCTATGAATTTTCTTCACAGTTAATTCCTGATCACTTGCTGAAAAAGACTTAAAAGGAATTCTGTGTTACTAAATTCTAATGAGTTTGAACAAATTCAAACTCCATATCCCATAGTTGTCTTTTTGTGTGCTCTCTAGGGTTCTTTGGCATTAAGGCTGCTCACAACTAATTTGAAGCCAACAAAATATCCTACCAGATTTTTTTAACTTTCAAAAGACTCTGTCTTGCATGTATGATATTGAAGAGATTCACTCGATTTTATAAAGAAACAGTACATCATTCTTGAAATATTGTTAGTGATTTCACTTAATAAAGTTTAGAGGTTTAAGAATGAATGACAAAATATGACTTGCATGTCCCCAAATCATTTAAAAATATATGCATATGCTGTCCTGGAATATCCATATATTCAGTACTTAGCAAGGTTAAAAGAAAATTTAAACTTGCTAGATGCCTCATAGTTTAATTAATTACTTTTATGCAAATAGCAAAATCAATGTCTTGTTATTCATGCTGAGTATATATATATGTGTATGTCTGTGTATATGTGTATGTGTATATGTACATGTATATGTATACATCCGCACACCCACACATATACGAGTACAGCAGTATTTAATTTTGATCATTAGTTATGTTAGTTCATAGAACTAGTATTATACTTAAAATTCTTAAAATACTTTATGGACTAAATTCTTAGCCATATATTGCGAAAAGAAAAAAAAGCAGTAACCATTGTACATTCATAATACATTCCTTCTATGATATCTAATTTTGCTTCCCCTAATTTTAGATCTAATTACTCTTATAATTTTTAATATAGTTACTCCTAGCTGACCCTGGCATTACTCGGGGCTCTACAATCACCTCTTAAGAGACCTGTGTAGATGAGGTGTTCTATTAGCTCTGATTTTATGTGCTATTTTAGGCTTAATGCCAATTTATTAGTCCAGGGTATCCTTTCCAGTCTGTCTTCTGGAGACCAGCTTTCTCTCCAGCAGTCAATTATGTTGCTTCTGATTACTAATCCAAATAGGCCCTTGATAACAATGTACTAAGTAAATGGGTGGCTAATGGCTTAAAGACCTTAAAGATTCCAGTATAACAGATTAAGTTGCTTTTTGCTCAGCACAGTGCAGGAACCAAAAAGAACATCATCAGCTAAACTTTCAAGAGCTTCTGTTGACATTTCCACTGTTACTGCTTGTTTTTCATGTATGTCAAAATGCCTTCATCAATATTATTGATTAAAAATTGAAAAGATTTGTGGGTGGCTGTGGACTTCATCACTCATATGATCTACATGGAAATTAAATGAAGATTAAGAGTAGCTGCTTTTCATATATTTCTACAGTGAGCTAATTTAATTGCCATGTTTTCAAGATTTATCACGAATTTCTATAAAATAGGAATTTAAAAAAACCAGTATATTGGTCAAGACTTTAGTTACTCAAAAGGAGCAATTAGAAATTAATTCTGTAAACTTTTTTGTCTACACTGACATAAAAAGACTTTTTAAAGCATCAATTGAATTCTAGCTCAGCTGATGGATGAAATGTAAGTTGTGTGTACAGAATTAATATTGGTTTTGATTTATCCAAGGAAAGCTAAGTTTTATTTGGAGCTAATTCTTGTTTCTCAATTTTTACCCACAAAATATGTGGTTTTTCCATGTCTGAAGGTTTTAAGAACAGGTTGGATAGCAACATGACAATTGTGGTTTTCTTATACATTACAGAGGGTTGAATTAGAGAATTCTTATAGTTTCCTCTGAGTCTGCAATTCTACAATTCTATGAATCTAACTGAATTTCAAAAAGGATAACTCAATAGTGGTTTCTAAATTAAGAGAAAAAAATACAGTTTCACCAATATATCATTTTCAGAATGCATTTTGTTGTAGTACTACTTTATCAATCTATCCATTAGGCGTTATTACAAAATTGCTTCACTTCTAAATTGTCTAATGAAAACTAACTGCATTTGGATCTTATTTTTATTTTTCCATTTGCTTGTACCTAGCTAGAAATAGGGAAAGATACATTTGATTCTTAAATAATTAACTCAAAAGGATCACAGACAAGCCAAATATTCAAGTTTTCACTAATGCTCTTGATAGGTCATCTACAACTGCAAATAAACCTGATGGCTCCAGCATAATAATTTAATATTAAATTGATAGTGCAGAGATTCTCTCTTTATATTCTGGACCCATTCTGGGTCCATTATGAATTATTCCTAAGAGCAATAGAACAGAGTCTATGACAATGCAGGTGTTCAGTAATCCAAAATCAGATTGTAATATATTCTCCCTCTCTCTCTTTTTTCATATTTATCAAAGAAAGACTTTTTTTCTATTTTCATTCATCCATTCTTTCTGGAGTCAGCCATAGCCTATGCTGATGGCAGTACATTGATAGCTAAAAATGTACCTGATCTACCATCTGTACTAATGAAAGCCAAGGTGCACAGTGGGGAAAAAACTGTCAAGGAATTCTCTGCAGACAAGCAGTAGCAATAGCACTTAGACTTATATACCGCTTCACAGTGCTTTACAGCCCTCTCTAAGCAGTTTACAGTGTCAGCATATTGCCCCCAACAATCTGGGTCCTCACTTTACCATCCTCAGAAGGATGGAAGGCTGAGTCAACCTTTAGCTGGTGAGAATCGAACTGCCAAACTGCTGCAGTACTGCGTTCTAACCACTGCACCACCACAGCTCAGAACTTGGTAGAGTGCAAAGAAGGCCTTAGGTGCTGTGGTGGCGCAATGGTTAGAATGCAGTATTGCAGGCTAATTCAGCTTACTGCCAGGAGTTCGATCCTGACTGATGACTCTGCCTTCTATCCTTCCTAGATCAGTAAAAGGAGGGTCCAGATTGTTGGGGAAAATAGGCTGACTCTATAAACCACTTAGAAAGTGCTGTAAAGCACTATGAAGAGGTATATAAGTCTAAATGCTAAGTCTAAGTGCTATTGCTATTGCTTGGAAAAGACATTCAGATATCATGATGGGTCTATATCAACAAAGATAAGAAATCTGCAGGCAGTGGTTTACTCTATGATGTTCTATGGAAGCAAATCTTAAGCTTTTGAAGAAGCAGAATAAAAAAATATGGATACTTTTAAACCTCATAGTTGAAGAAGAGTTCTAACAATACCATGCATAGAAAACAACTGCAAGATTGTAGAACAAATCCATTCAGAGTTTTCACTCTGTCCGGAAAACACTGCAGACAGTTAATATTCGGAAAGCAGCAGGCCCAGATAACATCCCTGGACGTGTCCTCAGGGAATGCGCAGAGGAGCTGGCTTGTGTTCTCACTGATATTTTCAACCTCTCATTGCAGCAGGCAGTGGTCCCATCGTGTTTTAAGATGGCCATCATCTTGCCAGTGCCAAAAAAGTCCACAATTACAGGCCTCAATGATTACCGTCCGGTTGCACTGACATCCACCATCATGAAATGCTTTGAGAAGCTGATAAAAGACACTATTGTATCTAGCCTCCCGCCAGCATTTGACCCGCTTCAGTTTGCCTACCGACCAAATCGCTCTACGGAGGATGCTATTTCTTCCGTTCTCCATCTGAGCCTGAAGCACTTGGAGGAAAGAAATACTCATGTGCGTTTGCTGTTTGTCGACTTCAGTTCGGCGTTTAACACAATCATTCCCCAGCATCTAGTAGACAAACTGGGCCTTTTAGGCTTAAACACTCCTTTGTGCAACTGGATTCTGGATTTTCTTACCAACAGGCCCCAATATGTGCGAGTTGGAACAAATACCTCTAATACCATTTTCTTGAGCACAGGTTCTCCTCAGGGCTGCGTCTTAAGTCCGCTGCTGTTCACCCTGTTGACCCATGACTGCTGTGCTAGGTTTGCCACCAACCATATTGTGAAGTTCGCAGATGATACAACAGTAGTGGGCCTTATTCAGGATGACAAGGTGGAAGCTTACTGCAAGGAGGTTGAGGGGTTGGTGAACTGGTGTAAGGAAAACAGCCTAGTTTTAAATACAGGAAAAACCAAAGAGATCATTGTTGATTTCAGAAAAGGCAGGCACAGCCACACTTCTCTGTGCATTAATGATTCACCTGTGGAGATGGTTACCAGCATCAAATTCCTGGGTGTGCAGCTAACGAGTAGGCTGACTTGGTCGCTAAACAGTGAGAAACTGGTGAAGCGGGCACAGCAGCGCCTGCATTTTCTGCGCCGCATGAGAAAAGCACATCTTCCTTCCCTGTCCTGACCACTTCTACAGGGGACAATCGAGAGCATCCTGTCATACAGCATCACAGTCTGGTTTGGAGGCATCACTGCTTCAGACAGGAAGGCGGTGCAGAGAGTGGTGAGAATGGCCGAAAAGATCATTGGCAGTTCCCTCCCTACCATCCAGGACACAGCACAGAAGCGTTGCTTGAGCAGGGCCCGCAAGATTTTCTGGGACACTACACATCCTCTTCACGACCTGTTTTCCTTGTTACCTTCTGGGAGGAGGCTTCGTGGTATCCATAGCAGAACATCCAGATTCAGCCATAGTTTCATTCCATACAGCATTAACCTTGCGAACTCTCAAACTTCCTCCTTGCGTTATATATTCAAGATGGACAGTATTTAATATTTATTTGCTATGTATCTGTAGGGATGTGGGTCTATATATATGTTGTACATAGTATGTTTAGGTGTGTGTCATGTATATGTTTCACTTTGAGAGCGGGCAACTAAATTTCATTTTTTATGTGTGCCATTGTGCCCACAATATAAAAATGACAATAAAGGTTATCTATCTATCACTAGACGCACAACTTAAATTCTATATATCTATATTTTAGACACATTATGTGAGAAGACCAGCTTCTTTCTATAATGATGGGAAAAGTGGAAGAGAAGCAGATGACCTGTAGCAAGGTGGATTTACTTGATTATAGTACAATGGGTCAGTGGTGGGATTCAGCCGATTTGCACCAGTTTGGGAACTAAATTTACCTCAATTTGGAGAACCGCTGGCTTCTGGAAGTCCAGTCTAGGCCTTGGACGCCTCCCAGGCCTAGAACGGCCCACCAGAAGTGCATGGATACCACTTCCAGAAGTCCGTTCTAGGCATTGGAGACCTGGAGGAGGCCTCCCAGGCCTAGAACAGGCCATCGGAAGTGCATTGATGCCACTTCCGGAAGTCTGTTCTAGGCATCGGAAGCCTGGAGGAGGCCTCCCAGGCCTAGAACGGCCCCCGGAAGTGCATGATGCCACTTCTGGAAATCCGTTCTAGGCATCAGAGGCCCAGGCCTGCATCACATAATAGAACCAGTTGTTCAGGTATTTGAATCCCACCACTGCAATGGGTGCATCACTTTGGGACACCTGAAGGGTCACATTGGGAACAGATCATTCTGTAAAAGGTCTGCTTTTGTGATCACTACAAATAAGCAACAATGGGAATAACCAACAAATCAATAATAATGTTCTCAATAGAAAATTAAAAAAGAGATTTGATGAAAAATGTATTGAATTAATTATAAAATGTACATACCCAGATCCTAAAGCAGGCCAGCATTCAATCTGTCATTCTATAGTGATTTTTTCTTATTCTAAAGCCTAAAGATTATCACTAGGAACTTATTCAAGGGGCTAAAAACATCTGCCCTTTACCAAGTAATAAATGTTTACTTATATATAATTTGAATAGTCAATAGTATTGCCCAGCTTTGCAATCTGTCTTTCCATCTTACGTGTCTTGTTACCATAAACAATTTCCGATCAGGTAGCTGATTCATGCTAGCATACAGTTTCTGAAGATACAATAACAGCATTACTTATGTATAATGTGACCACTGGAGCTTGACAAGGCATCAGCTTTTAGAAAAGTGCATTTTTAAAAATCCTTTGTTCTGACAGGAAGCGATGACCTAGATTTATGCCACACAATCTGTTAGAATAAGAGACAGCAAATCAGTGGGTTTTTCTTTGTAAGTGAGTAAATTAGTTTCAACGTTTTATGACATTAAAATGCTACATGGAAAGAAAAATGGATGCACACTTAATTTTATCTCACTAAATTGGTGAAAATGTGAAATAAATATCAGAGAAAGGAAAAGAATGGAGGGAGGGAGGGAGGGAGGAAGGAAGGAAGGAAGGAAGGAAGGAAGGAAGGAAGGAAGGAAGGAAGGAAGGAAGGAAGGAAGGAAGGAAGGAAGGAAGGAAGGAACACCTTAAATATTAAGACTTTAGAAAAATGCACCCAAATCTTCAAAAAGCTTACTTTCAGTGGAAAATCATGTTTAAAAAAACTCTAAATTGTCTATAAGTACATCTGGTTTATGTTCTTAAACCTCTCACCCCTAAAATGCTTTTGTACTTGTTTGCACAAAACACCATTTGGGATGGTTTGACCCAGTAACCTTTCTTTGTAGGTGGTTGACTGGCTAAACTGTTCAGTAATTTAGCTTATAGTACTAAAACATGACACTTTAATATTTAGATAGAAAAAATTATATCATTTATTACATAGAATACCAACATGTTGTCCTTCAAGCATATGGTCGCTGAGAATATTAGCAATTGAAGAAAAATATATTGATGATATTAACTATTAGTGTTAGAGTTAATGGTTATGATATTATAATTCATATTGTTTGGAAAAGATTGTCACTTTGTTAAATAATATGTATTCTTGAAGCAATAATTTTATTGGGTTTTCATTGTATTGAAAAACTTTTCAGGATTAAATAACAGTTTAATATATGTTTTCCTAAAGTTTATTTAAAAGTTTTATTTTAGGAGGTTTTTTTAAAAAAATAAAAATAACAGAGCCATTCTATAAAAGCAGAGGCGCTTAATATGACTTTCAAAAATATCACTTAAGTAACTGTCACTCTCTAACTCAGAGGTCCCCAACCTTTTGGCCACCAGGGACCGGTTGCGTGGAGAGAGGTTTTTTCACGGACCGGAGGAGGCGTGGTTTTGTGTGCTGCCTGCGTCCTGTGGATGGCCCTGTTGCTGGTCCACGGACCGGGGGTTGGGGACCCCTGCTCTAACTAATTACTTAAGTAACTAATAAAAACTACCAATATGCTGGCATTCAGAATTCCCAAGTTGTAGGAACAGATTATACCTTTACTAAATTAAGACTGGGATCATATTTTCTAGGTAGATTATTAGACAACAAAGAAAGAAAATTAAAAAAATAAATAAATTAGAGTTAGGGAAAAACTGAACAACCATATCAACCATAAGAAGAACAATTGAAATAAAATTGACATTAGATGAATTGGATGACAGCAATATGAACGTCATATTTTCCAGGATGCCTAGTGGTCTCTTCATCTACATCTGAATGTCACACATGTAACATCCATGTGGCAATCACATCACTGGAGGACAGATGTTTAGACTTATACCCACATTTTTTTTGTTTTAAAACATTAATTAGTCTATAAAATCAACTGGAGGCCTCACTAGGTTTTCCACTGAAAATTAGCTTAACATTATGCTGTCATTTTTGACAGTAACATGTTTAGAGAGGCCCCTCTAAGTACCATAGAAATAGGGTCTCAGGAGCACATGAAGCCCAGAGACTGCCTACCTCTTACGCCACTAAAGAGAACAGCAGCTGAAGCAAACCTTGCATGTAGCATTGGCATAGTCTTCCCCTACTTTACCATAATATCTTCTCCTTTTTTTCTTTCCTGATTTTGCGGGGAGGGGAAATCAGGGTTTAGTCAAACTAGAAAGCAGCAGTCACATAATTCAATAACAAAGACAGGTCAAAGTTTGATTTGTTTGTTGATTTATTTGTTTATGAAATATTCTTCCTCTGGACTGCTTGTGGAAGCAAAATCTATAGTATCAATTATTAGTTTTTTCTATCCTTGTGGACAAGCAATGCTTCTAGTGTGGTCCAATATTCGGAGTTTCATCAATTGTCCTGAGATACATCTCCTTTCCTTGCAGAGACTGCCAAGTTCTTTCCTTCCTGTCCATGAATGAGATCTGCAGCAAATGCAAGCTACTTTAGTACGTCCATACTTGCACGTAATGCATTCTGAGCCAAGGCTCTGATATGTTAAGATGCAAAGAATAACAAAGCATAACCCCAGAGTTCATATTTAAGTTCAAGCAACCTCAACAGAGACTTTGTTATGGTTTCTTCCAACAATTTATAACCTTGTCACTAGTTTATATATATATATATATTTAAGAGAGGGTTGGACAAGTTAGGTACATAAATTCAAATGACCAGTAAATATTTAACAAACTCTTTTGTAGTCAATTGAGTTAAAAATTAAATACAGCATTGGCTGGGAAGCTTTCTTTTTTTCCTCCTCCCCCCCCCGAACCATTAATAGAACATTGAGTGTTATTTGTGTTGAGTGTAATTCTTTCTGACTTTGCCTTCCATTTGCCTTGAGGACAAGCCAGTTTAAAACTGTTCAGCACATTACACCATGCATAACAGGTAATCTGTCTAATTACGGCCTGTAAGGATGTTCAATGTAAAATATTAAAGAGCCTCCATAACCTCAGTTTCACCCTCCCTGGGCACCACGGCTTCTGAGACTCCGAGCCATTAACTCAAGTGTTTACATTTGAAGCTCAAATTCTGTGTTGGCAGAATGGTTCATTTCACATTTTACAAGTCTGTTTTCTCATTCACAGACAGAAAGCAATTTATCAAATTTTTATATTACATTTTTTCCAGCTTTTTAGAATATCAGGTATAGTATCTGCGGTAAAGGTCTAAAATGTAAAAGACCAAGCCACTTGGTCCAGGGGACCTAATAAGATTTATATCTAATGTGTGTACGGGTGATAAATTATTCACCACGATGAACAATAAAATATTAGTTTGCTCTGATGCACAGCAAGGCAGAAGGGACCCCAAAGAAATGCATCTGAAAGCTCTAAGCAAGATGGCAAAAATGGACTTACTCACCAGGCATGTATCAATCCATTGATTGAACCAAATGGACTAAGTTCTTCAGAAGATAAAGAGCAGGTGGGAAGGCAAAATCAGAACACATCCAATTTTAGGACACTTGGATTTGATTTCTTTGTGATTTAACAAACATCAAGGCACTCACCCCATTGTTTCAATCTGCCTTTTAAAGATTAACATCAATGCATGAGGGATGCAAACTGTGAACTGTTAAAATTGTGGCACTGAATGCTACATTTATGAATGTCTTACCAGAACTTGATTCACCATTAGGTTACTCCTGTTATATGTAAACCTCTTTGAACTAAATGTAGGTTTTCTACCTTGCCTGCCTTGACTTATTTTGATTCTTATAACACAGCTCCTAAGGGAAACTCTCAGAAGCACGGATTAATGCAAATTCCATCTCATTTAAGTTACAAACCTCAAGTTTCAACAAGGAAACATTGTTCTTGAGATGTTTTATCTGCAGCATTAATATTCCTTAAACATATGATTATTAATAAGGTTTTTATTAAATAATAATAAAGTCACATTTTTCAAGGTTATTTTAAGAAGAAGATTTTCTTTTTTTTACAAAATCTAAAACGCACAAAGGCACAAGTATATTTATTGTTTGGAAATTTGATGATGAAAAGTTAGTTGAAATTATATGACATGTAATTCAAACTATATTAAATTAAGTTTCTGTATGTCCAGTGTCTACTTTTTATCTCAGTTCAGGAATTTTTATGAGACAAAGTTCCTACAGAGTTTCTCTAATATTTGATCTGCATATCACTGTTGCATTCACATTTTTTTTTTTTTTTTGGTGTTCAGGTAGCCAGGGCTATAGGAACATTTTATATCAATAAATTATTTGGCATGTATATTAAGCATCCTGAATTTGTTAATGGTCACATTTGCAAAATATGATATAATATATGGAACAGAGAAAGCATAATTTGTTCTACATGGACATCAGGATATCTGCATCCTTTAAAAAGATAAGTCTATTCTGGGATTAACCAGACTCTAAAACCGGGTCCTGAACACTAATTCATTCATATATTTGACCATTTCAATAATTCTGGATTTTATAGTCAATAAAACTATTACTGCTAGACTATTTCACCTATATGTCTTTGTGAAGGTCAGCATCAAAAAAAATCTTTGTACTCATGACTTAATGTTGCTTCATTGTGGTCACTAATATCCTGTCACTCAAATGCATCTTTAGCCATGGAGAGTAAGTATAGCAAGTTTCATAGACATCCATTTCAGCTGAGAAGCTATTGGAAATATTGGCAATGTGTTAAACATTAAAACTAATATGTGAAAGAAAGCCCTTAATGTAGAAATTCACTGCACATAAAAGCTTCTTAAGAATGTTTGGAAATCAAATATTTAAAACTACATACAAAACCAAATGAGTGCTCATTTTGTTGAAAAAAAAATAGCACTAATGGGTTTTGACCGATCAATCTGGTGTGTAATAGTATCAAGCAAACCATTTCTTTTAAATACCAAAGAGCTCAGGGGTATGTCCTCTGAAGAGGCAACCTTTGACCCTTGCACATTCAACTGTTAATCAATTGATGGCTGAACAGATCAATTAAAATGTATCTGCTATCCAACTAGCTTTTATACATCCATACTCTTGTATCCAAGGGTGACTACCTTAGGGTATTGATTTTCAAATTTTTAGACTTTTCTATATCATCTCCCCAAAAGCTGCTAGAGAGCTATGGAACTCAGAAGCCTGATCTGAAATGCAATCTACTGTCTCACTTAATATCTCTCCCTGTTTCTTCATTGCTGATTAGAATCTAACAAAGCCAAATCACATTCTCTGCTTAGGCTCACAAAGAAGCATTTGATTTCCTGTAAAATATGCTTACTTTTCACTGCAATATGTGCTTCAGTGGAATAAAGAAATATTTCAAATACATACAGGCTGTCATAAGGGCTGATTATTCACCTACTTATTTTTCCTGTCATGGACAAGCTACTTAAAGAAAGCAAATCCTTTAGCAACTACCATAATATTTATATATTTTCATAATAGAAGACAGAACCAGAAAGACTAGGGGAATTGTATAAAAAAAGTCTGGAGAGTCTGTGGTTCTTCAGATGTTGAACAGCAACTCCTATCAGCCTCTTATGATTGCCAAAGCAGGCTAGAACTTTGACGACATCTGGAGCCTATCATAGTTGTTATGTAACACAAGTTCAGTGAATTGAGTTCAGCCATATATGTTGCTTGCTTATTGAACTTGAGAATAACCTGAACACCTTCACCACAGTAGAACATCTATTTTCATTTTGTTTTGCTTCCCCTCCCCCACTCAAATATATTGACAATTATCTATTTACACTCACAAGATGCTGTGCTAAAGCATACTTAGTCAGCAGTTGTGCATTTGCTCATTTGCTTGCAATGTCAAATTATGGACTATGTAGAATAAGTAAATATGGGTAATAGTTTTATTCCTCAGTTTAATAAATTGATGTCACCCTGGCTAATAGATCTTTTGATCTGCTTGATATTTGCAGTATCCTTCAGACAGCACCATAAGAAAATATGAAGGAAGAGAAGAGACTACTCAGTCAAGTGATATTAATCTGCCTCCAGACGTAAGAAGTAATGTGAATTATGTTCATTATTCTTTGCAAATGTATAACTGTTGAAAATAAAACGGCAGTGACCAATAAGGCAGTTGCTGTGATGATGTTTGAACTTTTTCAGAATGTCTGCATAGAAAGTTTCAGAACACAAAGTGCAAAAAAGAGACGAGGGAGGGAGAAAAAGAGAACAACACTTAATATTTTTCATGAAAGAGATACATTCATGATTTACACTTACTGATTGTTTTTATCAAGGTAGTCAGTAAGCTCCAGAGATCTGCTCTCCCATCACTTTCAAAGTCGACAGTTTTCTCGTATTCCAGAAACAATATTCTCCTACTGATAATAGAAGAGACAGGAAAAAAATGAACTTTTCTGATGTTTGATTAAAATGTGCTAACTAATTGTTCCTGGTTTTGCCCAGTCTCTCATTGCTAGAAATCAGACTCTTGAGGGTAATATGATCTACCAAAGAACCACTCAGTTTGTGCAATGAATATTTGTACAATTTCAGAACTGTTAACTTAACGCACATTAGGTTTGATAATGAATTCAGAATGATGGCATTAATATAATCAACACTGGTATTATTGAAAACAAGACATTTTCTTTGCATTCAGACAGAGGAAAAGTATTGGTGGGTGAAGAAGGAAACCATCCCACTGGAATATTTGTTAATTGCTTCAAACTGTTAACAGTTATTTTGTCCCAAGGTGTGGGATGCGGAATGTTATGGCTAAATGATTCATTTAGAACCTCTTGACATGAGTTTCCTATCATCACCACTACCATCTCTTGTTCTTCTCTACCAACTGTGCATATGACTTTTCAGGCAATTAAGCCTAAACTCCTGCTGGTTTGGAAGACATGAACCTTCAAATTCCAATTCAAATTTTACAACACCTACTGCTTGAGAAGGGAGGGGGATTTATTAGTGCAAATTACAAAGACCTATATGGATGCATATTCAGATATCCTATTGGAAATGTGGGTGTGGGCATGTGGAGGGAGAGAGAGAGAGAAAAAAAAAGATAACGTCCATGCTTTAAATAAATCAAGAGGCAGGCCCCACTTGTTCAACTGCAGCCATTTCCAAGATTGCTGATAGAGATGCATCATGCAGATGTTGATAACTACCGTTCCCTTCTTCCACACAATCATTTAATTTTTAAAAAGGCTCATGACAACTGTTATTTGTTCAGCCTTTGGATTTTGATGAGATATTTCAGAATAAAAGATGAAAGCATTTGTAAAATACTCTTGTATTTTTGCACAGACATGCCACAAAAGGTCTATCTACTTCACATTCCCTGGTTTTGTATCCACAATTTTTAATGTGTATTATGCTCCACATATTATTATAAACATCAGGCATGCAGTAAAAAAGGAAAGATTTTGATGGCAAAGAAATCATAAGAGTTAAATAGTTAAAGGAACCTGGATATACATATCATTTGCTAATGTAGCTATCAAGCTGTCAACCAAATCCTTATTTATCATGATATGCACATTTGGTCAAATAATTCATCCAACTTACTGGGTGGTATTTCCATAATTTGCAAAGGGACTAATTATGGGTCAAATCCTTAAATGTTATGAGGTTTTTTTTAGTAATACTTTTTTAGTAATACTTTTAATTATTTTTTACCAGATAGTACATGCCTATATTTTATTATTGACTATTATATGCCTTGACTGCCATATAGAGTGAATAAATCATAAGGGACTTCTTTCCCCCCCTTTCATTACAGTTATTAAACTGTATGGCGGGGTCCCCAATCCCTGGTCCATGGATCGGCATCGGACCATGACATGCTGGAAACCGGGCCATGCAAACAAGTGAAGCCCCATCCCTGGGATGCCGGTAGCATATAAAACCATGCCGCCTCTGGTCCACAGAAAAACCTCTCTCCATGGAACTGGTCCCTGGTGCTCAAAAGGTTGCGGGCTGCTGCTGTACGGCATTTGAAATAAGTTACAATGTTAAGAATGTTGCCACAAGTAAAATATCAAAAGGGCACTTCTTTTTTGTGTTATAAAAAGGGGTGGAGTTTCAATAATTGCAGCTGCTATCTTGACTTTTTTTTTTACAGATGAACACACTGCACAGACAAACTGAGCTTGGCTTTAGGAAGCTTGTGAATAGTTTTATTATTATTATTATTATTATTATTAATAATAATAATTATTATTACTACTATTATTATTATTATACTTTTAACATTCTTTCAAACTTCAAGCTTGAAAATTAATCTTAATGAAACGGAGCTAGCTGTTTCAATGCCAATGGTGCAACACTGACTTTTCCAACTGAAGAGAATGACAGTGTTTATTTAGTATTTTATTATGGAGCAAATCTTTATTTTCCAATTATAAATTAAAATAATGTAATTAGTCTTATGTCTTATGGGCTTGGTTATCATTGCTACTAACTAGATGGTATTCCACCCTTGTCCTTAATTTTTGCATACTAGCATAGCCAATGAGATTTATCTGAGACACGATTATTGCTAATTGTAACTAGATTTTATTACAATCTCTCCTGGTCAAAAAGACAAGTAGGAAGTAGTGACTTGGGTGATCAGAGTGATGAAATCCCTGTCACTTTTCTACATATATCACCACACAAAAAGAGATAGAGCTTGTGCTGAAATAACACAGTTCTGCTTTCATTAGTCTGACCACAGTGGAAAAATCCTGAGAATTTTGTTGCTAAAACACATGACAAAAACCACCTTTGTCCTCAATCCTTTCCATTTTCTTTTCTTTTTCTTTTTTGCTAAGGATCCTTCCTTCCTTCCTTCCTTCCTTCCTTCCTTCCTTCCTTCCTTCCTTCCTTCCTTCCTTCCTTCCTTCCTTCCTTCCTTCCTTCCTTCCTTCCTTCCTTCCTTCCTTCCTTCCTTCCTGTGCTTCTCTTCTGTCCACTTCACAACTCAACTTTTTATATATTCTGCCAACTGCCAGGAGTTTGATTATGACCAGCTCAAGGTTGACTCAGCCTTCCATCCTTCTGAGGTCAGTAAAATGAGACCCAGATTGTTGGGAGCAATATACTGGCTCTGTAAAATGCTTAGAGAGGGCTGTAAAGCACTGTGAAGCGGTATAGAAGTCTAAGTGCTATTGCTATTGCTATTATATTCTGGCCTTGGGATCTTTTTCCTAGCATAATTTCCTCAGCCATACAAGCTAACCTTTCTCCCAGATTGGAACTCTTTTCTCTGCAGCCACAAGCCAATTCTTCTAATGGCTATTTACTAAATGGAATTTGCTAGTTCATCATTTTATTTTATTTTTTTGGATTCCTCATAATCCTTATGGCCTCTTAATGATTTGGCTAACTTTGTAGAAGCTTGGAATGATGAATGTTAGAGTTTCATAGCAAAAATAGCAACAGCAGACTTCTAGTGTATTATAATCTCACTCAGAAATCAACCTCGAAACAGACATTGCAACCCTATAAGTACAAATACTGAACTTAAGAATGAAAAGCTTTATTTTTATTAACAAGTCAGTTGAGTCCCTGACCTGTTCATCATATACACTCAGAATCTGAATTTATTTTCTAAGCTAGTCAAGTTCTTTTAGAGATCTTTAGTGGCGTTTACTTAATGGGTGATGGCTTCCTAGCACAGCAGAGGATTAGATGCTTTCTGAGTGATGAATTCGTTTCTTTTGCTCTTCCTGGACAATGTTTACGGAGCCTGCTGGGTTGTGTTTGTGAGCATCTATTTGTGAAGTCTTTAGTTTTGTATTCAGCTGCATATGTACAGAAAAACTTCCTGTTCCTTAAGTGGGAGAAATAAAAGAACTGAGATTACAGCAGCTTGCCTCTTAGAGAAACACATCTGATTACTGTAGCCTCATTCTGGGGATAAAGTGTTTCTTTCCTAAGAAGCTAAAGCAGCAGCTGGTGCATGTAATGTTCCTTTTTATTGTGGTTGGTAACAAATAGCAATGGATTTAAAATGGCATAAAGTATATTCTAACTGACACTGACCAAAATCCTTCCTGAGTGCAATATAATTTAGGGCAGCTTGATAAAAGGAGAGTTAATAATGTATAGCATTGAGTCTGACTGAATGGTGCGTGTAAAAATGGTGTTGCTATTCTTTGTGAAGGAATAATGCACATTTGTAAGTGGAACTATTGTGTTGCACGAAAAGACAAAAGAAAACTTGATCTGTGTCTATGAAGACAAAATAGGGAGAAGGAAGTGGAAAGAACTATTATTTATCGTTTTGATCTGGGCTTCTTCTTCAAATCCAGTAGTAGTGATGACTTTTCTCAAGAGCCATATTCAGGCTTTCAGTAAAAGTGTTACCAAAACACAAAATGAGAAATGAGTCAGTGCATAGAATTACCTTTTTTTTCCTTTCAAAATGAATTAAGAACTAGATGATCCCACTGAGATGAAGCAGGGAAGAACCTCAATATTTTCAGCAGAGTTACTTTGTCATCCAACACAATTTTAATTATGTAAACTATTCCATGGGAACAAAGATATATAGACTTCAGATGCTTGACATCTGCATTCCTCCCTATTGTTCTTCTCCAACTTATAATGGGAAATTAGACCCTACATGCTGGCAATCAGCACTTTAATGGGACACGCGGGGAACCTGATCTTCATACTTATTTCATCGATTGTCAGATTGCCATAAACTATATGGCTTTGCCAAAATATCCAACCATGAAGTCATTCAATCTTTTTCCTCATATTCTAAGTACAAATTACTACTGAGAAGCAGCTGGAAAAGTCTCTGAAGAAAGGTTTTTAAAAAAAGATTTCAGGAAATCAGATAGTCCCAGAAATGGTGATCAATAACACATGTTGACTTGCTATTATAGGCACTGTTTTTGGACATTAGACTAAAGAACAATTGGTTCAGAAGAACCCAATTAATAAAATTTAGAATAAGAATCTTTGAGTTACCTGAATAACAGTTATGAATGGATGAAAGTTAAACAATTCCCAGACTAATTTGGAGATGAAGTCTAATCAGTGCTCCAGATCTGCAAAAGATTCTTTCGGAACACTGAATGTCTGAAGGTAATCATTGTTTGCACTCCCATAGCATAACCACATCTTTTTCAGAATCACATGGCAACTGTGTTCCTTTAATGCTATGCAGTTCTCTAGATAGCATGATTGTTGCTTCCACAAGAAACAATAAAAAGCTCTTTGCAGCTTTCCATATTGTACGCATACACACACAAATGCAAAACAAAAACAAAACAACCCCAGACTGCATGAATATAAAGATTAAACAGGTGAATATGTAACATATCTTACAAGTAGATAGATAGAAGCAGTGCTTTTTTTTGTAAAAAAAAAAAAAAAGGTGCCGGAACTCACACATCTCATACAACCCACTTTGCCTACCCTACAAGGTTCCATCCAAAAAAGGTGCCGGAACTCCGTTCTGAGCGTTCTATGAGGAAAAAAAAGCCCTGGATAGAAGTAGAAAGTATCTGCTTTCAACTGAAAAAAGCTTATTGGGAACAACTGACCATTTTCTATATCACATTCACTCATTTCTGTTTTGTGTTTGGGCTTAGTTTAAAGTACCAAAAGGGTTTAAGGCAAGACGTAAATAAGGACTGCTTCCTGTTGTTTTGGCATGTAAATGTGGTAAATGTGTCAGGGGCCATATAGTCATACACTAATGCCCCTTCCAAAAGGCTAGGACAATGCTTCAGTCAGAGCTACATGAGCTTTGGGGAAAGACAGGGTGCATGTTAAGAATAGATCAGAAAGAATTGGAAAATCCCAAAACAACTACAGTATTTGATTTAGTTTACATTTTTATGACAATTAAATAGAAATGAAAATAGTATTATAAGGACCCATGTATCTGATAATTGTAACTTTCCTTATATTAAAAATGATGAGTTGCTGATTTTGAGGGGATCTAGGCTTATAGTCAAACTTTACAGGGCTATGGTACTATTATGATAATCTTGAATTTATTGTTGAAGCCACTTTATTGTAATACAGATCAACTGCAATAATTATAACATGGTTAATGTAAATATAACCTGCATTACACACTAAAATCTCTCTCTCTCTCTCTCTCTCTCTCTCTCTCTCTCTCTCTCTCTCTCTCTCTCTCTCTCTCTCTCTCTCTCTCTCGTCTCAACATGTCTGTCATATACTCTGAGAATTGCTAGGGAGGAGCTGTCTCTTAATTCTTTTTCTCCCAACCAAACCATCTAAACTTTGCTGTCTCTTGGACCTCTGGAATGCAGCCTCTCCTTCCTGGATATCCAGACTACATTCTACAACACCTCTTACTAAATAGTGCCTTTTCAAATACATAAATATTAACTTTTTTTCTACTTGAACAAATGATACTGATATATAAAATACACACATAAAAAAACATGAATGGCCTTTATCCTGCCTTGTATATAACAAATGAATGAATTAAACATATGCTAATATTAAAGAAGATTAACTATAAGCACAATATTTAATATGCCACATCAACGTCAACAGAAGGACTGCAAATATTTAAATTTCAATCACCTCTGATACTAGAATTGCACAAAACAAGAAGTAAGGTTGTAATACAATCACGCACTGTGGCTTTTTGAAAATTTTGGAATCAGTTTTTTTTTTTAAAGTTCTACATTATAGGATTTTTCAGGTCTTTGATGGAGAGTTAACTTAACTTAAGAGAGTTAATTTAACTTAAATTCAAGCCAAGTCCTTCTCTCCCATCTCCAAAGTTCAATTTTATTGTAACCTAAGGCAGGGGTCCCCAACCCCCAGTCCGTGGACCAGTACTGGGCCGCGGCATGCCAGCAACCGGGCTGTGTTGACCCAGGGCCCCAAACGGGAGGCAAGGCAGTTGGCTGGCAAGAGCAACAGTCCTCGAATCACTGCCAATGTTCACCCAAATGCTCCCTCATATGCTGGCAAGAGTTCAACCAAGATAGCCAGGAAAGTTTACAAAATTCTCAAGACAAGACAAGAAAACGTAAAGCGTTCTTTACTCTCAGCTTGCCTGCGAACTGCAAACTGCAAACTGCCAACTGCAAGAAGAGATCAGGAATGTAAGCTGTGATCAGGAAGCAGGAAACAAACTGGTCCGGAATACAAAGTGTCCAGGTTACAAGAGCACAAGTCATGACAATCTCAAGATCCCACGTTTGTTCCCGGCAAATGCCTCACCCCACAGTGTCTCCTTAAATCCTAATCCCCAGGTGTGCCTTGTGGAGTGGGGCAGGATGCTCTCCTCCTGAGCAAGTGAGCCTGCCTCCGTTGTTCTCTCCTCCTCTCTGCTCTCCTTGCTCTAGGATCAGGTGGGGGGGGCCTTGCTCCTCGCCTGAACTCTGCCTTCCCTGTTCCAAACCAGAAGGGCCCTGACCTGCCTCAGCCTGCTCCTCCCTACAGTCCTCCGAAGCCACAGTCCTCCTGGGCCTCAACAGAGAACTCCATGTCATCCTCGGAGTCAGGCTCAGATGGAGGCATGACACGGGCTATGAAACAAGCAAAGCCCCATCAGCAAAGCCCCATCTGCGGGATGCAGGCAGCACACAAAACCATGCCCCCTCCGGTCCGTGGAAAAACCTCTCTCCATGGAACCGGTCCCTGGTGCCCAAAAGGTTGGGGACCTCTGACCTAAGACATAGGCAACTGAATTCAGATTTAGGACTGACCAGAGTTCTTACCATTAGATGATCACTCTATTAATGCCAACCATACTGATGTGAAATCAGGATGTGTAAAACAGCTTGTAATATATCTCAATGTAATTCCATAGATATAGAATTGTACATCTGAGGCATGGTGCACAGTCAACTATTAGGAAAATAATATTTGAGACTGTTCATATGTATTCATTCCTTGCCTTATCTCTATATCTATGAATTTTCAAGAACTAGGATGAACCACCTCGTAATGAGAACAAAGAAATATGGAATGTAGGTCACTGCTTTTCCTTTAGGGACAGTTTTTTTTTAAATTGTTTCCCCATCATATAATGTTTTTTATATAGAATCTCTATATATGATAGAAATATGAGAAGTCATATTATGAATAGGCTTATATTCTATTCATAGTACATGGGAGGATATTAATTCTGATAGGCTCATTTGATATTAATGTACTGTGATAAACACTTGTGTGGAATATTGTGTTGCAGTCAGTATTAATTAGCTGAACCATTACTTTGAAGTTGATATACTTGGCTTTTACAATATGTACCTGTGAATGATTTATCTCACTCTCTTTTATGGAGGTTCTTATGATGTTGGCACGAAAAATCTTGCCTCAACTGGTCAAGTAGATTAATCTGGATTCTACTTGCATAATTTGTGCAATTTCTTTTCCAAAGGATATCAGAATATTAGAGGTGTTTTGAAGCTAAAATGCTATTTTATGTTCAAGCTGAACCATAAAGATGGTTAGAGTCCAGAAAAAAATTATTTACAAAAACAATGCAGTTCCCATTCTTTACCAGGAAAGCTTTATTGTCCTTTTAAAGTAAAATTTTGCCAGAGCTATAAGAATGAAAAACACAATCAATTATCATCAAGGAAAAATATATTCACTCTTTAACAGTGATGTTCTTCAGCAATTGTTCATTATCCTTTTAAATAGGTCAGTGAAATCACAGGTATTTATTACTTTGTGTTTTATCAGGTATGTCATCTATATATGCTTATTTTTAATCCATATTTTAATGTTAAAAGTTAGCTGTTGAACTGATCTGGGTTTCTAACTGTCTGTGTAGCATTATGAGTCTCTCTGTGTCTCTCTGTCTCTCTCTCTCTCTTCTCTCTCCCTCTCCCTCTCCCCCTCTCTCTGATATTTTAGTCCTTTTTCATTTGTAGCAAAATAAAGCAAAATAATAACCCAGTATAACCACAACAATAAAAAATAACAAACTAACAAGAGAACCAAAGAAAATACATCTTAGAACAATTAGATAAACAGTGATATCAAAACTTAAGCAACAAATTAGATCTGAAATACATAAAATCATATTGTTTGTGGAGACTTGATTCATATGTAGAAAGGATAGGCATTTTTTTCATCCCAGAACCTCAAGCAAACTTCAAGCAAATCATTAATCTTCCCACAAGAATAACATTATCTTCTTAGTTGTTGCTACACACAAACTTTTCCATCCTTTCATACTTTTTTCCCCATAAAAAAGTAGAGGTGGCTAGCTGATAAAACTGGGGTGTGCAACTAGGAACATAGAATATACTGAATTTTCATGTGCAATTTTTAACCAAAACAAGCCTCAAAAATATTTGATTAATACAATTGGAATCAATAAGGGAAAAAGAAAGAATACATTCAGAACAATACATTCAGAAAATAATGTAGATAAAATAGAATGTAAGTTCAATTTAGATATAAACTCTGAAGCTCACATTCCTGATAGGGCACATTTCCAGGTAGAAAGATAGAGATTTCTCTAAGCCAACTATTTTTTCCATTACTTTTTTTAGGTGGAGAAACGACATTCACAATTAAACTATTTAGATTCCAGTTCTTTTCACACAAGAACCCTGGTGGCACAATGGTTAGAATGCAGCATTGCTGCAGCCAGGAGTTCAATCCTGACCAGCTCAAGGTTGACTCAGGCATCCATCCTTCCGAGGTCAGTAAAACAAGGACCCAAATTTTGGGGACAATGTGCTGACTTTTGTAAACTGCTCAGACAGTTTACATATGGAGCAGTACATAAGTCTAAGTGCTATTGCTAAGTGCTATTGCTATATGGCTGAAACTAAGCTCCACAGAATTTGGGATAATATAAGGATAGTTCAAAGGAAAGTGCATACTTATTCTGAAGGAACCTATGAAGAAGAGGTGTCATTGGCCATGTAGCTGGTTGAGTTCCATCCTCATGACTATTCTCCCATCTCCTGTGTTTGAATTGGGAAAGCATGAGAAAGAGTTCTTCAAATATAGAACTGGACAGAAAGTCCACATATACATATCCAGCATGGAAAAAGCAACTGAAAATATGAAGGTGAAACAAGGCTAGTCCACGAGGCCTTGCAATAACCCGTTTTATGTCATTTCCAATAGACTTGAACTGCCAGCATTTTAATTGTTTCAGTACTGCGTGAAAGTAACTTTTTAATGAGAAATACTATCTAAAGGAGTTAAACTAATTAAAAACATCCCTGAAATTAGAGAGCTAATCAAGTATAATTAAGATCAAATAATAATCCAGGAAGAATAGTAAAATATCAGAACGTTGCTCAGAAACATCTTCAGGGGAAGCTGTAAATATTTCTGACAAACCAAATAAAGAGGAACTTTAGTCAGTTTCAAGGGTCATTTAGCTAGTGGTTGGAAATATAACTATGCTATAAATCATCAAGTACCTTAAATTATATGATCCTGTATTCCTTTCAATGATCTTTACATTTGGAGTTATGGGGAAATTTAAGAAGTATGTATTTAGGAGACAGAGCGTAATATTTCTCTACAACAGAGAAACATGCAAGCAGGTTTGAAAAATTACCAAGGCAATTTGGAAAACACTATATAAATATATTTTATTATGACATAAAAAATTAGTAGCCTTTTCATTAGTTGGGTGCATAAAGACTCTTTTTGACTATTAATGCATCAGCAATTCCATAGTTCTTGAAATAGAAGTTCTATTAAACCCAGATTACTTTAAAGAACAATTTTTTTTAACATATCAACATTTGAAACCTGGAAGAAATAATTGAAACTAGATTATGGCTAAGTAGAAATATAATAGTCAGATCTCCAGGCCCAGTGAAAGTAACTTGGTAATTCTGGAGTAGTCAATTCATATATTTTCTCTGCCTCTTATCTAATCTTGACAAGATTAGACATAAATTATGAGTCTAAGTGATTCATATAAGGCAAAAATGGGGGTCTTATCTAATTGGCCTTTTCTGCTAATATAAAGGATGCCATTAATTAATTTTTCATCCTTTTATTCAATACTCTTTCTGGATGTGTCTACAAGGAAAGTGTCAGAAAGATTGCAGGGGGAAAATGAAATTGTTTTATGCTACACAATTTTTATCTGTGTAAAATTATATTTAACTTATAAATAAGGCTAATTGAAGTGTTCAGATCTATTGTTAGATGCCTAGAATTGCTCCCGAACACTAACTTTTAGGTCTAGGTCAGGATGAATAGGAAGTTGCAGTAGTTATGTAGTCTTGAACCCAAGATTGTTTTTTTACATTCCATAAAGCATCATAATTTAGGATAGTACATGGATGGTATCTTATGGGTCAGATTTTAGTCCAATTTTCAGAATCATTGCTAAGATGCTTTTAAGAGATTGATCTTAAAAGTAGCATTTGCCACTGATTTTAGACAGAGGCTGTCTTTATTCAACAGTAGAGCAGAGCCAAGAAAAAATGGCTAGGGTGGGTATTAAAAAACCCAACTAAGATTTAAGTGTACACTTAGATTTAAATGTAAATCAATGCAGTCAATTAACTGAAGCTAATACAGGTAGTCTTTGACTTATGACCACAATTGAGCCCAAAATTTCTGTTGCTAAGTGAGGCAGATTTTAAGTGAGTTTTGCCCCATTTTATGACCTTCCTTGCCACAGTTGTTAAGTGAATCACTGCAGTTGTTAAATTAATAACAAGGTTGTTAAATGAATCTGGCTTCCTTGTCAGAAGGTCGCAAAAGGTGATCATAGAACCATTGGACATTACAATTATTGTAAATATGAGTCTGTTGTCAAGCGTCTGAATTGTAAATCACATGACCAAGTAAAGTCATAAGTGTGAAAAATGGTCATAGCTCACTTTTTTCAGTGCCGTTGTAAATTTGAATGGTCACTAAATGAACTGTTGTAAGTCAAGGACTACCTGTATTATTATTATTCCACCTTCATTTAATATTTCCATTTTTATATTATGCATTGTAAGTTGATGACATCTTTTGGTGGAACCACATATGACTTTGGTGGCCACATATGGCTCTGAGGCTTTAGGTTTGCATCATTATCTGAAAATTAAAGATGCCGAAACTAAGATTATGAGCCATGGTGGCGCAGTGGTTAGGATGCAGCACTGCAAACTATTTCTGCTGACTGCTGGCTGCCAGCAGTTTGGCAGTTCGATTCTCACCGGCTCATGGTTGACTCAGCTTTCCATCCTTCTGAGGTTGGTAAAATGAGCACCCAGATTGTTGGGGGACAATATGCTGATTCTGTAAACCACTTAGAGAGGGCTGTAAAGCACTGTGAAGCGGTATATAAATCTAAGTGCTATTGCTATTACTAACAGATTACTAAAATGTTTTTACCCACAATTTCATTATTTTACCTTGCTGATTTGCCATTATAGTTATAACCTCAAAATCAGTATTTCTATAAACATAAGAATTGTGAATATTTTTTGGAGGCAGATAAATTTCAACAATTCAGTAATACAAATAGTACATGCTGGCATATAGAGTGAAAATGTGTAAAGATTGCAATTCTGAAACAATCACTTCCAATAACTTGTCAGGCAGCGTGATTTCCATAATGTCCCCATGACTTTTGGAGGAATTGCATTGTTAGGAGTAATGTGCCTTGCAATTGTGGACATACAATCCTTAATAGCTGGATAGGTTCTTCATGGTGACTAATTCAGTGTTTATTCATCTATAAGCTGTGCTTTTCCAATTAATACTGCACATAGTTAACAAGTTTTCAGTTCTAAGTGCAGGTAAGAGCTAAAAGAATAATTGTTTAATAACAGTTAGGCACATCTCCCTGAAACAACAATTTATCCTTGCTTTTTTCTAAGGATGTATAATTTTCCTTTGCCGATGACATTTATATATTTATTTATCATATTTCTCTCTTGCTGGAATCCACTCACTCTCAGCCTGGAAGATGTTTTATAATGATCTGTTCTAAAATGTATTATTAGGGATTTTATAGACTATAAGAACCCCATAAAACATGTGTAGTACAAACTATCATAAAAACAATAAAAATGTCAACCATACAGAAGAGTACAAACAGTAAAAAGGGAAATTAAAGATGATGCAATCAAATCATCTGAACTATCCTTACTGTTTATGAATCAATGGTCAGTGGTTAGGTTCTCGATGAAATTATAAAAGTTGTCTACAAATTTAGCACAGGTTATTAATTGAAGAAAGAGAGAAAATCTCATCGCTCTAACCTGGGATTGTTTGTTTGTTTGTTTGTGTGTGTGTGTGTGTGACTCAACTCACAGGGGAATATCTTGAATTTGGAATGTGATTAGATCAGACTTAATAATTTCAGAAGTGTTGGGACAAACTCAGAAGCAAATCATTGATTAAACTGTACCAGGCAAAAGAATATTTAAAGAACTGTCCCAGATCTATGCAATGCCAAATAAAGCCAAATAAAGAGGAAGTAGAGCAATGCATTAATGAACATGAAAAAGTACATCTGCCAGTTAGCCATCTGAAAGAATAAAGTGTGGGTGGGTTGAAGTCTCAAATCAGACATGAAGATGAAATACTGGATTGCCCGTGGCAAATTCTAGGGGAGATGTAATTCATATGGAATGGGACGCTAGCGTTAAGGGAGAGCAGGCCATATTTTATTGCTCCATTAATACATGCCTCAGGTGTGTTTTGAGGCAAGTGGCCATCGGCTGTTCCGCATGGTATTTTGAAGTCCTAGAGCTGAGATACACCAAAAGCAGGCCTTTGATCAATCACACAAAGCCAGCCTGGGAGTATAACTAAAGACAGGAGGGAAACTGCCTGTGGGCTTTGGTTTAAATGGTGTGTGCAAATATGGATGGGCTAAAACAAGAAGGCAAACAAATGTGTGGAAAGGAAACAAACTCACTTCTGTGTGGTTGGTGCGGTATGTTCCCCAAGGTACACATGGGAATGGGTGACCTTTCAGAGTCCTTGCCGCCAAAGTTAGAACATGAGCAGCCACAAATAGTTCTAAAAGTTACCAATAACTGAAAGCAGAGACAAGTGAGGGCAACTGTGATAAGGAACACTGTGTTTCCTATCACAGGGATACTATAACATTTCATCATAGAAACATTGCTGGTGAGGAATAGAGGTACCTTGTTACTGGGAATAAAAGTTGCCTGGCTGAGGAATTCTGGGAGTTGAAGTCCACAAGTCATAAAAGGGCCAAGTTTGAAGACCCCTGCTGTAAACTATTACTTTGAGGATGCCTTTTGCTGAGATTCAGTACCTTAGTAATAAAATGCTAAAGTCACATATTACTTTTGCTAGTCCCCATTCATCCAATCTATTCCAATCCAATCAAAATTATTTTAATTTCTGTCCAGGAGCATATGAATGAATTTTAGAGACAAAATGGACATTTATTCTCTTTTGGAGATAATAAAGAAGTCAAGAAGTAATTATGAAGGACTTCTGCATGTGTCATTGAGTCATATACAATGCAACACTGTTCATGTCTATACAGATATGTGATCCCGGGTCATATCAGATTCAAGGTGGTTTACTCCTGAGTAAGTGTATATCTCAAGACTATATAATCTGTGACTTTAGGGCAGACATGTCAAACTCGCGACGTCACGTGACATCGCACGACGTATCGGAGCTTTTTCCCCATTGCCGGCAATGGGGTGGGCGCGGTTTTGTCGTGATGTGTCCGGCCCACGGGCCAGCAGTTTGACACCCCTGCTTTAGGGCTACAGGAAGCCCTTGAAAACTTTGGGAATAGTTCCGTCAAAAGGTTTGGTTGAATTACATTCTTTAACATAACAACAGGAAAATTATGAAACACCTGCGGAAGTACCATATTATTACCATATTATGGCAATTACAGCTGCCAATTCTTTAGCTGGTATTGACCTTCATATGTATCAAGTTCTTCCCAAGAACCTGTGATGTTCTAATATATTGGAGTAATGTATGTGCGGATCCAAGCAGCAACTGACAGATGGAAATTTTGTCAATCAGCAGATTTTCTAAGTGCCATCCAAGATTTTTTAGTATGGTACCTGTTGTGCTGATATTATTATTATTATTATTATTATTATTATTATTATTATTATTATTATTATTATTATTATTATTATTATTATTATTATTATTATTATTATTATTATTATTATCATCATCATCATCATCATCATCATCATCATCATCATCATCATCATCATCATCATCATCATTATTATTATTATTATTATAATTATCATTATCATTATCATTATCATCATCATCATCATCATCATCATCATCATCATCATCACCATCATCATCATCATCATCATCATTATTATTAAGAACAACAACAACAACACATGTTCAGACCGGGTTTGGTATTTTTGTCTACCTGTCGAGTCCTTACCAAGGACCTGGGATAGGCAGATCTGGATGTCTGATGGTGTTACAGATTTCTTTGCAGGATGGAAGCTGTTCCCAGTAAGGCCGCCTTTTGCAATTAACTGATGGTGAATTTGTCAATGACAATGGTGTTCAAGTGGTGATCCAGTTGTTTTGGGATTGCACCCAAGGCGCCTATTACTATTGATACTATCCTTGCTTGCCTTTGCCACAGTCATTCTATTTCTATTTGTAGGTCTTTGGATTTTGTTGTCTTTTCCAGTTCTTTCTCTTCTATTCTGCTGTCTCTAGGCACTGCCATGTCCACTATCCAAATTTTTTTGTCTTTCTTATCGATAATTGTTAAGTCTGGGGCGTTATATGGCAGGTGTCTGTCTGTTTGAATTCTAAACTCTAAGATGTTTAGTAATAATAATAATAATAATAATAATAATAATAATAATAATAATAATAATAATAATAATAATAATAATAATAATAATAATAATAATAATAATAATAATAATAATAATAATAATAATAATAATAATAATAATAATAATAATAAAATATCGTGAAAATGTCCAGTTCAGAAGAAACCAGCACCTCTTCTACCGGTCACTTGACGAAAATCAAGTCCAAACTAGTGTTCTCCCATGTAAAGAAAAAACTTTAAACTTTTGGAAAGAACTGTGGGAAAACCCAGTGGAACATAATAAAACTGCCTCCTGGATCAAAGATTTCCAAAAAGAAGCAACACAAAACAAAATGGAGAATACTGTAATAACCACTGATATGGTTGCAAAACAAGTAAAGAACGCCAAGAACTGGAGTGCACCTGGCCTGGACGAGCTGCATGGTTGAAACATCTCACCAGCCTCCATCACCGCATGGCCACTCAGTTTGATGAAATGCTCCAAAATGCCACAAGTGAAGAATGGTTAACAGCTGGCCGAACATACTTGATAATGAAGGACCCAGAAAAAAGCACAGAACCAAGTAACTACCGCCCAATTACTTGTTTGCCAACAACATTCAAACTTTTTACAAGAATACTGGCAAATTCAGTATTCAACCATCTGATGGAAAACAGTCTGTATCCGGTAGAACAAAAAGGAAATTATAAAAAATCAAGAGGAACAAAAGATCAGCTGCTCATTGACAAAATGGTACTTAAAAATGCAAAACGATGGAAAACGAACTTAAATATGGCGTGGATTGATTACAAGAAGGCATTCGACTCATTACCCCATAGTTGGATTAATGCGTGTTTGGAAAACATTGGAATCAGCAAAAATATATGTACATTTTTGAAAGCAAATATGCAAAAATGGAAAACAGCCCTAACAGTAAATGGGGAGAACATTGGTGAAATTAACATCAGATGAGGAATTTTCCAAGGGGACTCACTTTCACCACTACTGTTCAACATCGCATTAATTCCATTGACAATAATCTTACGAAACACAAAACAGGGATACTACATCCCAAGCCAGCATGGCAAGATAAACCATCTGCTGTACATGGATGACTTAAAACTGTACGCGAAAAGCCACACTGAACTTGAATCAATACTCAACGCAGTCCGACTATTTAGCAGCGACATCCGAATGAACTTTGGACTTGGAAAATGTGCTGTACTATCCATGCAACGAGGAAAAATGGCAAAAATAGAAGGAATAGAACTGGGAAATGGAAGTATTGTGAAAGCACTAGCAAAGGATGATGGTTACAAATACCTAGGCATATTGGAAGCAGATAACATCTTGAATGGAAAAGTCAAAGAGTCAACACAAAAGGAATACATCAGGAGAGTCTGCAAAATTTTAAAATCAAAGCTGAATGCTGGAAACATAATTAAAGCCATTAATACATGGGCAGTCCCAGTGATACGCTACCCAGCTGGAATTATCAACTGGACTTTGGCTGAACTGGAAAACCTAGACCGGAAAACACATAAACTTTTGAATATGCACCACGCTCTACATCCACGAAGTCACATCGACAGGTTGTACCTGCCAAGAAAAATAGGGGGCAGAGGACTATTGCAAATCCACCAAACTGTAGAAGAAGAAAAACGAAGTTTGAATGACTATGTGAATCAAAGTACAGAAAAACTGCTGCAGGCTATGAAAACAGAGAGCACTGTAAAAATAACAGAAACAAAGGCAGAATATAAGGAAAAACGGCTGGATGACAGATTAAATAGATGGAAAACCAAAGCTTTGCATGGACAGCATTTGAAAAACATTGAAGGAAAATGTGATAACAACTTGACATGGGCATGGCTTAAGATGGAAACCATCAAGAAAGAAACGGAAGGCTTAATACTGGCTGCTCAAGAACAAGCATTACAAACTAATGCCATGAAAGCGAAGATACAAAAATCCACTGACAATCCAAATTGCCGACTTTGCAATGACAAAGTCATTTGCTTCACACCTAATCTGTGAGTGCAGCAAAATCGCACAAACTGATTACAAATCTAGACATGATCGAGTTGCTAAATTAATCCACTGGGCATTGTGTAAAAAATACGACTTGACTGTGTCCGAAAAGTCGTGGGAACACAGGGTGGAAAAAGTTGTTGAGAATGAGAGGGTGAAGATCTTGTGGGACTTTCGAATACAGACAGATCGCCATTTGGAACACAATACGCCGGATATCGCAGTTGTAGAGAACCGAAGCGTACAGCTGATTGATATTGCTGTACCAGGAGATGACAGAGTCGAAGAAAAAGAACTGGAAAAAATTACGAAATATCGCGACCTGGCCATCGAAACTGCGCGATTATGGATGAAACGTGTAACAGTGGTACCCATTGTCATCGGGGCACTGGGAACTATGTCCAAAATCTTTGCAAAACACATCAAGAAACTGCAGCTTCCTGCAATAACTCCAGCAATGTTACAAAAAACTGCGCTACTCGGAACATCTTATATTTTAAGAAGGTACCTGGTTGACACCTAGGATGCTAGTAGCAACCCGTGTCAGCCATCAGCACCAGCCAATTTGAATGTTCAGTTGACTGAGGTTCATGTTTAATGAATAATAATAATAATAATAATAATAATAATAATAATAATAATAATAATAATAATAATAATAATAATAATAATAATAATAATAATAATAATAATAATAATAATAATAATAATAATTATTATTATTATTTCCTGCCTTTATTTTGAACAGTTCAAAGCACCTGTACATAATGTTCCCAACACCTACAGAGAATCGTCAATTTACGACAATTGACCCCCAAATCCCTGTTGCTAAGTGAGACATTTGTTAAGTGAGTTTTGCCCCATTTTATGATATTTCTTGCCACAATTGTTCAGTAAATCACTGCAGTTGATAAGTTAGTAACCTGGTTGTTAAGTGAATCTGGCTTCCCCATTGACTTTGCTTGTCAGATGGTCACAAAAGAGGATCAAATGACCCCATGACGCTTCAATGGTCATAAGTATGAACCAGCTGTCATCCGAATTTTGATCACATGAACACAGGGATGCTACAAAGGTCATAACTGTAAAAAATGATAAGTGGCTTTTTTCAGTGCCGTTGTAACTTTGAATGGTCACTAAATGAACTGTTGTAAGTCAAGGTATTTGGTATTTCCTTACCATATCCCAGTTTCTAGTTCAGTACCTTAACCATTATGCTAGTATATATCAATATTCCTTTTTGTGGTAAGATTATGCAGAGTACAGAAAAAGAATAAGAAATAATAAGCCAAAGAAATTAAAGGCATGAGATAAGAAAAATAAAAGAAACATAGTGAAATTTAGCTCGCAGCGATACCATTTATTATATGGCTAGATACCTTTGTATGCTAACAACCAAATTTGCTTTCATCTCATTCATGCACCACTTCATCCATTAGCTTTTGCTCTTTAAAATTCTCACCTCTCTTCCTTTCAGGATCTCATTAACTCCATTCAACTACAGCATTTTCAATCTTCTTCTTAACTTGTTCTCTCATCCTTTTCATATTTGTTTTGTTATTTGATCCTCATTCATTCTCGTTCTGGGGCCAAATAGCCTCAACATCCTAATGGCGAGGCATTTTTATATTCAACTCATGTTCATTCAGCACTCATTCATAGTTTCCTTTATCACTTGTTTTACTACACATACGGTACTTCTAAAGAACCCTGTTACCATTGCAGTGAGCTTATTTTTAAGTTTCTCATGACATACCCAATTCTCAGTCCCATAAAACAAAGTGGACAGAAGCAGGCTAGTATACATTGTTGATTTCATTACATATGATAGATATCAATTCATCACAGTAGAATTATCCACTACCTTTCTAATATCACTTGCCTGTTTTAACATTTCTCCATAATTTCTGTAGTATGCAGTAGATTATGTATCAAATTCATGTAGTTTTTGCCCTTTCTGTAAATCATGCAATTCTTCATTTTCCTGTTAGACACAAGTATCTTGGCCTTTGATACATTGATTTTCAAATCCACCCTCTTCTTCACATTAGACAACCAATGTTTGCTTCAAATTATCTTGTATTCTTAGCTAACAATATAGTATCCCCTCATAAAACAGCATGCAGTTAGTGCAATTCATATTTCAAACTAACACACTTCTAACATCATCTCTTGTTTTTTTTCTTTGAAGACATTTTTCTTCTCATTCAAGAAGCTTCTTCAGCTCTGATTGGATGGCAGTAAGTGGAAAGATTTATATTTCTTGCAGACAGCTGATCATTTGAATTCTTTTAGCGAGTCTTTAATGCTACCTGGAGGCTTATCTGTGTCCTCAGGATCACCTGAGTGGCGCAAATGTGTGTGGAGGCTTCTTGGAACTGTTGAAAGGACTATATTGTAGACTGGAGATAGATGATGTCATATCCCTTCCCCGCTGTTGAGAGAGGGCTGTTCAGTTTTGACATAGATGGCCTCTTTGACCCCTCTTTCAAACCAGCGGTCCTCTCTGTCCAAAATGGAGAGAGAGTTTGCTGTTTTCAAAAGAATGGCCTTTGTCTTTTAAATGCAGATGGACTGCTGAATCTTGTCCTGATGGGTTTGTTTTCCTATGTTGTGCCATGTGTTTATGAAGTGCTTGTTTTGTTTCCCTAATGTACACATCTGCACATGTCTCACTGCATTGTACTGCATATATGACATTGCTCAGTTTTTGTTTGGGTGTTTTATCCTTGGGGTGGACAAGTTTCTGCCTTAGTGCATTCTTGGGTTTAAAGTGTGCATGTATGTTGTGTTGGCTGAAGATCCTCCTGGGCTTTTCAGATATTCCTGCAATGTATGGAATGACAACATTGCTTTGTTTATCGTTCTCTTCTAACATCACTACAGATGCAGGGCCATCTAGACATTGTGGTACCCCAGAAAATGTCTTATTCTGATGCCTTCTGTGGTTTGATTCATTATTCAATTTTGTTAGGAATTTCAAAAAGGCACTTCCTTCCTTCCTTCCTTCCTTCCTTCCTTCCTTCCTTCCTTCCTTCCTTCCTTCCTTCCTTACTTACTTACTTACTTACTTACTTACTTACTTACTTACTTACTTACTTACTTACTTACTTACTTACTTACTTACTTACTTACTTACTTACTTACTTACTTACTTACTTACTTACTTACTTAGCTTTATAATGATGGTTTTCAGCCCAAGACATTTTTCTTTTCTTTTTGCAGATATTTTCACCCCATCTACAGCTTGAAATTGTATTTAACCCTTGAATGGGAGCACTGGCTTTTGGAGTGCACCACTGTTTTTCACTTTTTGTGCATCTGTGTTTTTGGAAGTCTTTTCGATTGTGGCATTCCTAGGCTGGTGCCTTCATGGCCTTAGCCTGTAGCTTTATACATTTATCCTATCTTCTTGCTCGGTGTTAAATCATACATTGAGCTTTCCATTTATTTCTGCATGTGCTTTACTTTGACCATATGCAACACATTTCATTCAGCAATCAACCTTCAATTCCATATATGCGGATGGCTTTTTCTTTAAGTCACCTTTCCCCAATTCATATATTTCTCAATGATCTGCTGAAAGACAAAAATCAGGCCATCATATCAACAACAAGCATATACCTAACATTGCTTGTTGTCATTTCTTGTACCTTTTGATCAGAATTCTAGCAGACACCTTCCCAGGTACACTTAAGCAACTAATTTCCTGGTGGTTTTTGCATTCAGAATTGCTACCTTTGTATACCTTTTACCACAACAACCTTCTTCCAATAATCAAACAGAGATGCAATCTTCACATATGTTAAACCAATCACACATTTTTCCATAAACAAACCACACCCATATAAACATTTTCCAATTTATACCTATCTACACATGTGATTTTACAATTTTTCAACTTTGATACAGTTTTATGATTTTTTTTCTTCTTTTCTTCTTGGACACTATCATTTATAGCATTTGTTTCATTTGTGGTATATCACTATTCTCTTTCCAGCATTCCCTTGGTTTCAGTCTCAAATAGTTTTGTGACTTTTTTGCTATTAATTTTTCTTTATCCCGCTGAATCTATTTTCCAGTAAAAAAAAAATCAACAAGGTCTCTGCATTTTCTTGCTTCTTTTAATCGTAACCAACTATTGTTCTTTTTGACAAGGTTCCTTTGCAATTATTTTTCCCTCTCCATACTCATACAGTATCCTGCTCCTATGCTTAGTTTTTTTAGGAGTTGTTCTCTGGTCAATATTTAGTTTCATCATACCTTCCTTCACTTAATCCTTCCACCAAGTATCTTTTCAGTCTTCAGATTAGTAAAACTCCACCTATTTTTATAGCATTCTGTAAAATAATTATTTCATTTTGTTCCAAGCAGGATACATATTTTATCTCCTTTTTTAATGGTTGGTCACACAGTTAGCCAAATGTTTAGACTGGATTTGGCATTTTTTCCCCATCATCTATTAAATCCTTCCCAAGGACCTGGGAAAGGGAGATGTTATTGTTTGATGGTGTTAAAGGTATTGTTGCAGGATGTAACCTAGTCCAAGTAAAGCTGCCTTTTGCAATTGGCTGATGGTAATTTTATCCATGCCAATAATGTTCAGGTTGGTGTCAACACTGGGCTTACCAGCTAGAAATTGACAGCCCAAGTTTGAGACACAAGCATTGCACAATGGGGTCTTTGCCTAGGTACTGCTCACTTAGCAGTTTGAAAGCATGTAAATGTGAGTATATAAATAGGTACCAGTTTGGTGGGGAGGAAATAGTGCTTCACGATGTCAAGCTGGCCACATGACCGCAGAGCACTTTAATTTCTTCATTTGCTATCGTTTTGTCTAATTTTGTCTATTTTGTAGTTCCACCAGTTCTTGCTTGCAACAAATGGTATTTCAGATCTTCCAATACACCATTGTTGCTACTTTGTCATGCTATTATTTGTAGTCAGTCTGTCTGCTAACTAGATATTCTACTGCTTCTTCAGATTCTTTGCAGAGACAAAATTTACTGTCTGTTGCTGTCTTCCCAATTCTAGTAGATTTGTATGTATTTGCCTTAAGCTTTGTCTTGTGCAGCTGGAATAAGAGAGGGATAGAGAGATAGATGGGGAGATGGAGAGGGGGAGGGGGAGGGAGAGAGAGAGAGAGAGAGAGAGAGAGAGAGAGAGAGAGAGAGAGAGAGAGAGAGAGAGAGAGAGAGATGTCATATCTCTTTTCTATTCTTCCTTGGTCTTTCTTGTAGAATAAAGTAAAGAAACTATTTTCTATTCCTATAGATAGTTTATTTTCACTTTACTTTACTTTTTATCATTTTATTCTTTTTCTTCCATCTTCATTTTGCCCACAATTTCCTACAGATGCATATCCGTACTGTTTATTCTTTCAGTTTGCATACTGCTGAATCTTTATACTCTCTCAAAGATTAACCATGATAAAATCATATATATGATTCAAACATCCATGGTAGAAACATAACAATATCAAAGAATAATCGAAATAATATAAACAGCATAACATATTGTAACATTACATTACGGAAGAAGTTCTTTAAGAAAAAAAAAACATAAGGCACCAGTCTGTTTTTTTAACAACACTTTTTGATTCTCCCTCTCCTCCAAGCCAGCACTTTTTTCCAGGTTCATATAGATCAATTTTGAAAAACATTATCCTGAAGGAAACCCTGTAGGTAGCTAGGTGAAATTCCAGCCTATCCATTCACATCATATAACAAAATAATTCTTCTTTTGGATCATATTCATTCAGAAAGTTTCATCAGGCTGTTTTTTTTTCTGAAACTACTCTCTGTTTGTTCTGTATTGATTTACTCATGAATAACTTCTGGTTATGATGTCCTGCTTTCATATACATGAAGAACAACCTAAATTATACAGATCCATACCTTCTGTATTATATCTTAATCCTGCCATTTGTAACTAAAGTTATACCTTCATTTCCCTTCACACGTAAGAGATGCACCTGGTGAACTGGTAACCAGTCTTCCCAGGCTAGAAAGAACTGGCACGTAAACAACCATTCAAGGCCATCAAGAAAATGGTCAAAAATTCCATAATTCAGAAAGATGGAAGAAGAATCCAATGAATTAAATTCCCTAAAGGCTGGAACTTCTTTGCACAGCAGAGGCCAAGTCATCTGTAATGTAGGACAAATATTATTCTTCAATTGTCTATTCAGGACCTACAAATCTGCAGGCTAGTCAATTTATTTCTGTATTTGGGAGTCATAAAATAGAACTGTTCATCTTTTCTGAACTTACTTTCCCAGTGAAACACAACTTTTGGACAAAAAAAAATGCCACTTTTATTCTTTGTACAGATCAGTTGAGAGATCCATGGCATAATGAAATAACAGAGGGGAAAAGCTGGCTTATTTTTGTAGCAATGAAAAACATAAAGTCTAAACTAGTGTTAAGATCAAGATTTTCTTTGAAAGATAAAGCTGTTTACTTCAGAAGATCAAGACAAATTATCCCGAATATGTTCAAGGAATAAGGAATCAACTTCCCTCAAAATTTATAAGCATGGTATTAGCATAGATTTTGTTTAAAAAAACAAGAAACTGAGATATTAAAGACAGTCTTAGTGGAAAAAAACAAAAGAAATATTAAGAATTTGATTATAACAATCCTATTTATTTTGTACATCTGCAGTCTTCTTTGGAACAACTGAAAATGACACATAATTATATTCAATTCATTCATGAAAAATTATAATAGAAAACATAGCCTTCTGCTATTATCCCTGTAAGTATTATAATAAATACTTCTTCTTATATAATATAAGAACTCTTATTAAATAAAAAAAACTCTTTATCATGACTGTTGAGGAGCTTAAACCAAGTATCTAATAAAAAAGATTTTTAAAAAGCCATGTTATTATAGACATAAAAATATAACAATATATTCTGAGTAGAAGCTGCACTATGATAAAACACTATTTATGTTTATTAATCCTAGTGAATGTTAGCTTTATACAAATATATTACATGGAAAAAGAAATGTCTTGAGAAAGCATTTCATTGGCTAGATAGTAAAAACTTATAATCCTATTGTTAATGGTTTAATTTTTTTTACCTTCTCTTTTTTTATATAACTATCACATTTCAACAAGTGATTTCAAAACAGAATTTATCCTTAGTAGAATTTAGGTTACACTGACATTTGCATAGAGGTTAAATTTGTCAGTTTGAGGAATGTAGCCATTGCAGTGTAAGCCATTTTCTCTCTGTGTCTCTCTCTCTCTTTGCCTGTCTCTTTGTCTCTCTCTTTGTCTCTCTCTATCTCTCTTTGTCTTATACATGATATATATGTATCAACTTAAACATGCCAT